>CM028359.1:96190615-96748789 GCA_016618105.1 Dendrobium huoshanense
TAAGCTTGAAAGGACAGGAGCTCGCTTGCACTGTGAACGCTTGATTTCTCCCTTCCGCTTCGTCGCTCTTCCCCGACCACTTCGTGGTTGCTCCGACTTTGCACCTTCAAGCAACGGACTTTCCCTTCCCTGTACGGGAATCGGAAAGTTACTACATTTTAATTGGAAGCAACATCGGGTGCTCACTGGCTGTGAAAGAACTTTTTCCCTTTCAATCGCTTCTTCGACTCCCCTTGGCTGTTTCGACTTTGCTTCTTCTACGACTCTCCCTTTCTGTTGAATTCGGAAGTTACGACATTTTAGATCAGAAGCCAAGACAGGAGCTCGCTTGTGGAGAAGGTAACTTTCTACCTTTCGCATTCATCTTCGGCCAAATCCCCTAAACCCGCCAAACCGAAGGATTAGTAATTTATCTTTATTTTAATTAAAATTAATTTTAATTAAGTATGATTATTATTTTTAATTATAATCATTTTAATTAATTATTATTATTGTAATTAATTATAATTGTTTTTTTTAATTAAATTAATTATAATTAATTATAATGAATATTAATTATAATTATAATTAATCATTGTTAATTATTTATAATTAATTAAATTTAATTAATATTAATTAGTTATGATTAATCAGAAATCATAATTAATTATATTAATTAAATATAAATAATTATAATTAATTATTCTAATTAATTGTAATTAATAATTAATAGATATAATAAATTAGAAATGATTATAATTAATTAATTAATTATTATTAATTATTATTAATTATAATTAATTAAAAAAAAAAAGAAGAAGAGAAGTGCTTGCTCCCGCCTCGATCCTCGAGTCGACAGTCGCCGACGACTCTCCACCGCCGGGTTCCAAGGTATAAATTTCTGACTTAAATCCCGTCCTCGACGTTTGCAGCGGACCGGAGAACCACCTATACGCGCTCTTGTAGCACGGTAGGAGGGAGCCCGGTGCGAAGCATACGACGAGGCGGGAGAGTCCTATACACGCTCTTGTAGCGTGGTGGGGAGAGTCACTGCTGTTCTGGTACGTCACTGCTGTTCTGGTACGGATACTGCTGAAGGCCCCATACACGCTCTTGTAGCGTTGTGGGATGAAATTTTGTACGGCCGCGGTGTCTACGGACACCTACCATACACGCTCTAATAGCGTGGTGGGAAGGCCCAACTCCCCAATTTTCCCCCAAACGGGGGATATGCCGGGGTGCTGCCGAAATTTTCACTGAAATCTACAAGGACTTGAACAATATAAAGACTTTCTTGAGCAACAATGTAGAAGACATGTACTTGAACAGAAATGCATATACGGAACTTGAACCAAATGAGCAGAGGACCTGTACAAGAACAAAGGACTTGTGGACCTAAATCAGAACCAAAATTCAAATGATTTCTAAAGACCAAATTCAAATAGAATAAAATCATACTTGAACCAAATTCAAATCAATTTGAACATGAAACTTAACTTGCAAGGACTTCAAAAGATCCCAGAAGACTTTGAAAGCACTTGAACTTGTTCTTGAATTCAAAACTCGAACTGTGCAATATCAGGGGACCCGAACATAGAACTCATTCGAACTCAAATGAACTCTAGCATGAATTGAGTAAGATCACTCAAGCTCACTACATGAACTTAAACTGGAACAAGATGTGGAGAGTAGGGAATTCAAATTGAACTCAAGTTGAATCCAAATTTGACATGAGCAATAAAGAACTTGAAATTTCAAGAACAACACACAAGACTCAAGCATGAGTTGAACCTTGGACTTGGATTCAATGGAATACATAGAATTGATCCAAACACATGCAAAGCAAAATTTGGATCACACACGGAATGAACAAATCAAGATCTAAGTGCACAGTTGTCCAAGTTAACAATCCCTAATGCCTGTTGTGAGATGCAAGTAGGAGATGAAACCCTTCTCAAACAAATGCACACAATCCCACCTGAGATTGGTGAGGGTGGGTATGCAACGAACTCCTACGACGATCCCTAGGAGGTTGTAGTACAACGGGTCTCGCATGTTGGTTGAGAAGGCAATATGGGAGACCAATAATGGAAGGACCGTTCCCTACAAGCAAATACATCAAAACACCCACCCGAGATTGGTGAAAGGGTGGATATGATGCAGAAGCAATGGGTCTTCTACAAACATTTTCAAGAGGTAGTAGAAGACGAAGCAGTCCCCTGCAAATGGATACTTGTGGATAACAACAGTGTATTGAAAGTACAATGAATCACTGTGGACACAAGTAAGAATATCACCTACAACATTGGTGGTCAAGAGCTTCAAGTATGTCGAGTACAAAGGCAGCCCAATGTACGTAAAAGACACCCACTGGCAGAGAAGAGAGGACATGTTTGAACAAATTAGAATCAAACTTCCTGGTGTTCCAAAGTCTCTTCTCAGTTATATACTCGAGAAGAAAACAGTTCTGATGTCTACAAATACCGAAAATGACGGTCTACTACACCAAAGATCCTGAAGGGAGTTCTCCCAAATCAGCAGTCTTTGACTCTCAAATCCAGAAAATCCTTCCCCGGTGAATGAGAAAGGGGGAGTCAACATCAAAATCCAACGCCACCGGATCTGCAACACTGATACAAGCAGACAGAAGGCGTCTACAACCTACAACACTACGCCACCAGATCTGCAACATTTGTACAAGCAGACAGAAGGCGTCTATAATTATTTCAAAGTACCCATGCACGTGCATCTTAGTTTGTATACACATAGGTACACAAGGAGTAAATACAATCTCAACCCGCATGGGCCCTGGCGAGCGTGTTATTGGTACACACGTGACGCCTATGGATGCTGCGCGGGTTGACAAGTGAATTCAAGTTCGAATCCGATCCTTCTATACGGATCAATAGAAGTCGACAAGATTCGAACTACCTAACAAAATACACGGTTGTATCGAACGGTGTATTTGTTTAAATACATTCTTTTTAGGCCTTCAAAGCCTAAAATCAAGAGAATTCACTAAACAATAGGCACAAAGCCTACGAGAAACCCGATCCCCTATCGATAAGTTGATAGGGTCGACAAGGTTCAAGCCTTAAATGGAAATGACCCCAAACACCCCGATGATGGCCGTGTTGAATGCATATCTCAACCGGAGGGGTTCCCAAATGTTTTCCAAATGCCTCCCAAATATCCAAAGTTTTATATCCATATTCCAAAGCTCCACCCAAAATATCTACGAAAATCCAAGACTCCCCAAAAATTCAAAAATTCCAAAAATATTTAAAATATGAAATCCATCAACGCACTTAAAGTAAAATCCATCCGCCCTCCGCAACAGTTTGTCGGGGTGGACAAAATCAAATAAACTCTAGCTCACAAAGAGCCAAATGCCTAGTCGAAAATATCACTAGGATTCATTCTCAAACAATCTCTTGCCAGTAAGGACGTGGTACGTGTCCTCTAACCGGCAGTTTCGCCGCCAAATGGCACTGCAGGTAAACGGTTATGACCCGGGGCCCTCTGAACCGAGTGGTTTTGCCGCCAAATGGCACCACAGATAGCGGTTATGGCCAGAGCCAATACGCTCCTTAATGGCGTTAAATCCTTGAGATATGAATCAATAGGATATGATCGATAGGGCACAAAGCCCTCTGTTAGCTAAGGTGGATTCAAATTTGTCCCCTTAGACAAACATTCAACCCCGGTCTACAAGGTCCCCTTGGACGAAGCAACCCATGGCTGCCGACAAGGATCCTTCTGTCAGGTTGGGTCGACTACCTCCTCTGACTAAGTAGACCAGGGACCACGATGGCCCGGGACGACGGAACCATGGGATCTTGATCGGGTCTATCATCCATTCCCCCACCATCCGCTTTAAGTGCACGATGGTGAAATTTCTTATTTTAAATATCAAAATTTTCAAATCTTTCCAAATACCCAATTCTAAACTCAAAATTCAATATTCCAAACCTGTTGCTGCTACTATATGCCAGATAACACGTATCTCTATACGTATCTGATTGACGACTAGCCTTAATCGAAAGTTCTCTCTCGTGATTGAGAGGGGTAATTAACTATAGGGGCTTGCGCCTATAGGAAACCAGAACTCAGATCATAAAGTCCTCACAAAATGAGGGCGAAATCTCTGGGTAGTGTCTTATCTACAAACCCATCTGCCTTCCAAAATTTACCCCGGAACTTAGTCCGTTAAAACTCCCTCGCCGAATAAGAAAAGTGATGCGGAGGCCGGGGCCGAATTTTCGGAGCCCACAACACGTGACGTCTAGGGAAGCTGCGCGGGTCAATAAGTGAATTCAAGTTCGAACCTGATCCATCTATATGGGTTAATAGAAGTCGATAGGGTTTGAACCATCAAACAAATATGTGGCCGTGGCGACCAGAATATTTGTTTCAATACATTCATATTAGGCCTTCAAGGCCTATAACAATGAAAATTCACTATCAAGGGCATAAAGCCTACGAAACTCGATCCTCTGTCGACAACCCGACAGAGTTGACAAGGTTCAATCAATCAAATGGAAATGACTCCGAACACCTCGATGATGGCCGCGTTGATTGAAGATCTCAACCGGAGGGGTTAATTTCAGGCATTTTCAAATGCCTCCCAAAAGTCGACACAAAAACCCAAAAACCCAAAAACTCTACAAAAATCCCAAAATTCCAAAAATATTTAAAAATGAAACTATCCATCCCAACACTTAAAGCAAAGTCCATCCACCCTCCGCAACAGTCTGCCGGGGTGGACAAATTCAAATAAACTCTAGCTCAAAAAGAGCCAAATGCCTAGTCGAAAATATCACTAGGATCCATTCTCAAACAATCTCTTGCCAGTAAGGACGTGGTACATGTCCTCTAACCGGCAGTTTCGCCGCCAAATGGGACTGCAGGTAAACAGTTATGACCCGGGGCCCTCTGAACCGAGTGGTTTTGCCGCCAAATGGCACAACGGATAGCGGTTATGGCCAGAGCCAATACGCTCCTTAGTGGCGTTAAATCCTTGAGATATGAATCAATAGGATATGATCGATAGGGCACAAAGCCCTCTGTTTGCTAAGGTGGATTCAAATTTGTCCCCTTAGACAAACATTCACCCCCCAGTCTATAAGGTCCCCTTGGATGAAGCAACCCATGGCTGCCGACAAGGATCCTTCTGTCAGGTTGGGTCGACTACCTCCTCTGACTAAGTAGACCAGGGACCATGATGGCCCGGGACGACGGAACCATGGGATCTTGATCGGGTCTATCATCCATTCCCCCACCATCCGCTTTAAGTGCTAGGTGGTGAAATTTCATATTTTAAATATCAAACTTTCCAAACCTTTCCAAATTCAGACACAATTTCTAAATCCAAATCTATGCTGCTACTATATGCCAGATAACACGTATATCCCACGTATCTTATTGACGACTAGCCTTAATCGAAAGTTCTCTCTCGTGATCAGGAGGGGTAATTAACTATAGGGGCTTGCGCCTATAGGAAACCAGAACTCAGATCATAAAGTCCTCACAAAATGAGGGCGAAATCTCTGGGTAGTGTCTTATCAACAAACCCATCTGCCTTCCAAAATTTACCCCAGAACTTATTCAGTTAAAACTTCCCTCGCCTGAACAAAAGCACAATAAGCGCGGCGGGGAGGCTGGGGCCGAATTTTCGGAGCCCACACAGAGCACTAGGAGGCTTGGAAATAAAAGTGATAAGAGCTTGTGCAAAGAAGATGGAGGTTGAAATTTAGTGAGAGAAGTCGGTTTTAGTTGATAAAAGTTTGCACAAAGAAGATAGAGGTGAGATTGAGTCATCGAGTTGAGTAATGCAAGAATTGATTCATAGGGAGGTAGTGGGAGATAGCATCATTGGGCTTGGAGAAACAAGTTCAAACAATAGATTGACAATGGAATCAGAGAGAGGAGGAGGTTTTTGTTGCAAGAGCAGCAAGGAAGATAGAGGTCTTGAAGAGAGTATTAGAAGATTGAGTTGCGTGAGAGACAATTTTTAGGGAGGTAGTGCGAAAGAGTATCATTGGGGTACGGTGCTCATCATTTGGGAGAGGAAGAGTAGGCCTAGATTTGAACATGCATGTGGTGAATGTTGTGAGTGGGAAGAATGAGCATATACTAGCACAAATAGTGAGCAGATGAAGTCTCCAATAGAAGCAAGTGCTGTGAAGGTGGTGAGTTGTGAGTAAGTGCAGACCTATTAGATTAGTGACCGGAGGTAGTGCTAACTGCTCTCTAATATCATGTTAGAGGAGGAAATTGATGTGAATTATTCTAGGGAGAGTCCTTTATTTATAATTAAGGAATGTATATAGTGATCTGTAGCAATCCTAAATAACATAAACCAGTCTAAGAATATAGAGGGTTTTTATATTAATATATTTATACTCTAATAGCACCTTCCATATTTAATCAAGACTTAGGTAGTCTAGTCATATATAATCCTACGCTACCTATTTCCTTCTATGGCCTTTGCATTCTAATTTGACTTTTAGACTATTTCAATTGAAAATTGTTGTTTGAAATGGTTGGAATTGGAAACATCCTATTTTTGTTGGGGTTCAGCAATAACAACAAGTTGTTGTCTCACTATGTGGGGTTCACTATATTAATCCTTTTTCTCCATTGTATTCTATTAAGAGTTAAATTCTCATTTAAATAGGATCCCCAGGCTTATAAAAATTAAGTTGGAGTTTGTGGTTGTTAAATTGAGATCTTGCAATTTTTAGCCAGATTTTGGGGATTTTGTGAAACAGCTAATTTTGGGTATTTTTGGATTATAAATAGGATCTTGAGGCATATAAAAATTAAGTTGATGCTTAATATAGTTTGAGATTTTCTTTTAAATCTTGTCATTATTGTTAGATGTGAATTATTAGATTGCGGTTTAAGTCTTGACAATAATTTTTACATGAAGTTTCTCCTTGTACCACAATTAGATTTGGAATTTTTTTATAAAGTGACTTATATTATTATACTTTTTTTTTTTTTTCATTTTTTTACTTAGTGATTGGTTTCTTGCATATGATTGGAATTTGAGGAAATGAGCTACATTGATTTTCTTTTTGTGGAATGAATTCTTTTCATTGCAGGCTTATTTTGGTTTTAGATTTCTTTCTTGGTTTTATGTTTAGGCGATCTTTTATTTTTTTTGAGTGAGTCTTATGCAGCAAACTAGATAATTTTTGTATAAACTAAGGGTTAGTGAAATATGAGTTGGTGTTTTATATGTGTGCTTTTGTGCATCTCAACGTAGAGTCCTATTAGTAACCCTAGATCCTAAGACTTGCTTTATCATTTGTTTTATTTGAAAATTCTCGAATACTAACATTAGCAATTGAGTGTAATTTGTTATTTGGAGTATTGATTTTGTAATGTGAAAATTCCTTGCTGATCAAGTTTTTCAAATGGAGCTAACTGTTTTTCTCACAGTATTAATATGGAGAAGACCAGTCTTGTTATGATATCCATCATGTCTAATGTTTTGGAATTGGTGAAAGTCTGTAAAACATTTGAGAACATTGACTAAGGCATGACATTAATTATGTAGGTTCTTGAAAAATTAAAGGTTTGATTTTGAGCTGCTGAGAGAAAATATTGAAGCTTATGCTTTTATTTAAACGTTTGTTAACCTGTTCACTATTTCCCCTAGAAGCTCCATTGCCGTGACAACGATATTTATTCTATTTTGTATAGAGCTATTGTATTCTCATATTTTTGGTTTCTGTTTTGAGTCAGCTTAATTTTTTTCCATAAGCATTAAAATCCAGTGTCTACTAGTAACCGTTGAATTTGCAATTTATGTTCTAGTTATGCTGATTTTTATTTAACAGGCAGGTATGTAGCTCCAGAAGTATTTCGTAATGAAGAATATGACACAAAAGTGGATGTCTTTTCTTTTGCTTTGATTCTTCAAGAGGTATTGCATAGAAATTAACTTCTTTGTTCTTTAGAAATTTGAAATCAAAGAGAAATTATCCCCTTTGCAATTATTATTTTTGTTCTCAACATGCATAGTAATAAGACAATTTGAATATTGATGTTTACTGCATTACTCAGAATGACAGCGATGATACATCAAATTCTGTGTGAGCTTTTCTTGTTAATTGGACAGTATATAGATTTTGGTTTCTAAAAGGAAATTATTAAGTATTTTCATATCAACAACCTTCATTGTTAAAGCACAAAGAAGCATGCAATTTAAGTTTGTTGTTGAGCATATTGAAAGAGCTTCGCATCGTTCCGTGAAGGGGGGCTTACATCCTAAAATGCAGTCAAAGAGGCGAAATGCATGCTTCGCCGTTACATTGCAGTGTATTGCTCATGCTACACTACTTCTTGTTCGAATAAGAAGATTGGTTGCAATGATGTGTTATTATCGTGCATTGCTCGTCACATCACTATTTCCTATTACTTGTTGATAGTAAATTTTCTTATTAATGTTTGACTTGAAGATGTGTAAATCATTTCATAATATTTAATTATTTATATGTATGATGGTTGTTAAATAATATAAAAATATTTAAGATTTTTTATGTTATTCTTTTTAAATGTAAGACGCTCTTTGTTTGCACCTTACACTTTACAAGTGAAAAAATCCTTTCGCATTGCATTGTGCATATATGGGTTAAAATTCACATTGGACTTCTCAAAACAAATCCAATAACTTCGAGACTCACACTTAATAAAAAATGAGTTAGACTATCCTAATCCTTTTTTTCATTTTGAAAATGCTTAAAACACCCACCTAAAACTTATTTTCAATGTTTTTAGTAACAAATCATATTATTTTTTAAAATAACTTAACAAACACATTGCGTTAACTATTTCATCTCGTTAAAAAAAAAAAAAAAAGATAACAAAAAATACTGTTTAACAGAACCTAATTTACTTTTGAGGAATTATCATGGATTGCTGAAGTTCTTGTGGTTTATGTTTTAACATCACTACTCTATCATTATGCTTATTGTGCAATTATATTGGCCTATTCTAACTTTAATTATTAAAAAGCCTATGTAAATGGCTAATGGCTAATCATTTGTTAAACTAGTCCAAGAGGAACCGGCTTAGCCGACCCAACTTAGCAGGCAGAAGTGGGAGCCACACGCCCAGGGGGCGTAGGAGCCGCATGCGCAGGCGTAGGAGCCGCATGTGCTGGAGTTACGGGAAAGGAAAATTTGGCCCACATTGTGGGGCCCAACAAAGCAATAGTTCTACATGTAAGGAGATGGATTAAGGAATAAATTAATATGGGGGGTTTGAACTCAAAAAGGAAAGGGAGATTAGTAACGAAAGAAGGCTGTTTTGGGGGGAAATTGGGAGAGCTTATTTAGGGCTTATTCTAGGGCTTGTTAGGGGGATTATGTATGTTTGAATTGAGAGCTGCTGTAGTTTCTTTTTCATGAGGACACTTCCTAACAGCATTTAGGTTGTTTGAGAGAGCGATCTACATCTCGAATTGTAGATCACATGTATCAGGTTCTTCTTATTGCAGTTTCAATAAAAATCAATCATCATTTTGGTTTTCCTGCATCATTTCTAGTTGTTTTTTTTTGTCTCCAAGGCATATCAAATTGGTATCAGAGCATCTTCTTGGGAGGAAAAACAAGTTGTCTTCGCTAATTTTTGCTGTTGGAGCCTAGATCCAAATTAATGACATCCAAGAAGATGAAAGCAGTTGAAGGAAAGATGGACAACTCAAAAGCCGGAGTAGAGGAAAAATATTCCTAGGTGGAGGGAAGACTCTCAGCCATCAAGAACCGCATGGGAAACTTTGAAGATATGATGAAAAAGGTGCTTGAGATGCTGTCAAAAGCTTTACTGATGAATCCTAGGGTTGAACAAAGGGGAAAAGAATTGAAGACTATGATGACGTGGAAAGTGTGTACCCTCAAGACCACTACGAGGGGCTCCGAGGGTGGGCGATTTTTGGTATTCCAAAGGAAGGACAATAAGGAGGGAGATCAAACTCTTTGGGAGACTATTTGGGCATGTGGAGAGGTGGAATGGAGGAGGTCATGGTTGGGAAGAGCTATGGGGTCCAAGTCAACCAAGAGATGAAGAGAGGGAATCACACCACCACTACATGGGAGGAACTAATGAAAGGAGAAACCATTGGGATGCCTCCATGACCCTGACACCGAGAACCTAGACGACGTAGTTTCAGAGGGAAGCATCGAAGGAGAAGGACACAGGAGTTCGTACTGGATGAAACTTTAAGCGACTTATAGAAGCAAAGGTGCAGGATAGGCAGGCAAAAGGGTTATGTTTCAGATTTGAATAGAAGTATACCCGGAGGCATTGGTGAAAGGACCTGACTCTTCAGGTTCCACTGTCTGTGATGACGAGGAAGCCGAGGGGAAGGTGGCAGTGAGGCATCGGTAAAGGAGGAAAGGCTGTATTTAGACATGGTAGAGGCCTCCTTGAACTTAGTGGTGGGATTCACTCCAATCTCATCATGAAAGTGAGGAGAAATAGCATATTGGGAGGTAGGCAGGGGTGTCAAAACGGGTCAATGGGTTGGGTTCGGGTCCAACCCGAATTGATTCGGGTCCAAACGGGGTTAAACCTAACACGATTCGGTTTTGCAAACAGGTCAGGAATTCCAACCCGGACCTTACCCGCTCGGGTTACCAAGTTGACCCGACACGACCCACAAACCCGGGCACAAACGCCTGAGCTGGAACTAACTCCAACAATCACGATGGCAGACGCTTGCCGTCGACAATGACGTTGCAGGCAAGGGATTGGTCGTATGATTCGAACTGCTGATGAAGCTGGAGCTCGACCCTGCTCTTATGGTCGAATATTTCAACAAAGAGGTTGCAGGGTTGACTAGTCGAGTTGCGAGTTGGACTGCTGCGGGCGAGCACATAGAGGCGGGTCATGGGTTGGGACGCGAGGCTAACGCTGGACCGGACACTTCATAACCTATTTTTAATGCTTTTGCCTCATCTCGCCTCTCCATTTTCTTCTTAGTTTCAAATCACTCCTTTTCCTTTAATACATCTTTTATATCTATATCATCATTCTCTTTTTTGCGAATTTATTAAATTAAGTGGAGGTTAGTAATTGAGCTGAGGAGCTTCTTAGATTTGAGTAGTGTGAGTAGAGAAAAAAAAAGATTAGATTTTGCAAAGAATAGATGGTTAAAAATGAGTTTTGGTGGATTGTTCGACGGCGACTCTCGCGATGGTAGACTGGTTTCCGATTGACCTTATGGAAGCTCTGCCGTGGCGGCTAGCACACTTTCTCAGCCCTGCCACGTCTTAAATTTTGGTGTTCCTAAGCCTATGTTTGGCTCAACCGAACTCTCCCTTTGTCTTGTGAGCAATCACTTATGCCGTTACATTTTTTTAATTTCCATCTTTCTGAAACTTTCCTTCTTTAAAGTTACTTTTGTTTATTTCTTGTTTGGGCAATCTAATCTGGAGTCTTAGAGAGACTTTAGCCGGCTCGCCTCCGTCTGCGGGGAAGGAGGAAGTGTTGGTGAGCTTGATGTTCTTTACTGGAACAAAGAAGATGAAAAGGAGAGTAGGTCAGGAAGCGACAACTTGAAAGATGGATCTGGTGACAATTTGGATGAGAACCCTTGCAAGAAGAAGTGTTACCTCATTGTATTGGTGTGAAGGAGGATGGTTTGGTTTTGGTCCGGACGTGCGGAGCAGTGGGAGGCGAGGCCAAGGCTGGATCGCGAGTCACCTGATGCAACTCGTGACCGTACTTGGAACACCTGACGCTCACGGGTCAAATCCGGGTTGATTTCGGGTTTCTAGGTCAACTCGAAGCCGACCCAATTTATAAACAGGTTGGAAAATGAAACACGAACCCGACCCGTCAAGCAAACAGATTGACCCGAACTTGAAATTTTTCGGGTTGGGTCAATATTTGACATCCCTAGAGGTAAGAGTGTTGATATATAGTAGGGCTACTCACAATTTCTTGTCCAACCAGGTCCTAGACGAATTGGGAGTGAAACTGGTGGACACAAGGTGCTATGGGGTGATGATGGGCACTGAAAAGATAAAGATGGGTAGAGGAGTGTATAAGGGAGTTGTTCTGACCACACAGGGGGTCCACGTGAGAGAAGACTTTCTTCCATTGGAGTTGGGGAGCATTGATGCATCCTGGGGATGGAATAACTACAAACCTTGGGGGATACCAAGGTTAATTGGGGAGCACTGATGATGGTGCTAGTAGTAGAGGGAAAGAAGGGTGATGATCATGGGTGATGTAGTGTTATCCAAAGCCATGGTGAGAGCCATACAAGAGGTAGGAGGATTTCTTGTAGAGTTACTGATCTTAGAGGGGATCAGATTGGAGGGGGGAGACATTTCTCCTTTAGTACAACCACTTACACTGCAGTTCAGTGAGGTCTTTCAGCCACCTCAAAGATTGCTACCATGGAGGGAGCATGAGTATGCCATCACCTTGAGGGAGGGGTGTCACCGATCAGTGTCAGGACCTACCGCTACCCACAAATTCAGAATGACGAGATTAAGAAGATGATCTGAGAGATGTTGGAAGCAGGAATCATCAAGTTGAGTGTGAGTTCTTTTTTCTAGTTCAGTCTTACTGGCCAAGAAGAAGGATGAGAGCTGGATATTTTGTGTGGACTATCGGGATTTAAATAAGTATATTGTGCTTGACAAGTTTTCCATTCCGATGATAGATGAGCTGCTGTATGAGTTGTATGGAGCAGGGATGTTCATGATCTGAAGTCTGGATACCATCAGATCAGGACGAGAGAGGAGGATGTTTCGAAGATTGCATACAAGTCTCATGAGGGACACTACGAGTTACTGGTGACGCCGTTTGGCCTCATTAACGCTCCTGCTACATTCCAGTCCCTTATAAACAGGGTGCTCCGACCTTACCTCAGGAGGTTTGTATCGGTCCTCTTTAATGACATCTTAGTGTATAGCAGGTCAGATGATGAGCACCTAGAGCACTTGAAAATTGTGTTAGAGGTGTTGTAGGAGTATTAGCTAAGGGCCAACCTGAAGAAGTGTTGCTTTGCACATCCTAGGGTGGAGTACTTGGGGCACGTGGTATCTCAAGAGGGGGTGGCCGCTGATTAGGCCAAGATTGAGGCAATGCTGAAGTGGCCGCTACCTAGGAATTTGAGAGAGTTGAGGGGTTTCCTAGAGCTGATGGGGCAGTATAAGAGATTTTTTAGGGTTACAACACCATAGCCTGGCTATTGATAGAGCAGCTGAAGAAGGATAACTTTTTCTTGGGAGAGGTAGTTACCTAGGCCTTTGAGAGATTGAAGAAAGCCATGACCACAGTACTGGTATTTGCTCTATCAGATTTCAGCCAAGTTTTTGTGGTGTGGACATTGATGCATCAGGGTATGTATTGAGGGCGACGCTCATGCAACAACATAGGCCCATAGCTTATTTCAGCTTGGTGTTGAAAGCAAGAGTTAGGTTGAAATCAGTCTACAAAAGGAAGTTGATGGCTATTAGCTATTCAGAAATGATGGTCTTATTGCGCCGACAAGTCATCGTCAGGATAGACCAGAGTAGCTTGAAGTACCAGTTAGAGTAGAGGATTGTGATCGAGGAGCATTAGAGGTGGCTATCAAAGCTGTTGGGCTATGACTTTGAGATACGGCATAGGCCAGGATTAGAGAACAAGGCGGTTGATGCCTTTTGTCCAAATGCATGGGAGAGCTTCAAGAGATAACCATTTCAATACCATTAACGCTAGATTTGGGGGGGTGGGGGAATTAAAGAAGAGAGTGTACAGGACGAGGGATTGAGTATGATCAGGACAGATCTTCTGAGGGATAAGAGTAGCCACCTTGGCTATTCCCTAGAAGGGGAGAGTCTGCTATACCAAGAGAGGTTTGTGCTGCCATGGACATCGGTCCATATTCCTCACATATTGCAGGAGTTCCATGGGAGCGCTGTTGGGGATAATTTTGGAATGCATAAGAGCTACAAGAGATTAACAGTAGAGTTATACTAAAAGGGGATGCACAAGGATGTGGAGGAGATGATGGTTAGGTGTAAGGTATGTCAGAGGAACAAGTTCATGGTCATGGCTCTAAGGGGGTTACTTCAACCCCTAGTTCTTCTAGACAGGGTGTGGGAGGTCACCATGGATTTTATATAGGGGTTACCCTCTATCTAAGGGGTTTACAGTAATTTTTGTGGTAGTTGACAGATTAAACAAGTATGCTTATTTCATTCTCTTACAACATTCTTACACGACAGTAACAGTGGAAACAACATTCAATAAAGAGGTGGTCATATTGCATAGGATATCAGAGTCCATAATGTCCGATCGAGATAAGGTGTTTCTCAATTACTTTTGGAGAGAGTTGTTCAAGCTGCAAAGGACAATACTGAAGTGTTGACTGTAACTGTCGGCAAAACCGCCCACGGTCCCACCTCACGACGATTATTGCCAAAACGAAGCAACTGTTCGTTCAAAAAATATGAAACCGCTCACGATCACAAGGAACCGTCGCTCCAACCGCCTCACTCACGACATAAAAATAAAATCCCCTCTCATTCGGTTGATACGCACACTCACGCTCTCAGAACGAAACAGGAAGAAAGACACGCACAGAGAGAAAGAGAAGGGAGATTTGGAACTCACCTCTCGGCTTCAGTCGAAATCCGGACCAGATCCCGTCCTCCGTCCCTTTGCCTCTTCCCTGCTCCTCATCCCGCCGGCGACTCAAGCATCGACTCCAAGACGCCGATTCGCCGTCGTGCCCTGAGCCGACGACGATCATGCTGCCGACCTGCCGCCGCTCCGACGCCGACGAACCCCGCCGACGCCTGCCTGGTCTCTGTTTTCGCCGTACGTGCCTCCGACCTAGCCCGATCGGGCTTCTCCCGATCTGCCTCTGTCCCTCTTTATTATATATATCTATAATATGATATATATTATATTATATATATTATAATATATTAGTATAATAATATAGATATATATAACATTATAATATATATTAGTAATATAATGTAATAATATACTATAATAATATTATAGTGTTATATTATATTAATGTAACATTATAATATTATAATATAATATAATATTATATTAGAATTTTAGTATAATATATAATGAAATAAAAAAAAGAGATAAATGTGGAGAGAAGTGTGATGATTTTCAAACAGGTGTCGAAGACCCTGGCCGTCGTACCTTAGGTTCGACCGGGATGGTTTGAAATTGAAGACCTGCGCCGTTGATTTTTAATCCGGGCAGATGGTTTTAAAATTTGAAGACCTCACGCAGTCGATCTTAGATCCTGGTGAGATGGTTTGAAAACGAAGATCCTATGCCGTCGACCTTAGGTCCGGGTAGGATGAACTACGGCAGTGCCGTCCCAATTTCTCCCTCGGTGGGGAGGAGACGCCAGGAGGCTGCCGAAATTTTCATTGAAAAACAAAAGGACTTGGACTAAAAATCTAAAATTAATTTGAACGATAAGTCAAACATAAAATCAATTTTAAATTAAATTCAATCAAATAATGTTGGACTTGAACTCAAACGCAAAATCGAACCAAACTTGCACTCGACATGAATATAAGGAATCGAAATTTAAATTAATAAACATACAATCAAGATTGGAAATACAATTGCTAAGTGATAAATTCAAGTCATTCAAATAAACATCTAGCAATATAAAAAGGGGACCCTTACACCATCAAATTTCTATTTTAAGTGATTTAAAATAAATATAATAATAAACAATAATCACTTGAAAATTAATGATGAGTGCAACTTTTGAGGAAGTTGCAAGAAATCTCTTATAAGTGAAGAGAATCAACGTGCTACAAGCATAATAGTTTGATGCATTTAATGAGTTCGAAGTGGATGAGGTCTATGCATAATCAATTCTATGCAACTCCAAGCAAGTTTGTAAATTTTGTTGCAAACAACAATACTTTATGCAGCAAACTTAAAAGTATTGTAAAAGCCCCTACGACTTGGTGTAGAAGGCTCCCAATTTATACAACAATCCCCTACAGATAAAAGAATTTGACATGCAATAAATGTAATAAGTTGCAATGCACACGTCACATCGTATAAAGGAGACCTGTCATATACATAAAATATCGTGTACGAACAAAATGTTAAATAACTACAATGACCATAAAAGCCTACGAGCCATTGAAGGAGGCTCATTGTATATTCAACATGCTGTAGGTGGATAAGTGTGAAAGTACTACAACTCATTTGCAAGAAGCATCAAACAATACTTTTAACGCCACCAGATCCGCAACATGTATACAAGCGGACAGAAGGCGTTCGTAGCCCCTTAAATGAAATCCCGGGCCATTGTTAAATGAAATACTTAATTAAATGCATCATATTTAAATATTTTAAAATGCCCTTTGTATATTAAATATGATCTCTTAAATTAAATAAATTCCTGCATGTGCTCCGACAAATGCAATAAAATTTTAAATGTAAATATCAATGTCCAAGAATGTTGCGCAAGGTCCAATGCACATTCTATGCTGAAACTAAATATACCCGCATGTGCTCCAATCATCACATCTAAGTCCTAAATCTAACGATTCGAGAATGCTGCGCGGGTCAAATATTCAAGTTTCATCCTCCTTGAAAGGTCTGGAGTTGATATTACTTGAGATTACAAAATACCTCCTAAATTTCTACGAAAGTACAAGTGACCTCAAACTTCACCCCGATGATGGCCGCGTTGACAGAAAATCTCAACCGGAGGGGTCAAATCTCAAATCCAATCAAATCTCTGAAATGAAATATATCACCTTAAAAACTTAAAACTAAAAATCATTCACCTCCCGCAATCATTTGTCGGGGGTGATAAATTTGAAATTAACCTCAGCTCACAAAGAGCAAATGCATGTTGGGTGTATCACTACGATTCATTCTCAAATAGTTTCTTGCCAACAGGGACATGACACGTGCCCTCTGATTGGGTGGTTTTTGCCGCAAAATGACACCATTATATTACGATCACGACCAAAGCCCGTATGTTCCCTAAAGGCGTGAAACCCTTGAGTATTGAATCATAGGGTATATTCGATAGGCATAAAGTCCTCTGTCAGCTAAGGTGGATTCAGATATATCCCCTTAGACAAATACCAACCCAGGTCTACAAGGTATTCCTGGACGAAGCAACCCATGGCTGCCGACAAGGTGCCTTCTGTCAGGTTGGGTCGACTACCTCCTCTGACTAAGTAGACCAGGAAACATGACAGCTCGGGACGACTGAACCATAGGATCTTGATCGGGCTCGTCTTCATTCCCCCCATCACCAGTTTTAAGTTTATGGTGATAAACTCTAAATTTCAAACTTCAAAAATTCAAATTCAAAATTCAAACCCTAAAATTGTTGCTATTATACGATAGGTTTATAACCTATATAACTACTTTAATGACTAGTCTTAATTGAAAGTTCTCCTGTTATTGGGAGGGATAATTAACTATAGGGGCTTGTGCCTATAGGAAACTAGAACTCAGATTAAAAAGTCCTCACAAAATGAGGGTGAAATCTCTGGGTAGTGTCTTATTTAAAACCCAATCTGCTTTTTGAAAATTCCCTTGGAACCTAATCTTGTTAAAACTATCTATCACCATCATCGTCACATAAACACTTTAAAAAAAAATAAACGGATGGCGTGGAGATGCCGGGATCACACTTATGGAATTTTTGGAGCCCACATAAAGAGGAGCAACACTTATCACCCTCACATAGATGGGCAGACGAAGGTGGTAAATAGGGGCTTAGAGACACCTCAGCTGTGGGCAAAGTGGCTATTATGGGTAGTGTAAATGGGATCACACTTACGCACTTTGGGCAGAGTAACACACCAATTTCTTCAATGGAGCAGTACTTGGAGAAGAGGAATAGAGTGTTGGCGAATTGAAAAGACATTTGTTGAGGACTCAATAGATCACGAAGAAGCAAACAGATGGGCATAAGAAGGACATCCAATTTGAGATAGGGGATATGGTGTACTTGATGGTTTGTCCTTACAGACAAAGGACGGTAGTTAACAGGAAAAATGAGAAGCTAGCACCGAGGTACTTTGGCCCTTATGAGATTTTGGAGAGGATCGAAACTGTGGCTTACCAATTAAGGTTACTCCCGACCGCTACCATACACCTAGTGTTCCACGTTTCACGGTTGAGGAGAGCTATTAGGGATCATGCAGTTAGTTTAGAGCTACCTGACCAAGGATTTGAGGTGGTGTTGGAATCCCAGGAGCTGAAAGGGGTACGAGAAGAAGGGATCAAGGAAGTACTGATATAATGGAAGAGCCTACTAATTTATAATGCCACGTTGGAGCCGTATGAGAGGGTGAAACTGTCACGATCCGACCCGACGGGGACGGATCCCGTCCGCGCCGGATCGCGACGAAACCTTCTTATCCAGGATCTGGCTTTGGAATTTGGTTACTGAACTGATCTTCCAAATACTCAAACTCAACAGGCACAAAAACACAGAACAACAGAGCTACTATGAATCATCAAACACAGCGGAACAAATATCTATCTTTTCATTTCCTCAAAATAATCATCTACATAACAGTACATGGCTTTCAACAGAAAGAAAGACAGAACAGAAAAGCCATGACTGTACAAAAATCAAAAGTACTTATACTGATCAGACTCTGAACTCTATTCCTGGACTTCCTTCTCTTTCCCAGAACCTGAAAACCACCAGAATGCAAGGGTGAGCTCAACAGCTCAACAAAGCAACAAACCACCAATCTAAATTCTCAGAAACCAAAACTAAATTCATCAGACAGAAATCAGATCAGAAATTGGAACAGAATCGGATCTCGAATCAGAACAGAATCGAAAATCAGAACATATACGGACAGATATCAAATCAGAATCAGAGTCGTACAGATCAGATCACAGAACAGAATAAATCAACAGAGTCAGAATTATACAGAAATCAGAAATCAGAATTTGCAGATCATATCATATCAGAATCACAATTGCGTACAGAACAGATTCATATGTCATTCATAGCTTGCCCTGACACTGACAGAATCTCTACGGATTCCGGCCCCTTATGCCTCCCTTCCCAGACACTGACTGAATCTCATAGGATCCAGGCCCCTTATACCTCCCTTTGTGCTCACGGCACCAGAACAGTTGTGCTTATAGCACTAGAACAGAATTCATCGGATCCGGAACAGAACAAATATCAGATTTCAGATTTGAGCTTATTTCAGATTTCCCCGACACTAACTGAATCTCATAGGATTCAGGCCCCTTATAACTCCCTTTTTATAGCTTATACACATAGCATTTCAATTCAGAAGAAATCCGGAGAAATTAGAAATTACCCAAAAAATCGGGCAGCACAACGGCAGTATACAGAATTTACATAAAATTTCCTGCAAAGAAAATTTATCGAATTCGCACAGAATATAGATAATCATATTCCAGAACATTTATTCTACTGCACAGAGAATTTACAATTTCACAGAAAATTGTAGTCTACGAAAAACATCGCCGAATCAAAAATACCCGGACAAAAATCTTCGGAAAATAACCAAAATGTGCACACTCGGCACGTCAACAATATACGGAAAGTTACGCGGTAAAAATCGAACCAATCAAAAGATACGGACGAAAAACCGTAACGGAAACAAAATCCGGACAGAAATTACCGCCAAACGCGACGGAACTGAAAATTGAGAAAGGCGGAATGTGCCTTACCTCGAGCACAGCAATATCCTGAACAGTCTCGTCGGACGAAAACGGCTCCGCGTCGTCCGAAAATCCACTTTTCCACAAAAGCCCTCGACTTTCTCTCTCCTCAGAAAAATCAGATATTTTTAAAAGATTTTCTCTCTCTTCAAATGAGCTGAAATCAACTTTATAATCTTCATATCGGCCCGGCCGATCGCAACATCGTCCCGGGACGATCCAACCAAAAGGATCGTCCTGGCATCTTCCCAGGGCTGTTGTCTGGCCGATATTTTCTACAGTAGCTATCGGCCTGGCCGATGTCTCCAATCGGCCTGGACGATGCCTACAGAAAATCACCTGGAACACTTCTGGACAATTTCTGGAGCTCATTCTCAACTGATCGTCCCAGGACGATCCCAGATCGTCCTGGACGATACTGGAGCAGATTATTGATATTACAATCTCCCCAACTCAGAAAAATGTCGTCCTCGACATTATCCAATCCAAACTCAGTCAAAACAAGTACGGGTACGACCGTCTCATGTCAGACTCCTTTTCCCAAGTCGCTTCCCGTGCAGTCCGGTGCTTCCACTGGACTTTAACCATCGGAATTTCTTTATTTCTTAACTTCCGGACGTCGTACGCCAAAATCAACTCTGGCTCTTCCTTGTACGCCAGATTCTCCTGAATCTCAACCTCATCAGCTGATACTTTCTTCCCAGAGTCTGAAACCCACTTCCTCAGAGTGGATACATGAAACACATTATGCACATCAGGCATAGAATCAGAAAGCAATAGGCGATAAGCAGATTTTCCAATTCTTTCCAAAATCTCAAACGGTCCAACATACCTTGGACTCAGTTTACTCACCTGACCAAATCTACTCACACCCTTCATCGGGCTGACTTTGACATATACAAAGTCACCAACCTGAAACTCAACAAATCTGTGCTTCTGATTGTAATATTTCTGTTGTCGATCTTGAGCAGCTTTCAATCTTTCTCTTATCAAATTGATCTTATGAGCAGTTTCATCAGCAAAAGTGGCCCCCAAAGCCTGCCTATCTCCGACCTCCGTCAGAGTCAAAGGAGTACGACACTTCCTGCCATATAGAGCCTCGTACGGTGCCATACCGATACTGGACTGAAAACTGTTGTTATAAGCAAACTCAATCAGCGGAATATGATCTTCCCAGCTTCCGCTAAAGTCCAGAACACAAAGTCTCAACAGATCTTCCAGTACCTGAATAGTCCTCTCAGACTGTCCGTCGGTCTGAGGATGAAAGGCTGTACTGAAATGCAGTTTCGTACCTAAGCCTTGCTGAATGCCTTTCCAAAGTCTGGAAGTAAAACGTCCATCTCGATCAGAAACAATCACGCGAGGCACACCGTGCAATCTGACTATCTCCTTCACATATATCTGTGCCAAGCGTTCAACTGAATCCGTCTGTCTGATCGGAAGAAAATGGGCTGACTTCGTCAATCGATCTACAACTACCTAAATAGCATCGTGCCCTTGTCTAGATCGAGGAAAACCCATCGCAAAATCCATCGTTACCTCCTCCCATTTCCACTCAGGGATAGGCAACGACTGCAACAGTCCACCTGGTCGCTGATGCTCTGCCTTCACCAACTGACAGGCTTCGCATCTCGACACAAACTCTGCCACATCCTTCTTCATCCCAGGCCACCAGAACAAAAGCTTCATATCGGCATACATCTTACCACTGCCTGGATGAACAGTGTAGCCTGAATGATGAGATTCGTACAGAATCTCCTGCCTCAAATCTCCAAACACAGGTACCCACAACCTGTTCTTACAGAAAATAGCACCAGAATCAAAAATTCGAAGTTCAGGAGTCTTACCAGATCCAATCTGTGCAATCAACTTCGAATAATCAGAATCTGACTTCTGGGCTTCTTGAATCCGTGCTTCCAAAGAAGACTGAATACTCATCTGAGCTAACTCCAAACCACTGGAGGAAATCACCTCCAACTGCAATCGCTTCAAATCACGAATCAGGAAGTCATCACAGGTAAGCTGCAAACCTGACAATCCAGAAGATTTCCTGCTCAGAGCGTCCGCTACCACATTCGCCTTCCCAGGCTGATACTGAATAGTCAAATCATAGTCCTTGATCAACCCGAGCCACCGTCTTTGCCTCAAATTCAGATCCTTCTGAGTAAAAATGTACTTCAGGCTCTTATGATCAGTAAAGATCTCACATCTGACGCCATACAGGTAATGACGCCAAATCTTCAAAGCAAAAACTACTGCAGCTAACTCCAAATCATGCGTCGGGTAATTCTTCTCATGTGGTTTTAACTGTCTCGAAGCATAAGCAATTACCTGACCATGCTGCATCAGGACACAACCCAGTCCTTTCAGTGAAGCATCACTGAACACCTGAAAACCTTCCGTACCTGACGGAAGTGCCAACACTGGAGCTGAAGTCAGACAATCCTTCAATCTCTGAAAACTAGCTTCACACTCCGGTGTCCAAATAAAAGGTACTGACTTCTGAGTCAGTCTCGTCAGAGGAGTCGAAATCTGTGAAAATCCTTTCACAAATTTCCTATAATATCCGGCCATGCCCAAGAAACTACGTACCTCAAATACCGTAGTTTGCCTTGGCCAATCAGCAACTGCCTGAATCTTCTGGGGATCTACAGAAATGCCTTCTCCGCTAATCACATGCCCCAGAAAAGAAATGCTCTTCAGCCAGAATTCACACTTGGAGAACTTGGCATACAGCTGATGCCTCCTCAAAGTCTCCAACACAATCCTCAAATGTCTGGCATGATCATCCTCAGATGCAGAATATACCAGAATATCGTCGATGAAGACGATCACAAACTGATCCAAATACTCCCTGAACACTCGGTTCATCAAATCCATGAAAATCGCAGGCGCAATTGTTACCCCGAAAGGCATAACCAAAAACTCGTAGTGCCCGTACCGAGTACTGAAAGCAGTCTTCACCACATCAGCCTCCTTCACCTTCACCTGATAATATCCGGATCGCAAGTCAATCTTCGAAAATACTGAAGATCCGGAAAGCTGATCAAACAAGTCATCAATCCGAGGCAAATGATACTTGTTCTTGATCGTAACCTTATTCAAATCTCTGTAATCAATACACATACGGAGTGTACCGTCATTCTTCTTCACAAATAAAATAGGTGCTCCCCAGGGTGAAACACTAGGACGCACAAAACCTCTGTCAACCAACTCCTGAAGCTGGACTTTCAACTCAGAAAGTTCTTTCGGTGCCATCGTGTACGGAGCTTTTGATATCGGAGCGGTACCCGGAAAAATATCGATAGAGAACTCCACATCTCTATCCGGAGATAAACCAACCAACTCATCAGGAAAAACATCAGCAAACTCCCGTACCACAGGGATCTCAGAAACAGAACCAACCTCTAGGTTCAGATCCCGCACCGAAGCCAAAAATACTGGGCATCCTTTCTTCCACATCCTGCTTACCTCCAACGCTGAAATCAGACTGGAGAGAACACCTCGTAATCCCTGAAATACAACTCTCTCTCCAGCCATAAGCAAACTCACTTGCTTCTTCAGACAGTCAATCTGGGCTTCATACAGACTCAGCCAATCCATTCCCAGAATCACATCATACGAAGAAATCGGCAACAAAATCAAGCTAGATTTCCACTTCTTGCCAGCAATGTCAATCTCACACAAACAAAACTTGCGGGCAATCAAATTACTTCCAGCCGGTAAAATCACAGACAAAGAAACCGGCAGAGAAAACAAAGGCATCTGGATTCGGTCAAAACAATGCTCGGAAAGAAACGAGTGACTAGCTCCAGAGTCAAACAAAACACGACAGGGCTGATCAGAAATGTAAATCGTACCTGTCACAACATCCGGAGCATCGCGAGCCTCCTGCTGACTCAGACTGTAAACTCGTGGCTGAACTGGAACAGGAGCTGAAGCAATATAACTACTATGCTCAGAGGGAGTCGTAGGTGGTCTCCGTGGTCCCGAACTAGTACTACCACCTCTACCAGAAAATCCCTCAGGGCGAGGAGGAACAGTCCTCGGTCTTCCTGCTGAACCGGCAGGTCTGACAAAACCCTCAGATCGGTACTCAGAACGCCGATCAAATCCAGTCTGTGGACATTCTGCAATCCTATATCCCGGCTGACCACATCTGAAACAATGACCAGCTATCCTGTAGCACTGGCCATGGTGTCGCCGTCCACAACTCTGGCACACAGGTGCCGTACTGACAGATCCAGAACTAGTCGTACTGGTAACAGTACCAGACGATCCTCCGCTCCTTCTGGAATCTCCAGATCCGGATCCAGGAACAAATCTCCTCTTCCCAGAGGAACCGCTGCCAGAAGTCTCACCTCCAAATCTCTTCCTACTCGTAGTCCACCGCTGCTGAGTAGCCATCATGTCATTCTCAATCAGACGAGCTCGCTCCACAAGCTCAGCGAAGTCAGTGATCCTGAATGGTATCAGAGGCTGCCTCAAAGTGTCTCGTAATCCTCTCAGAAATCTGTAGCACCTCTCAGCAGAAGTGCTGACCAGCTGCGGAGCGTACCTGGCCAATGCAGTAAACTCAGCCTCGTACTGCATCACCGTCTTGCTCCCCTGAACAAGCCTCAGAAAACTCTCCTGCATCTGCTGTCGTGCAGAAGGAGGAACAAACCAGTCTCTGAATACCTCAGTGAACTCTTCCCAAGTGATCAAAGAGTTCAATCTATCCTGAAATCTGGCTGCCTGCTGGCCGTCCCACCAGTGCTCAGCCTCTCCGTCTAACAGAAAAACAGCTAACGGAACCTTCCTATCTGCAGGACACTGCATTCCATCAAAAGTCTTTTCCAATCTCCTCAGCTACTCCTCAGCTGCTCTGGGCTCAACAGCGCCCTCAAATCTCGGAGGCTTCAACCTCAAAAATAACTGCAGATGTCGATCAATGTCCTCAGATCTAACAGTAGAAGCTCTGCTCTGAGTCTCGCTCATCATCTGAGCAACAAGTGAAGCAAACTGAGACAGTGTATCAGCACCGACCACTGGGGCTGTACTCCCCACTGGTGCTGCCTGATCGGCACTCTGCCCGTCTGTCATGTCTGGGTCTGGCTGATCCATACAGAAAAATCCAGAAAATCCGGAAAACTATCACAAAAACAACACAAAAACAACACAATAAAAAGCCAAACGACCCAAAACTACCCCCTGACAGACTCACTGATCACTTCCTAGAGCTCTGTTTTACAATCCAACCAGTTTCCAAAACCAGTGCTCTGATACCACTTAAAAAGCTTGTCACGACCCGACCCGACGGGGACGGATCCCGTCCGCGCCGGATCGCGACGAAACCTTCTTATCCAGGATCTGGCTTTGGAATTTGGTTACTGAACTGATCTTCCAAATACTCAGACTCAACAGGCACAAAAACACAGAACAACAGAGCTACTATGAATCATCAAACACAGCGAAACAAATATCTATCTTTTCATTTCCTCAAAATAATCATCTACAGAACAGTACATGGCTTTCAACAGAAAGAAATACAGAACAGAAAAGCCATGACTGTACAAAAATCAAAAGTACAAAAGTACCTATACTGATCAGACTCTGAACTCTATTCCTGGACTTCCTTCCCTTTCCCAGAACCTGAAAACCACCAGAAAGCAAGGGTGAGCTCAACAGCTCAGCAAAGCAACAAACCACCAATCTAAATTCTCAGAAACCAAAACTAAATTCATCAGACAGAAATCAGATCAGAAATTGGAACAAAATCGGATCTCGAATCAGAACAGAATCGAAAATCAGAACATATACGGACAGATATCAAATCAGAATCAGAGTCGTACAGATCAGATCACAGAGTAGAATAAATCAACAGAGTCAGAATTATACAGAAATCAGAAATCAGAATTTGCAGATCATATCATATCAGAATCACAATTGCGTACAGAACAGATACAGAAAACAGAACAGATTCATATGTCATTCATAGCTTGCCCTGACACTGACAGAATCTCTACGGATTCCGGCCCCTTATGCCTCCCTTCCCAGACACTGACTGAATCTCATAGGATCCAGGCCCCTTATACCTCCCTTTGTGCTCACGGCACCAGAACAGTTGTGCTTATAGCACCAGAACAGAATTCATCGGATCCGGAACAGAACAAATATCAGATTTCAGATTTGAGCTCATTTCAGATTTCCCCGACACTAACTGAATCTCATAGGATTCAGGCCCCTTATAACTCCCTTTTTATAGCTTATACACATAGCATTTCAATTCAGAAGAAATCCGGAGAAATTAGAAATTACCCAAAAAATCGGGCAGCACAACGGCAGTATACAGAATTTACACAAAATTTCCTGCAAAGAAAATTTACCGAATTCGCACAGAATATAGATAATCATATTCCAGAACATTTATTCTACTGCACAGAGAATTTACAATTTCACAGAAAATTGTAGTCTACGAAAAACATCGCCGAATCAAAAATACCTGGACAAAAATCTTCGGAAAATAACCAAAATGTGCACACTGGGCACGTCAACAATATACGGAAAGTTACGCGGTAAAAATCGAACCAATCAAAAGATACGGACGAAAAACCGTAACGGAAACGAAATCCGGACAGAAATTACCGCCAAACGCGACGGAACTGAAAATTGAGAAATGCGGAATGTGCCTTACCTCGAGCACAGCAATATCCTGAACAGTCTCGTCGGACGAAAACGGCTCCGCGTCGTCCGAAAATCCACTTTTCCACAAAAGCCCTCGACTTTCTCTCTCCTCAGAAAAATCAGATATTTTTAAAAGATTTTCTCTCTCTTCAAATGAGCTGAAATCAACTTTATAATCTTCATATCGGCCCGGCCGATCGCAACATCGTTCCGGGACGATCCGACCAAAAGGATCGTCCTGGCATCTTCCCAGGGCTGTTGTCTGGCCGATATTTTCTACAGTAGCTATCGGCCTGGCCGATGTCTCCAATCGGGCTGGACGATGCCTACAGAAAATCACCTGGAACACTTCTGGACAATTTCTGGAGCTCATTCTCAACTGATCGTCCCAGGACGATCCCAGATCGTCCTGGACGATACTGGAGCAGATTATTGATATTACAGAAACATTGGCTTCCTTTCTTTCACCATGAGGATAAGGTGGGTCTTTGGGAGGGTGTTATTATTAGACCGGTCTAGGAGGGACGGGCTCAGTGGGCCCAAAATAGAGTTGGCCCGACTTAGCAGGTGGGAACAGGAGCTGCACACGCAGGAGGCACGAGAGAGGAAAATTTGGCCCCCTTTGTGGGGCCCAACAAAGAAATAATTCCCTATGTAAGGAGAATGATTAAGGAATGAATTAATGTGGGGGTTTGAAATCAAATAGGAGATGGAGAATAGTAAGGAAAGAAGGTTGTTTTGGGGGGAAATTGTGAGAGCTTACTTAGGGTTGATTCTCTAGGGTTTGTTAGGGGGATTATGTATGTTCTGAATTGAGAGCTGCTGTAGTTTCTTTTTCATGAGGGCTTCCTAGTGGCGTCTAGGTTGTTTGGGAGAGCGAATCTACCTCTCGAATTATAGATCACCTGTATCTGATTCTTCTTATTACAGTTTCAATAAAAATCAGCCATCGTTTTGGTTTTCCTATATTATTTCTAGTTGTTTTTCTGTTTTTGTCTCCCAGGCGTATCATCATTCTGTCTATATTGTGTTTTATTTTTGGTTCATGTTATCCAGATGATTGAAGGCTGCATGCCCTTTAATACTAAACCGGATTCTGGAGTTCCGAAGTTATATGCTGCTAAAGAAAGGCCACCTTTTAGAGCTCCAATGAGGCACTACCCGTATGGATTAAAAGAGTGAGTCTATAAATATATGGATGGCCTTTACCCACCTCTTGTGTAATGATCTTTCCAGGTTATCTTTTTGTTAGGTTACTCAACGTAATGATAGAATGTCACATTGACTTTTTTCCATTCTAAAAGAAGAAATGTTTAATGTTATAATTGCATTCTTTGCAGGTTAATTGTGACGTGCTGGAGTGAAAATCCTGCTGATAGACCAACCTGTAGAGAGATTATTGAACGTTTGACATATATCCGGAATCACATTACTCAGAAACAGCACTGGAAGGTACCTTTTCATTTGCCATACGTGAATTGTATATATTTCAAGTTGCATTTTGCATACAACACTGCAATAAATATTGGTTGTCAATGTCAAGAGGGTGTCTATCGTAATGTTGAGAGAGTGTTGGTCGTCCATGTTAAGACAACATCGGACAAATATGAGTTGTTAAGTTATGGGTGTAGAAATTGTTGGTGTTGAGCATCAATGTCAAAACAGTGCCAGACGTTGATGTTGAGATGATTTTGAAATGTCGATGTGTAACGACATCATACGTTGATGTTGAGATGACATCACACATTATTGTGAAACCAAAGTCGTGACTTGCTAATGAGAAATGAAAATGAGAATATTCAATAAATGGGGTATTGAGTGCGGGTAAGGTCTGAAAAGGTTTTCAATAGAGACATCCATTTGAACAATTTAACATAAATTAATCCAAGATATAGTGAATCCGAAAACGATAAAAATAAACCCTAAATAAGGATAATAGGAAGTTCTTCAAAACACTCAAAAGTAAGATGATCACTTAAACATCCGCACTAGGAAACCACCCACATAGTAAGATACCCTACAAAAAAGGTTTTTTTGTAATTCTGTTTCAAGGGATGACATTATAAGAACATGCCAAGATTAATATGCACAACTGAGTGCTTCTCAACCAACTTTGCTCAGCCATGAACCATCTCCATACTAGGTCATCCCCAACTGCTGGACCAACAATGATTCCATTCGCTACTTTGATCGAACACTTATTTTTCCTTAAACACTCTCGTGATTTTTGTGTGAATAGAATTAAGCAAGGCCAACTATGATTTATTGTCAATCTGTATTTCAATTAGGTGCTTACTTTGCTGCTGTTATTGGATATGCATCTCATTCTTTATCTTCCTTGCTTCGCATTTTCATCAGATCAGAGCTTTAAGATGCTTCCAGAATATTGAGGCAATATGGAAAGACCGGTCTAATAACCCAAGCAGTCGATCGACCCGGTCCACAAGTTCAAATTTCTAACTAAAGGTCTTTTACACCCAATTCATTGATTAATTATTCTATGTGGACGCTGAATGTCGTCCGGAGATCAACTAGAATGTGCCACATCACCCTATGCTTGATACTGCTGATGTGACACATTCTGATTGGTTTCCGGACAGTATTATGCATCCGATCTCCTCACAGAATAATTTCTCCAACTCAATTCTCTTATATCCTATTTTGTTTTCGAGAATCTTAAAGTTGATGTGTGACATAGCCTTCCTTCTTTATTTTATGCTCAGGAAGCATGGAAATTTGTGAAGATTCTCCTTCATACAAAGAAGCAGTAAAATGAGCTCAGAATGGCGTTGTACAGGTTATGCTTCCCTTAAATTGCTTTTGTTACAGAACCTACAATCAGCCTCGTGTTTTGGGCTTCATTCAGTATTTATTATTTAAAAAATAATAATAAATGTATGAGTTTGATATTTATAAATTTTTCTTAGGCCTTTTATGTTGTTAAGCGTCCATTTTCTGTTTTACTTTGCGGTTTAAGACAGCTTATTATTATTGATTTGGCTAATTACACTTATAGATAATCTTCTACATAGCCAATATTACACATAACTCTAAATATTTTCCGAAATGTTAAACCAAGCCTAAAAACTGTTTTCTTGAAAAAATAAAAATTAAGATTATAGGCTCAGTGTGATTGGTACGATGCAGTTGGCTAACTTGTCTAACATTAAGGTTTTGTTTGGGATAGTTTTCTCAATGCTTTCAAAAGCAGTTTAAAAAAAAAATATTTCCAATTTTTTTTTAATTCCAGTATTAAGAAAGCTGTCCAAATGAAACCTAAGGATATTGGATGGCTGAAATTTTATTGAATGTTGGATCATATTCATTGGATAAGTTATATTATTAGATAAATTATTCTATGTAGATACGGACGTTGTTTGGAGGTGAATTAGAACGTGCAACATCACTTTTTTGTTGTGTATGCGGTTGTGTATCAGGTGATGTGGCGTGTTCTGATTCGTCTCCGGATGAGTTTGGTGTGTCGTTCGGTATCCGCACATAATAATTTCTCCTATTATTTGGCTTGAAAGGATCTACTAGAAGGTCAATTGGAGGATTTTAGCTGAAAATTAATAAATGATTTAAAAAAATGAATAAATTTAATAAATTTTATTCACTGGTAATATCATGAGAGCAACTAAATTTAATAATATGTATTTATTTGTTCATCCATAATGATTGCAATTTAATGCAACAATTCATCAAGGGAATAAATCACTGTTGAAATAAACTAAATGATTTAGGCTTCGTTTGGGACGGTTTTTTTACTGCTTCTTAAAACAGCTTTTTATTACAAAATTTTTAATTTTTTTACTAGAAAGCTATTTTAAGAAGTAGGAAGAAAGCTGTCCCAAATGAAGCCTTAAGCTTAATTTACTTTCCACCGATCAAAAGAGTCCTCCAGTGGAGTTGCTCACCTGATTTTTTTAATGTTCGTAAATGTCTTGCAAGCGAGTTAATCCGTACTCTTCATGAACTCTAGATTCAAAAGAATTTAAATCATTCACATTATTTAACAATCAGAATAATCAAGTTAAGAGAATTTCTAAATATTTAATATGTTTATAAAAATAATTTGTCTTTTGACACTTTAGGTCTAAATTATTATAATCATACCCTCAATCATAAGTTAACCCTTCATGATTAGGCATTTGCTTGTAATAAACATTAATATTCCCTACTTATATAAACCACCTTCTTAATCTAAGGACTAATAGTGGGTTGTTAATCTTATTCCTAATAGTATAACTATAGAAGTTCCTTATTAATTTCATTTTTAATAATCACTTACATGATATGTCAATAATAAATTTACATATGGTATATACTAAAAACTCTTATATATGTTTTCATCTAAGAAAATGTCTATAGTTATAATAGTAATAAATTTATGAAGACAATGGAAACCACTTAATTCAAATAGGATTTCAAAAAAAAAAAAACATAAATTACATATTCCTTTTCAAATTACCTCAACTCCTAATTGATCAAACACATGCTATTAAGATGATAGATTATGTCTTACCACCATATATAAATCCAATTCAAAGGTCTAACTAATTCAATTTACAACACCTAATATTACTTAAGAGGTATAAAGTTAGTATAAATCTAGTGTTAAGGTTTACCTAGCTAGTTGCTCCAAGAAAGAATAAAGCTATGATTTTCGTAAAAGAAGTAGATATATATCATTGCCTCTTTCCCTCTTACCCTCCAATTAATTTCCTCTCCATTGACCTCATCAAATTTGTTGAAGTCGTTGAAATTCAGACCTCCTCTTAAGACCTTTTCTTAATTGGTTTTTAGGCCAATTAAGCTAAACTCACAGACACATCACATACACAATAACCAAACATAAGATCTCTTAGTTGATTACCAAAGTTCTCAACTAACAGAATAAGGTGACTACATAAATTTGTGAATCTTTCAATTCCAAACTTCCTAACTTATGTATTGCACTCATTTGTCTATAAATATATTGGAATAAAATTTTCCATCCTTTGTCTATTTTTATAACATGAATGGGTAGGAAAATATGGCGAAATGATTAAATGAAAGAATTTGTGAGAAAACGAAACGTTATACATAGCCGTGGCAAATTTATTTAATTTTTGTATCACACACAACTATGTACATAGAATCTTAAACATTTTTTTAGGGGAAACTCACAAAGGGGTCTACGCATTAATATAAATAAAAAATACATAGTCCTTAAGGGGACATACAGCTCACTAATGCTCGAAGAGCTACATATACTAAGATAGAATTTTTCTGCAAAATGTTAGGGTTTACATGCATGTTTTTAGGCAAGTTGATCAAAATTTGATGTATTATATATGTGCGTATAACTTTAAAACCAAGTTAATGGAATATTTTTATACTTCATCAACGAGTACTATTTTGCTTTTATTTTTCTGCAAAAATATTTATTTATTGCTATCATAATGAATCATTAATAACCAAATTTCACTTCATGTAGCATTTTTTTTCATATTAAACATCCATAGCTCATAAACATTAGACTATATTTGGATTAAAGGAACTAATTAGTGAAAATGGAATATTATTTACTTCACAATTTCTTCTTGATTACTTCTTTCAATTATTACTCATATTATATTACTTTTATAAAAGAAATATATTATTTTTAATACATTCTAATAGAGTCTTTTAGATATTTTTGTCTTTATTAACCTAATTAAGTCTGATCTAATACATCTACTCTCCTAACATGCATGACTATCGAAAGGCTAACTTTTTAGGTGACCAATCATATAAGGCGCCTCTCTAATCTATTCCAACTTTTTTGAGTATGTACTCATTTCACATCCTGTCTCTGAAGGAAAAACGATCCTAAATGACTTATACAAGATCAAAATAGTTCTCAACTATATCAAATACTTATTTGATATTTCAATTCTTTAAAGAGGAATCATAATAGTCTCTTCGTAAGACTGTTTTGATTCATTTTTAAAGAATTTGAGGGACTATTTTGACCTCCAAAACCTTTTTTTTTATCATTTATGATCTCTAAATGTAATTAAAGTCACTATCCATATGACCATTTTCATATCTACAATATTTCATTGGATTTTATACTTATCTCAATTAAATAAGTGAATAAAATTAATTTACTTTATTTCTTATCAGCTTTTTTTTTTTTTTTTTTTGGTTTAATTCGGTCAAATATATCATATTGTATGGCTTGGGGCTGCCCGACAGCCACGTCAGAGTCAAATTTAAATGTGACGAGCGTGCTTCTGGCTAACTTGTGGGTCCCACACACTCCAATCAATGTTAAAAATAAAAATTCGATCCTAAATTTGGAATTAAAGAAATTAATAAAACAAGAAATGGAAGAAACAAACTCAAAAAATTGAAAATTACTAAGGGATTATTCGACTACAAGTAGAATCTAAAAAATACAAGTGTTGGCATATAATCAACAATTAATCTTGATCGAGGCAAATTTGAGTTTGAAACTTTTAAAAATTAAATTTGGGGATTATTTGAACTCTGAACAAATTTATAGTTGAATTGAACATCTCGAAAAGGCAAACCCAACAACATTGAATTTGACCCATTCCGAGTCAAAATGGGTCCAAATCGAAGGCCTGAAAAGCAATTGGAATGTTCAAACAATAAATTGAATAACCAAACGATTTCCAAACATGATAGACTTATAATCGAATTGAGCGGCTCGACAAGACAAATCCAACGTGCCCAAAATCACCAAATTTTGATATCATTTAGATAATCAAATACTCAATAAACGGTCTATAATCAAGTGAGTTGATATCGTCCGTCCATTAAAAATACTCCCAACATACCCTTGATATTCTTCTTATTTATTGGTCATGTCACTTCCAAAAAATTATAAATAGATCCCTCATTCTTTATCGAGGGGGAAGGAATCAATGAAGAGAAGACTGAGAGAGGAAAGGAAGAGAATTCAAAGTTCTCTTACCGCCAGAATCCTCCTCGACCACCTCCCAGCCACCAACCGTTGCCAGACTTTTATTAGTAAACTTCGCCTGGCTACCGACTATTGTCGGACTTCTACCCAACCACTGTCGTTGAACTTTCGCTTGAACACTAGCTGTTGCACAACCACTGACTTCGAATTTAAACTCGACAACCAATCGTCGTCGGACTTCCGTCCGACCCTAGTTCGTCGCTAGATTTCAATCTAACGGTTGACTATTATCATGATCGTCCTTAACTTCAAGGATGAATAAATTATTTGTAATCTATTCAAACATTAATGAATTCATTTTAACTGGGTGTGACCCGGTGATTTTAATTTAATTCCCTTCAGCGTTTTCCACGTAAAATTTTTTGGTGTTTCTTATGAATGTCACATGCCTACTATTTATCTGTATGAGTGTTGGATATATCTTTGTACAAAGTTATGACATTAAACTTTATATTTCTTTATCATGGTGAATATTCGAGCCCGCAAAAAGTGTTAAATGAAAAGTGAAATGCTGAGTGTTCAAATGCTTGAAACAAAAAACACAAGATGGAATGATCAAGTAAAAAATATAAAACAAACTCATTTGAAGCAGTAGAAGTTTTAAGTTTGGTTGATAATAAACAAAATATAGAAGATTAATGAAAAAATTATCCCAAAAATATAAAAAGGGGCTGTTCAAAGACATGTTTCCTTTTCCTCTTCTCTAAATGTTCGTTGCTATTCGACTTCTGCGTGAGAGATAGTTTTGAATAGTCACTACATAACTTCTTCGTCTCCTTCGGTGACGTCGTTCCTTTTAGTCGGATTTGAAGTTACCCCTCACCATTCTTCTGTTGGATCAAAAGGAACGACGACGATTTGAACTTGCTCATTGCGAAGGTAGCCATCATTCTTCCTTTCGCGTGTTATTTCGACCAAATCTTCTAAATCCACTAAACTCGCATATTTTACATAAAAAAAAGGTAACAGAGGATTTAACTCGATGTGAGATTTATCAGTTCCCTAAATTCTATTTTGCAAGATTGATCTTGTATACAATTATTATTATTCACTACAGAAAATTCAGCCATTATCGGCGACGGCTTCGACCGACAGTTGTTTAGCTGCCGGTAATAACAACGGTTTATCCGACGGTTTGGCCGTCGGTGAATACCGAACGGCTGATTGACGCCGCCAGTAATTAAATATAACCGCAGATATTTTCCGGTGGTTTGCCGACGGTCTCCGTCGGTTGTCCAACGACAAGCCGGCGGTCATACCGCCGGCAATTCCTCTGGTTCTAACCACCGGTACACCGCCGGTAAACTATAAAGGCGGCTTACTGGCGATTACCGACAGTATTTTTACCATCGGTGTAACATCCGAACAGCCGCTGGTAAAACACCGGCTGTACCGACGGTAAACCGTCGGTGAAAAAAGTCACCGGTATGGGTTTCTGGCGCCCTTTTTACCGGCGGTCTAGGAACCGTCGAAACGCCGCCTATTTTTTTAAAACCCCCGGAAATCAGTACTTAATCGCCGGTCCAGGCCGCCGATAATGACTGAATTTCCGGTAGTGATTATTATTTTTTGAAACCCCCACATCAATTTATATAAAATTGAGATATTACATTTGAGATCAATTTTACATTACAATTATAGTTGAGGAAATATTTTGGCTAATATTTTTTTTATAATTAATGAAATAAAATTGATAATATGCACTCTGAAATTAAATTGATCACACATTAATAATTTAAGAAATAATTTGAAATTTAATATATTTACACATCAAAAAATTTTTTTTTATTAACGAGAAATCTAAATATCATTTCATTATACGGTCTCCCATACGCCTGTTGATCCATCCATCATCCATGATGCTCAGGATCGATGGTGTCACATACCATGATACCATAAACTCGATCGAGAATATTTTTATCACAAGCAAAAATAATAATTTATTTAAATTATTTATACCATGCGTCGCTTTCGGAAGTAATTGAGGCGGGAAGCCCGAGGCGAAGAGCGGGAAATTGAAAGCTCGGAGCGGAGTGGTGGGAGAAAAGCGAGCTGTCTCCTGCAGCAGCGCGCCTTATCCCTTTCATTTGTTTTTCGTTTTTTTTTTCCCCTCCATTAGGAACAATAAGCTTCAGATCTCTTCGGCTATTTTGATCTCCCGCCGGCAAAGTTGAGGGAATGACTGTGGCGATCGAGTGCTTTTCGATCCGGTAAGGGCTTCCTGCGTTGGGTGTATCTTTTCTTTTTTTTTTCTTTGCCAAGTTGAATTTGCTGATCTGAGTGCGATTTGGTTTTTTACTTTTTAAGGGAGTATGCGGAGAGGATGAGGAGGATTGACATGGGGAAATGCTGGCCGTTTGGAAGGGAGGTAAAAGGTTGTTCGTTACCGCCGATTTCGTTGAGGAAATTCCGATGGTGGGCAGATGAGCTCGAGTCTGAGCGAGGCTATGGTGAGCCGGCGAAGGTGAGCCTTGCGGAGGAGGATGTATGTCCAACTCCGGCGAAGGTTGGGGGAAGAGGGAAGCAGAAGGTGCCGAAGAAGAGGTCCATTGTCGAGCTCTTTGCAGTGGCGCCTCAGATTGAGGCAGTTGAAGAGGTCGACGACGGGGAGGATGAGGAGAGAGAAGATATCGGCAATGGGGAATGGGAAGAGATACTAGAAAGAGCAGAAGGAAATGTAGTATTTGATTTTGTTAAAGAAGTGCAAGAAAGAAATCACCAAGGACATGCGGTAATAAGAAGAAAACAAATTCGGTTGAAGCGAATTAAAAAACAAAAGCAAAAGAAGATAATTGCATCGAAAAAGGTTCGTGATTCAAACTCACTTACTAATTTTCATCCCCATTTACCAATTTCTGACAGTGTGAAAGTAGTAAGTGGAACAGTAGATGCTCTAATTCGTATTTTATTTGATAATTTTGCGGTAGAGGTGGTTTTGTATTTTACTTTGCTTGTACAACTATAGTTGTAGCTTTATTTCGTGGTGGGGGAGATCATTGTACAGCGGTTCCCAGAGATAGTGGTAGTTTTGATTCCTTGTTAGGGGAAATGTTGCATAAAAGAGTGGGGTACTGCATTGAAGTGTAGGCGGCATGGTCCTCTCTTCTGTAAATATATTCTCCTGCATGTGCGCCTTCTTGTTGTTATGCTTTTACTTTCTTTTCTTTGCTCATTGTTGGCCATTTAAAATCATTAACACTCATTATGATTCATTGCCTTTAGATTTTTTTCTTTCACCATATATATCATCATATATCATTTAGGAAATATTTGTAGAAATTTTTTACATTAAGTGAACGGTGAAAATAGCGCATATTGAACATATTGTATTGAATGATATGCTTAAATGTTAGGGTGTAATAAAAACTAGAAAATGAATCAATAATATAATAAGATAAATTTAATCTTGAAGGATTAGCAAGAAGAAATAAGTAGAACACGTATACCTTGATAGAGTCTCTGTAACATATTTTTTTTCAAAACAACATTAGTATCACATGTAACATCTTTGTGGGGGCGTATGAGAAATGAGGATTTAATCGATCTCATATGGCAAACTGTCATTTTGACTTTTGTTTTCGTGTGTTGTACCTTCTTTTCCCAGTCATGGCATTGAGATTGGGAAGACTTTATCTCACAAGTATTTATTTAGGGTATCTCCAACCCAAAATCCACTTTCCATTCTAAAATACAGTAAAACTCCTCGCTTATTCATCTTGCTGCCAAAGGTAACAATCTTTGTCCTTTTTCGCATACTTTTTTGGCAAATCCCGAACACAGAAAATTAAAATAGCGTGTGTGAATATTGGCGTCGCACTGTTCACTCCCGGAAAATAGCGTGAGAAATGGCGTTCGGTTGAATCGTTTGGTTGACGACAATGACATGTAAGCCATTCAATTGTGGATGATCTTAGCTTCTACGATTTTAAACTACAATTTTGAGAAATCTTCATTTTTGTTGCATGCTTTTCTGTTAGAGTGTGAATTATATTGGAAATAAAATTGTGCTGTTCATCTGAAAATGTCTAGATTCATTAGTTTTTCAACTCAAGATTTTTACAACTATGATTATTTCGATTAAGATGTTGATTATGCTCTTGATTGACCCTTTCTATGGCTTTGTGGAGTATTTAATTCTCTTGTGTTGATACCTTCACATTTTAAAGATTTTTTTTTTTTTGCCGTAATATCATGTTTTGGAAAATTTTTATTACTACACTATTTTGAATCTGAGATTTATCAACTTTTGGACTAGCTGGTGTTTGTGTTTGATTTTATCCCGGTTCTTCCTTTTTTTTGGTTAGCATAAAGTTTTAACCTAGCTATAATGTTTCTCAAAATCTCTACCCCAATGATTAAGATTATGGCTTAGATTCTTCACTCTATTTCAAATATAGATTTTTTATATGCGTAAAGTCATTAATCTTCATTGACACATTTAAGCTTTTGGGTCATTAAAAGCTTGACAATTGGTGCATCAAATCCAACTTTGGACACTTTGGAGTTTGGTCCATCCTCCTTCCTATATTTTGACAATAATAAAAAATAGTATGATATATGGGATTCACAAGTTGCATTGAAAACTTGATCTCAATCGAAACAAAGATTGATACGATCATGCAACATTGTAAGAAAAAAAATGGGATTTTTGACGAAATTACCAATGGAAACGTAGTGGTGATCACTGATCAGAAATTCCACTGTTGCATCGCGAGCATTTTATGGAGATATTCCCAACCACTTCCCACTGAAAATTTTGATGAAAATATAAGTACTTATTTTAAGATTTCTAGCGAACATTTCTATCAAAATTATTTAATGAATTATTTATCTTCTTCCCATCACATCTCTCAAAGCTCTTGACCTTTTGAGCCCTCTTTTGCCTCGTGAGTGCATGTACTGTCGTCAATTTGGGGTCATTTTTATTTTGATTTCTTCGATTAATCTTCCGTGGATCAGAAGATAAATCTCATTATCTATATTATTTTTCAATCAATTTAAGATTTTTTCTATTAGTTTTTATAATTTAGGCTTTTAAAGTTTAGGGAGTTGGGTTTAAATTAAAAAAAAATGTTTATATTTCGATTTAGATTAAAAATATATTTTGAGAAATCATTATATTTTACTTTAAATGTAAGTTATATCCCATTGACCTACATATGTTTTCATATGTTGGATCTAATTGAAATTTTAGGTGAAATATTTGTTTAGTATATTTATATTTTTGTTAGATTTTAGTGATAATTTTATTTAAAATTTTATGGTTAGAATTAAAGGGTTGTTTGCTTTAAAGTAAAAGAGGTATATCATATATATTTCAATGTATAAGTTTTGAAAATATTGGTCTTTAGTTTGAAATAAAAGAATTGCATAAATCTTTTTTGAAGTATTTAGATTCAACCTCTAGTTCAATTTTAATGTATCTTTGTTGATGACATCATCCTCATCAACTTCGGTAAACCAACGACGCCTCATTGTCCACCGATTACCACCATCATTGTGCTTTACACTTCATTCATTTTACTTCAAGCTAAACAAATTAGTGATCATCTGCATTTATTTTACATTCATCCAAACAACAAACATTCCAAATACATTTCATTTCTTTTACACTGCATTCATTTTTTAGCAAACCAAGCTACTCCCATGTAAATTTTTTTCTTAGGAATTTTAGGTCAAATTTAAGTAAAATTTTTGTCCGATAGTTTTCTAGCTTGTTTATGAATTTTATGTAAAATCTGAATATATATATATATATATATATATATATATATATATATATATATATATATATATATATATATATATATATATATATATATATATATATATATATATTTGAACTTTATCTGCTGACTAAAATTATGTCAAGTAAATTTTAATTTTATAGAAATACAACATATACATGTAAATTGTGTCCAGGATATTTATACATAGATGCGGGTGACGATTGGTGGCCGGCGGCGGAGATCGGTGGGGGGTGACAGTGAAAGTAGTGGCAATGTAATTTGGTTGCCACGGAAATAGTTCCGTTTAAAATTGATTGAGTTTAATTTACCTAAAAAATAAACTAAAATAATTTACACTATATTTATAATATTTTATGTTGTATTCATTCTTCAACCAACTGAACATCAATAATTTTAAAACTCCTATAAAAGAAACATTGTGCAGCCAAATTCCAATCAAACAATCCAATCTTAAGATAAATATAAAAAATTTATAGCTCATACTGATGTATTTTATATCTTGGGGTGTCAATTTTGGGTCACGGGTTGGGTTCGGGTCGAACCCGGAACTGATCCGGTACTATTCGGGTTCGTGTCAACCCGACCCGTTTTTACAAACGGGTCAATTTTTCGGATCCGACCTGCTTCGGGTTCAGGTCAACCCGACCCGACTCGCTATAAGTTAGGTCCTTCGGCATTTTCCGGCAGCAGGACATAGCAGCGGCCGTCGACTAGGCAACGACAGCGCCGAAGCGGGTCAAGCGCGTCACGCCCAGCGGCGCAGGCGACGACGTGGCCTTGGCCCAATGTGATTCGACGCGGACCACGACTTCAGTGCTTTACGCAGTCACGTGCATGGACAACCGGGGCATGCAACGCGGTGCAGCGAGTAGCCAGGGCAAGCAACGCATGGCAGTGTGCAGCCGGAGCTGGCAACGACGGGCAGACGGGCCAAGCCAGGGCAGACAACGCGAGGCAGCGGTTTTCCGGGTCATTCCTGGGTTTCCGGGTCAACCCGAACCCGACCTGATTTTGCAAACGGGTCAGTTTTCTAGACCTGAACCTGACCCGCTTCGAGTTCGGGACAACCCAAATCTGAAATTTTCGGATCGGATTTGGGTTGGGTCCAATATTGATAGGTCTAATTTTATACCTTGATATTTTATTATTTTGACGCATGTTTTTATCATATATAATTATAATACTTTTTTTCATAACATAATTTGGCTGCTTTTGATATAAATCATGTTTTATAAAAAAAGAAAATTTAGTGGATCTGCTTCATTTGGTTGGATTGTATGTAACCAAAAATCAGTAGGGATGTTTAACTCATCATTTTGCAACACAATGAATTACGACCTGGGCGGTACGAGTTCAAACTTCGCCCCTCTTTGGACGGCCGCTCGCCGCAATACACCGCTACCTGGAGAACCCCGTGCCCGCTCCTTGCCCCTAACAGCACACCGCGCTCGCTCCCCGATGCTGGCGGCGACTGCGCCCGCCCGCTCACGGCTCACCGTTGCCCGTCGCTCGTCAAGCCCACGTGTTTCACGTACGGGTCTTCTCTTTGTTCTCGCTTGACATGCTGCTCCTCCCTCACGGTCCTCCACTTCTCTAGTTGCTATCTCCGTGCTGCCTCTCATTCTAGACCACCCATTGGCCGGCTTCTCATTGTTGCTCTCCCCTTACAGCGGCGCATTTTAGTCTTCCCACAGGCCATTCGCTCCTCTCTTCTACTTTCAAACTCCGATGTCAATCCATCTCTTTTGCCATTTATAACTTTGATGCAGTTCATCTCCACGTTCCTAGCCTTATGATGTGGAGCTGGACTTAATTGCATTTGGTTTCTTAGGGTTTCCCTTAGCTCGTCTCCCTTTTGTCCATGTTCCCCGCCATCAACATTTTTATGTCCATCAGGGCATCTCCAACCGAACGGCAAACACTTGTTTGCCGTTCTTGCTTTGCTCCAACCGAGCGTCATTTTTGAGGCCATTTGATCGCGGATGTTCATCTGCGCCATTTTTTTCTCTGTACCGAACAGGTTAGGAAGAAAGACCCAAAAGAAAACGACTGTTTTAGCAGCAAAATGGCGTTGGATTGGAGATGAAACACGGCATTTTTTTATTTCCCTGCATTTTGGAGTGAAAAATGACATTTTGGGTTGGAGATGGTCTTATATCAGTTAATCTACATAATTCTTCTTATATTAGTTTTTGGCAAATTAATATAAGTTGATGTTGCTAATATCTTATTCTCTGAAGCATCTTTAGCTCTTACTTTGATTGAAATAGACATGTCCGCACTTTCAGATTCGGAGATGTAATTTGACACTTCTTATTTTAGTCATTATTGTTAGAAAAAATTGAAATTCGAGGGTTTGTCAGTCTTTCAAAATTTTTATCATGATTGTTATTAGCTTTGAAGTTCATCCAAGAATAGAGAAAATAATCCTTTAATGATCATATTGCACGTACCAATTTGTTGGAAAATGTTCCTTCCTCCTAGAATATTCTCATGCTATGAAAATTATTCTAGAGCCCTCTTACGAGTTTCTATATATCTTTCCCTGTTATTGTTGGTTTGTTGGATGTCAGTAATGACTAATTATTTTGTGTGGACACAGAACAGAAAGAATTATCCAGATTTGCTATGCTTTTATTGTCGACCTTTTGTTGTGCTTTTGTAAAAAGACATTAGAAGAACAACAAATATTTAATATTTACTAAATAATTGAATATGTGCTACATTTTTTCTGAGTATTTATAAAAAACACAGTAAAAGGACAATAAAAACACATTCATAATTAAATATTTGCTGCTTTATGCAAAAACACAACAAAAAGACAGTAAAACATAACAAATTCGGATGATTCTCTCTGGAATCCGCATAGAATAATTTCTGTGAGAAATACCTTGAGTCCTCTCGATCTCTATTATCCTCATATTTGATTGTTGGGCCTACTAATATTTCAGGAGCTGTATCTAAAATAATTTGGGGCCTATAGATTGAAGTTCGTTCATAAACTTACTCTATTTTAGTATCCTTGCATTATTCTCATCACAAATCTTCCAACTTTGTCATGATCTCACTTTTTCTTTTGTTTAAATTTATCTGTACACTGGTAAGGTAATTTCTCTTCTTATTTTAAATTTTTTTTTGACAATATAATATGTGGGGCTTAAGATTATGTTATTTTTTCTGGGTCATTGTTATGTTTTCAAGGCTAATTAAAGGAATAAAATTTTGAACATTTTTTTCATATTTTTTGAATTATGATTGATGAATAATATATTAAATATTGATTGAAGGAAAAAGCTGAAGAAGTTTTAAATTTTCGGCGAATTTATCCATTAAAAAATCAAAAAGATCAACTCAACAAATTACCTGCAAAAGAACTTAAGAATAGTAAATAGGTAATAATGATGTTGAAAAAAGTAGGAGGGAAGAAGAGAGTCGTAGTCTTATCCTCCATAATACTTAGCTGCCTCGATCGTGTGGAGTTTAGGGTTTGGGACCAGTCAAGTTTATATTCGCTACAACAGCACGGTGGGCCTTAAATTGCTCCTCTAAGGTGCTTTTACCCGTTCTGTGTGGAAAACTGGAAGCATGGTATATTGAGGATTAATCAGTACGCTTTTAATTCTTAGTTCCTTCAAATTTAACGTTACTTTCATATTTGATGCTTTTTATTTCATTATAATTTGTTGGCATTTCTATTTGTTTCTTTTCTCATTTAGTTAAAGATGACTTGATAGTTAAAATAGATAGATAACCCTGGTAAATATGTGTTGTCTCTTCTCTCTCAGGTTAAATCCCATAGGTCCAAATCGCCATCTGCTGGTCTAGTCTCACCCATCTCAAGGAAAACTAAATTAAAGGATCCCATAAGCGAACATACAAAGAAGAAAAAAGCACAAGTATCAAAAACCCGGGAAAATTTCAAGTCCATCAGGGCTTCAAAGTGTTCTAGTAGAAAGCTTGATGATTGCAGAAATGCTCCTTCTCTTCGTAGCATTCTCAAGAACCGGATTACTTCAAATAAAAATACAACAGTGCTGGCAAGGAGGATGCGTGGCCATCATATAAATTCTTGTGGTGAATTAATAAAGCATGTGTCTTTTTCGGATAAGGATGACATATTTGGACCCAAAAAGAATGCAGCTTCCAAGGAGTTGCCTCAGTTGCAGACCGTTTGCAAAGTATTATTCTCTGACGCCTTGGCTGCATCAGCTGCCATTAAAAATTCTAGCAAAGGTGAAAAACATTCAGTTGCTATTGAGGGGCCTCAGGTGGAAATGGAAAATGTGGACGTTTCTACAAGTTCCACAAGGTTGGCTGATGGAACGGGTAGTGAGAAAAGCCATTCTAGTGATCTTTATGGTCTTACAGCTAGTATTGTAGATCCTAACAGTATTAACTGCCCCGATAAAAGCAAGAACAAATTTGAAAATTCTGATTTGAACAAGAACATGCAAGTGCATAGTAGTTTGAGCTGCCCCATGGCTACTGACTCAATTTCCATACATTGTCGTCCAGATTCAAGCAACAAAAAGATAGCAGATTCTAGTTACAATGAGGATTTGTCTTCAAATATTAGAAATCATGTCCAAAGTACTTCAAATACACCAGCCATCAGTCGTAATTCTTTTCACTGTAGAATTTGTGCTCCAAGATCTGATTCAACTTATTCACAGACGGTAACAAGAAATTCAGCTATGCAGCCTTTAAGATCGTCTATTGTAAGCACCATGCTAAGTAATAATGATAGCTCACAGCCATCCACTGTGCCAAACATTACAGAAAGTAGGCCAGCTTGTCTTTCTTCAAAGCACTTTTTGAGCAGCAATTACTCCTCTGTTGGCTCAATGAAGTTCATGGAACTGATGCAGGCATCAGATCCAATGTTTTTCAGTAGGGACAAGATCACCAACGAGGATATTATTAGCTTACCTCTTAACTCGCAAGGAGAACTTGTCAAGTTTAATAATCCTTTTACGAAGCAAGCATTCCATTGCTCTGTAATTCCTACTCATATGGAGCCTATGAGAAAAGTAACTCAAGAAAATATGAAAGAGAGGTTAATTCCTAGAGAATCACTCTATGCTAGAAATCTGTCACTAGTTCTACCTAAACAGTATTGCAGTTCTGAAAATCATCTCACATCAAGCCGTAATATTTCTGAGTTACAGAATTATGAAGGAATGGAAGCCGAGAAACTTGAGCCTGTTCAAAGTAAAGATCCTTACAAGGGTTCTTTCAATTCATGCAATATACAAAATTGTCATTGCCGGATAGACAGATCGGCCATTGATGTTGCTCCTCAACCAACTATGCGCTTGATGGGTACCACTGTCACTATAGGTGAAATTAGCAAAGAGAGAAAGAGTTTTGATAATGTGAAAGCTTGGGCTGGCAAGAAAATCACAACTGATCAATTGCCTGAGCAGGACAAGTTCAAGCCCTCTGTTCTATGGGCATCACAAGAAAAACTTTTACAATCTTCACGAGATCGTCACCAGAGCCTGCATCACATTCTTCCATTAGTTGGGCCAAATTTTGATCTCCATCAATCACAAATGGCCTTTGGACTTCCCTCCACCAATGTTAATCATATCCGCCCTTCACAGCCATATCTACATCTGACACAACAGCCATTGGTTCATTGCAATCCACAAATAGTACCATTTATTCGTTATCCTACTCCATATCCTGGGACTAACTTTCTTTTCCACCCTTCACCATCCTCCCAATCACTGATCGCTTTGCCAGTTTATAATATCCAAACTGGCTCAGCTACTTCAGCTTCTTTTGTACCAGGCTATTCAGTGAACGCAACCATTTCTGCCAACAATTCCATTCAAGTCAGCAGGGCTCAAAGCGCTTGGAATCATGGCCATAAAATGAAGAGAAGATTTGCAGAAAAAGGACAGGAATTCTTCAGACCATTAAAGAAGGCTCATGTAATTTTGCCTGTTAAATCTTGTTCTTTTTCAAGGCCAGTAGGGAGGGGACAAAATAATATGTTCCATCCAAGAAATATTGGAGCTTCTACTGGAGTGCTTCGTCATGGCTACGAAGCAAGAAATCTGAACACACAATTCTCAGGTTTTAAGAACGATGAGTACAGACGTGTCATTGAATCTAATTCTAAATATCACAGAGGGATGAAATCCAGTCAAAATATGAAGACAAACAGTACTAATACCATATATAAATCACAAGCAGGACTTGCCAAATTGAGAGCAGGGGCAAAGCATGTTCTTAAACCATGTAGAAATTCCGACTATAAAAGCTCTAAACTGGTTCATTCAGCTATTCCTTTAGTAGCTGGTGAAGGTTCTAGTAGAAATGTGGTTTCTCATAAAAAACTTGAAGAAATTTATAGTTTTTAGTGTATATTTTAGCCTGGGGGAACCTAGGATCCTTCCACCAACGTTTACTTTGTCCCATTAAAGTCCATGAAGGGCAAATGCTAGGATGTTTCTGAAATGGTACTTTTGTGATGTTTATGGGGAGCCTTGAATGATTGATGGGTGACCTATGACAATTATTTGTGAAGCAATCTTTCTTATATCATACTGTTTTTTCATTTATCATGTGTATCTTCAAGGCAACTAGATTAAATATTTGTTTGGGATGATTTTTTTACTGCTTTTTAAAGCAGCTGTTTAGTAAATAAATTAAATTTTTTGTACTAAAAAGCTGCTTTAAGAAGCAGTAAGAAAGCCGCCCAAATGAATCCTAAGTGAGTGCTTTAATTCCTCGTCCAATATTTAATATGATTGCACTTTGACTTTTACCTTTTGAAAATTGTGGGATCCCACACACTCCTTTGCCTCCTTGCATCCACTCACTATGAGTTTCCACCCTAGGTAAAGAAGTTGTGGGTTCCATTAGGAAACCAATTGTAGTATGTTCTATTAAGCACACGACTTGAGGAGCATAGCCATTAGATTTTCTTTCTCTTAACCTTCGAATTATAAACCATGCGCTACTTTTCGTTCACCTAGCCGTTGGCCCTCCTTTTTTGGATTATTTATTTATTTTATGTAAATAATATTTACATTTTTTCATATGTAATATTCTTATAGGAGCCTATAAATTCTTTCAATTTATGTATAGAAAGAGAACAATAAAATTCAAAATAATTTTTCATATTTCTACTTTTTACATGGCATTATAGTGAGATTAGTATTTCGATTTTTCGACCTTTGTTATTTTTTTTTCCTTCTCTCTTCTTGTCAAGATCTTCATGCACTTCTTTAGGCGGGTTTCTTTTACTTTCTTTTGAATTACGCAACTATCATAAATGGTGAAAATCATATTAAAGGATAACTTTAGATGTTATAATTAAGCCTTATGTCGCTTCAATGAGAGAATTTATTTGAAATTTTCTTAAATTGTAAAGATTTTTCTGAAAGAAAATGGAAAGATCCATCATCTTGTGGATACTTCTTCGACCTCAGAACACTCGAACTTTATACTTTGGCATGATGCTAATTTCATGATCATGACATTGCGGTGGATGCTATTGATGTTTGAAATTAGTGGGCTGCATATGTTCTCATCTACGCAGAAAAAAAAATTTGAGATGCCATGAAACAAACAAACTAAAAAACGATATCAAAATTATGATCTCAATTACCAAGCAAAGAAACATTCTTATTATCGAGTAATTTATTATAAATGAAGGTTTATTAGCTTAAACTTGATTATTACTAAATTATCAAGATGATATATTGCAATAGTTATCAAGCAATTTATAGAAAGAAGAAGCGTATCAAAGTTTCTTCAAGTTTGTATCCAAATCTTATACGAAGAAAATCTACCATATCTAAATAAGATTCTCTCTCCAATATATGCCGAAGAAGAAATTAAGATTGATAGTAATGCTCAAAACAGGAGTCTTAGAAACATACTGTAAATCCCCAAACAAAGCCTTAATGTAAAATCCTAACAAGTTTAGGAGATTTTTTCTCATAAATTGTACCTTTCTAGTTTATTAGAATTGGAAGATGTTATGCAGTTTGGCTTGTGTAATTAAGCATGCAACTTCTTATCATTTATTACTAATGTATAGGATTAACTTGCTACTTAATAGTCATTAAGACTCTTTAACCTGTGTTATAATTCACAATAATTAATTTCCTAAACAAGAAAGAAATTCTTTTATTTTTCTATGAACTTAGTTGTAGTTTTTTTTTGGAAATTCACGAAGGAGTCTACACGTTAATATAAAAACAGGATTATAATATCCTTAAAAAGAACCTTCAGCTCACTAATGCTCAACAGAACTACAAAATAAGTAACCTAAGAGCAGTTAATGAACTTAGTTGTAGTTAATTTGCTGATGCATGGGATTAACTTGCTGCGTAATAGTCCTGAATACCCTTTTAACCTGTGTTGAATAATTCACAATAGTTATTTTCCTAAAACAAGTAAAAAATATTTTCATTCTTTTATGTCCTGAAGGGAGGATATTGGCAGGCCCACCTTGGGGCAATTAGGATTCCTGCATATAGCAGATTGTCAAGGTTGGCAAGTCTGCTTTTACAACAGTGGGGGCTCCCTCATAAAAAATTATTAGGTGCAGAGTGCACACCGTCCGCACAAGCGTTGGGTATCCAGCGATACCGAGTGCGATATCGCTGGGTACCCAATACTTGTGCGGACGGTTCTCCCCATCCGCACTCCGCACCTAATAATCTCTCCTCCCCCAGATCCCTAACATTCATGCTTCTCCACACTTGATTAGCATCCTATAGAAAACAATTTGGACAGATTTTATAGTTATCTCCAATAATATCTTCTAGAAATCCTGTTATCCATTGGTAGTAATTTCTTTAGTGTAATTCTTGCCATATTGTGAGTTTCTTATGCAAATATATTCCTGTGTGATAGAGACTAATACATGCAGAGGCGAATTCAGACTTAAATTTTAGATGGGACAAACTTATAAGTAGTTGTTGGTGTCGTCTCAAATTTGGCTCGACCATTCGCTACAAGAAAATAGGTCAATAGCGACAAAAAAAAAGAGACAAAAAGAAAATGGTCGCAAAAGATGATTAATTATTCAATTTCTACAAAATGTATGTTGAAGTTGCCTTGAATTTGGCTTGACCCCTATTTGTTCATATCCTTGATCGTCGTACGCTTTGCAAACATGTCAGATTTGCCCCCGAAACAAATTTTGGTTGTAAGGATATTTTAGAATTCAAATTAATAAATAAAATGATTAATTATCTTTACTATTTCTCTTTGTATTTGGTTCATCGTTCCCTAACAATTACACCTCTATACAATGTGTTTAATTATGTTGGAGGCAATTGTTTAAAAATCATAGTATTTTAAAAATTTTAGGTGGGACAATTGCCTAAAAACTCTTGTAACAAAGATTAAAAAATAGACGGGGAGGGAAAAATTGCCAAAAAAATCATATAATAAAGAATTTTTTATTTTTTAAAGGTGGTGGGGGGTGGGGGGATCTGCCCATGAATACATGTATCCATTGAACTTGATATAAATTGCATGATTAGACTTTAATATGTCTTGGTGCATTACTTTTGCTGTCTCTGTCTGTATTTTGTTGCTTTGATTTGATGAATATAAATTGTTCTGCACAGTATCATAGATGCCATATACAGTTAATGAAAGAATCTAATATGTTACTATAGCAGACACTGTTTCCTCTCCTTTATTTCTCTTTTCTGAGATAAGATAGCGTGCAGATTACGGATCAGTACAGTTTCAGTATGCACAAAACATCATTGTTCTGCAATTTTAGGCTTTGCTTGGATTAACTTGAAGAAATGAAAAGAACTTATTATAATTTGTGTTCATTATATATAAATCTGTGTTAGTTTATTCTTTTTTTAAATATTTTTGTTATTCCTTTTTATTCAAATTTCTAGCATTCAGGGATATGTTTAAAGTTTGCGAGCATCTTCTGCAAGCAGCAGTGAACAATAATTACTTCTTCTATAGCTGATTGTGATATAAAGCCATCTTTTTTATTTATGTAAAAATATGAGCTTGGGTTGGTTTCTTGTAGGAGTGGGCAAAGCAATCAGTACTTTAATAAAAATAAATAAATAAAATTAAAAAGCTGATTAGTTTAATTGAATTTTATTTTGAATAACGAGGATTTTTGAAAATTTAAGAGTAAGTTTGGAGTAACTTTTTTCTTGCTTTATTTTTCAGGCTGCAATCTCAATTTTTTTCCGTCTACTATTTTTTCGCTGCTAGAAAGTTAATTTTTACAGCAGCTTTATGAAAAGTTAGTTTTCTCTCGATAACTTCACTACCATCTTTATAAAAAATGAATCAAATTATTTTACATATTAATTCAGCTAGCAGACTGATTTTCTTTTGTATATATATACTTCCCTGTATCTCAACATCTTGGTTAAGGTGATTAATTGCAGAATTGGTATCCTGGATACGTCGCTTACTGATGCAAATCTTTACTTATATAGTATTGGGCATGTTTTTGTCATAGTGCATGGGAGTTATTTCCTTAATGTTTTGATCATCATGGAAGAATGGTGATCATCTTTGCTTCTTGAGAAGCAAATTCCCTTTCTTTTATCAATGAGATCGGTTCATTCTCCTGTACATTTAGAAGGACTGCAGATCTTCAAAGGCTCAAGGTAACGCAGACTGTTATTTCATCTGCGTTTATTTTTATCAGTATTTTGTATTTCAGCTTACAATTACGGCTTCATTTGAGACAACTTTCTTACTGCTTTCTAAAACAGTTCCTTAGTACAAAAATTTCTAATTTATTTTTTTTTATAAAAAATCTGTTTTATAAAGCAATAAGAAAACTATCACAAATGAAGCCTGCATTTGTATTTTTTTTTTTCAGACTTTGTTTATTCGTTGTTTGCATATTCCTTGGAATTATTTACTCAAGATATTACAGGAATTCTTTGGAGAAATTATTCTATGCGGAGGCAAATCAGGTGCAGCCACGTCAGCGGTAACGAGCCACCGTACATAACGAAGGGGTGACGTGACACATTCTAGTTGATTTCCAGACGACATTCGATCGGAATCCGCACAGAATTTTTAATCAATTCTTTGGGAGGGGGATTGTCTACTGCTACGTGGCCTTTCAGAGGACATGAGATATAGCAGCAAACCCCACCAAAATAGAGCTAGAAATTATCAAAATGTAAAACATTTAGAAGCCAAATAGTACTCTGTCACTGCCACAAACTGAGACGGAGCATTCAGAACATAGCCAGACCATAATTAGCACAACAGTATACAGTTCTCTAAAAAAGTTACAACAACGACAACACCTAAAATGAAAGAAGTATATAATATTAGGGGTTTGTTTGCGACAAGCTCTTCACAGTTTCGTGTTAAAATTTTTTTTATAATGAGCTACAATTTTCTTATAACTAGAGTGTGAAGACTGAAGAAAATGCAGCGTTGTGAAAATCGGATTGGAGAATGAATTAGAAGATGGAGAGGTTCACGGTTCGACCGGTTCGATCAGAACCGGATGACGTAATAAATAATTATATTATTAAAATTTAATAAAATAAAAATCAGATAATATAATTATATGAGCATTTAATAATATATATAAATTATTAATAATATAAATATTATTTAATAATAATATATTTATAAGAATAATACTTAATATAATATATAAATTTATAATATAAAAAATTTATGATCATTAATATAATATAAATAATTGAATATATGACCATTTAATAATATTTATAAATTTAAAAAAAATATATATATAATAATATAATACAAAATTATAAATATAAACATCATTTAAAAATAACATATTTATATATTTATAATTAAATATATTTATAAGAATAATATTTAATATAATATATACATTTATAATATTAATATTTTATAACATAATTATTATAATATATATTATAGCAAATTTATAATACATATCATCCAAATTTATAGCCCAACTAAGCAAAAATTTGAAGTCCAACTAATAAAAAATTTGAAGCCCAACTAGCCCAAATAAGCCCAAATTTACATTCTAAATTATTCATGCTAGTATGTAACTTTTTTAGTCCCACATCATAGGGGGAGTTTGAAGATCCTTCCTTGAACCCTTTATAAAGTGAGAAGTACACTTTTTTTTGCAAAATAAATTATGTGAGATATTCAAGATTTTTTACATGTATTATGATGAAATTAATCATCATATTTAATAAAAATATTTTAATAAATTAAAAAATTTTTAATAAACTAAAATATATATTTAAAATTTTATTTAAAACAATTTTTTTTTTAATAAACTGGCTGGTTCTTTCCAACCCGGACCGGTTCATCGGTTGAACTGTCGGTTCAATCCGGTTCTATGCAGAGCCGGGCCGGTTTGGTCCGGTTTTCAAAACAGTGAGAAAATGACAGCAACAACGTCGAATCTTTATCTTACTATATGGATCTGTTTTATGAAGTTTTGTATTTTCGTTATAATTTATTAAGAGTCAAAATCTCATTTAAATATAATAAAAAAAATCATTTTTAATACTTCCTAACGTGATCTTTTTAAATTTATCTTTACTTATTTTAACATTGTCCGGATTTAATACATCTACTCTTCTAATTTGATATTCGGGGAAGACCAACATTTTTATTAGCAAGTAATCAAAGATTACTCTCTCTAATTTTATTTATTATTGGAGCTACTCCCAACTAAAATTTTGCAGTTGTAAGATATTCATTTTCATAATAATTCATAATTATTTTTATAGATGACCGCAAACACCTCAGAAGAATCTTTTTTAATTATAAAAAATAAAATCTTAATAGCATGTAGACTATGGAGAGTGCACTCTATTACTCATTATAGGAAATATGGTTTTTTGCCGTGGGAATTTTTTGTTTTTTTTTTTTTGAAAATGACGGCGGATTTGCGAATGAAAAATTTGAAGATTTTTTTGCGGCTAAATTTCCACAACTTTGCGATGGAAAACCTGTTGCAACTCCGCCGCAAACCCGCCACTAACTGTCCTATCTAACCGATCGAGTAAGCATCCATTTCATTTGTTTTATTCTCTACCTCCTTCAATTTCAACTATGGTCCAACGCTTCTTACCCCCTTCGACGATGTTCCTTCCCATGGCCTTCGACCCCTTGCATCGCCACCACCTTAGACGACTTTCCTTCCCGCCGCATCTCATCCGACTCTCGCCGTTACTCTCTGGCATTCGAAAGTCACACCTCCTTCGCGTGCTCATGGGAGTTTGGTCGTTGCAAATGTATCCATCTTTCTTCCTTTTGCACGTTTCATGCCGATAACGTTGAATTGACCAAACTCCTCCCTGCAAATTCGTGAGTCGAACTCGCTCCTTGTCGCCCAACCCAGGTATATTTTTTGCTGGTGATATTCTTCTTGTTGATAATACTAAAGAGGAAGTTGAAGGTAAACTTGAATTATAGATGTCAACCTTAATTAGAGTCTAAAGGTTAATTAGGATTATGAGCTTGGTCGACCACATTATTAATAAGAGTACATGTTTTACATATTTTGGGTCTATTGTTCATTGTGATGGTGAAATAGTTGTAGATTTTATTAGCATAATTCAAGTTTGATAGTTGGAGGAATGCATCGGGCTTGTTGTGTGATTAAAAAGTTCCACACAAACTTAAGGAAAAAAAAATGTATAAGATGTGAGGCTTGCAATGCTTTTATGGTGTAGAATGCTTTGCATTAAAAGAGAAGCATAATATTAAGTTAAATGTTGCAGAGATGAGAATGCTCAGGTGGATGAGTGGATTTACTCTAAGAGACAATATACAAAATGAGCATATACGTGAAATGGTTGGACTAGGTCTAGTGGAAGATAATATTAGAGAGAGTCGACTTACACTACAAAAAAATCACTCATTACCGGCGGAATTTTCTGGCGGCTTTCCGACGGTTGATTTTCAGGTGGCTTTCCGGCGGTTTTCCGATGAAAGACAATGAGACCACTTTTTCGATGAAATTTTCCGACAGTTTCTTTCCCACAGAAATTTCTGACCGATTTTCCGGCAGCTTTTTCATTTTTCCAACGGAATTATTTTTTAAATGTTTATTTATTTTTATTTTTTTAATTAGTAATTTTTGTAGTATTCTAATTCATTATTAAGTTAATAATTTGTTTTAATTAAATTTTAATTGTAATTATTTATTTAAATTAATTAGTAATTAGTAATTTTTATTTTATATTAATTATTATTTTTTATTTTTATAATTAAATTAATTATTATATTTAATTTTATTTAATAACTTGATTTTGTTAATAATTTGTTTTTATTAAATTTTAATTGTAATTCTTTATTTTAATTAATTTTCATTTAAAAATTAATTAGTAATTATTACTTTTTATTTTATATTACATATTATTTTTAACTTTTATAATTAAATTAGTTAGTATATTTAATTTTATTTAATAACTTAATTTTGGGTCATTATATAATTTAAATATAAAACATGATACTAAAAGCTTATTTGCATGTTTAGTAGTTGGGAGTAGGTGTGTCAATATTTGACACGACACGAGAATCCGACCCGGACCCGACCCGAAAAATCCGGGTTGGACACGACCCGATTTCAAAACGGGTCAGGTTCGGGTTCCAGAAATCGACCCGTTTGAAAAACGGGTCGGGTTCGGGTTGACCCGACAGGTTGCCGGGTCAACCCGCAAACCCATTTTAACATGCTGATCGCGACCTGCCCTGCTGCCCGCGAACCAGCCCCGCGCACTCTCCCCACGAAGCGACCCCGCTGCTACTCGCGATTAGGCCCCGCGCCCTCGCCCCGGGACGCGACCCAGCGCGACCCCGCGTGACCCAACCCCACTGCTGCCGCGCGACCCCGCCCGACCACGCCGCTGCAAGGCGACCCCGTGACCGCTTCGCGCGGGACCCCTCGCAGCCACGCACTTGCCCAGCGCGACCAGCTTTTCGCCTTTTCTGGGTCAGATCGTGTCAACCCGGAAACCCGTCGGGTCTGGTCTGGGTTCGAATTTTTGACCCGTTTACCTAATTGGGTCAGGTTAGGGTCGACCCGTTTGAACTCGGATCAATTTCGGGTCCGACCCGTGACCCGAAATTGACACCCCTAGTTGGGAGTTTGACATTTTCCCAACCAACCCGGGTTCGATAGCTTAGCAGGTGGGCTTAGGCACAGGTCTGGTGGGCACTCGGGAGGCCGTGGCCTGGTGGATTTCGGGCGTGAGCGGGCCACACAGGCGGGCTCTCGTGCGTGAGCGGGTCACAGGCGGGCTGGGCGTCTGGGCCACAGGCGGGCTCTCGGGCGTGAGCGGGCCACAGGTGGGCTCTCGGGCGTGAGCGAGCCATAGGCGGGTTCTCGGGCGTGAGCAGGCCACAGGCGCTGTTAGGTGGGCTCTGGGGCAAGGTGCAGCTCTTATTGCGGGTAGGAAGGCTGGAATTTTTTTTTTAAAATTTTCGGCGGCTTATTTCTGCCGGAAAGCCGCCAGAATTATTTTTCGCCAGAAAAAGCCGTCAGAAATATTTTTCATATGCGGGTTAGCGGCGAAAAAATTTCTGCTAGAAAACCGACGAAAAATGATCAATTTCTGCTAGAAATTTCCGACGGTAATAGATGATTTTCCTGTAGTGTTACATACTTTGGTTTTTTTTTTTTGGTTAAAACCCGCGGAGGGGCCTACGTGTTACTTCAGAAAATCGGTTACAAGGTCCTTAAAAGGACCAACCAGCTAACTAGTGCTCAGAAGAGCTACAATCCAAAAAAGAAAGAAAAAAACCTAATAGCCGGTCGGTCCTTATCCTATGATTACAAAATTGAAAGCAAAAATCAATCGGGCTGTGAGACGACAACACCCAAAAAAGGAAGATCCAATGAGCAGCTTTTGGCATGAACTTCCTGTAAAAAATAGGAAGAAAATAGAAATTGACGAGAATGATAGGCAAAAAAAAAAAAAGGAACCTGGCCACCTTTATAGCTATAACAACCGCAACTTTCAATTATCCTGCAGAAAAGACTCCAATAACAAACCTTAGGATCACTCTTAAACAAAACAGTGATAATAGATTCCGGATTTAGGAATGTAACAGGATCAAAGTTAGGATAAAACCAATTGCAAAGAATGGAAGAAAAAAAATCTCTCCCAAAACACAGCCAGATATTTCTATAATGCCATAATAAATCGGAGAGACTAAATAAGCGCCCAGGTCTGTCAGTATCCAGAGATATCTTCAAAATGTTAATGATATTATGAAAGAGACAATGCAGATAATTAAGATTCTGGGACATAAAACCGTGAACATCCAGATTACCATCACCTTGCAAGAGACAATTCTCAATCACCAAAATAAGGGCCCAAGCAACATGACAGCAACGAACAGGGAAAAGAAAAAGATACTCCATATTAATATTAGTTAACCATTGAGACAACATATGGATAGAAATAAAAAATTTTAAATAAATATCAGATAATTTGCAAAGGTAGCTTAAACCAGAATTGATCACCAAAGAGATATATAAAAAGGAATGAAAAAGCAGGTCATAATAATTCCAACCAGCTCCCACAATGCTATAAATGAAGAAACCCACAGTCATGAGACACAACCATTCCTAATATAAGGGAGGGAAGTTTTATCCAACAATATCATGCCTTTCAAAACAGGATTAAGACTAGAAATATTCAGATCTTGATAATTATCAAGCTGACAACCAAAGTTAGCCAACCAGTCAGCACAAGCATTAGCTTCACGATAAATATGAGAAATATAATAATCAATAGAAGCAAGAGAATTTCTAATTTTCCTAATCAAATAGAAGTTTTGAGGATTACCCAAAAATTTATTGTTAATGATTTGAACCACAAGATCAGCATCCACCTCAATCCAAACATTATGGAATCCCAAAGTAATGCACTTATCAATCCCCAATTGAAGACCAGATAATTCAGCAGTCAAAACAGAGCAGAAATTCAAGGGGGAAGCAAAAACAGATAAGACTTTACCAGCATGATCCCGGATAATGCCCCCAGTACTAGCTAAATTATTCCTAACCGAACCATCAGTATTCAATTTGACATAAGGAACATACGGTTTTCTCCAAATAACCAATCTGCTCTTACGCTTGGCAGCATTGATATACAAGTTAATACCAAAAAAATCAGCCAACTGTTTAGCATTTCTGAAATTTTTATACGAGATTAAATTACAATAAGAAAAATGAGAAATTTTGTGGTTAATATTAGAAATGATAACAGAAGCATCCATTTGCAACCCAGCATGCTTGGATTCATTTCTGGATTTCCAGATGAACCATAAAATAAGAATTGGGATAAGGTTAAGAATATGGCCTTTAGAATTGTTCATCCAAAGATTTAACATAAGGGTAATATCATTACTGATATTTCCCTGGTTAATATTAGCCAAATCAGAGTAATACTCCCAAATCTTCCTCGCAATATGACCATTAAGAAAAGTGTGGTTTATACTTTCAATATTCTCACAACATTGACATTTAGAAGGTAAGAAAAAACCTCTTCTTTGAATAACAGTGTCCACAGGAATAAATCCCTTAATACATCTCCAAGCTAATATAGAATAAGAAGTAGGTATACTATTATGCCATAATGATGAAAAAATAATAGACTTATCATACTTAATCCTAAAAGCTTCCCAAGCCTTACTCATTTGGAACAAACCCGAAGAAGACAAAGAGAACAAAATTTTATCCTTACAATTCAAATCTAAAGGGATCATTTTAATTAAGTCAACAAAAAAAGAAGGCAGGATCTGTAATAGTTTAGCAAAGTTCCAAGTTCCATTAATTAAAAAATCAGCAACTTTGATATTCTCCACAGAACAAGTGTTAAAGTAATTATCAATAGAACAGGGACCCATCCAATTATCTTGCCAAAAGAAGACATTACCTTCACCAATACCCCATTGAATGTACTGATCCGCATACCACCTTATTTTGCAAAGTCTTTTCCAAGTAGGAGAATCAGTAGGTTTAAAAACATTAAGCAGGGGATGAGAATCTTTGCAATATTTAGTATTCATAAAACGAGCCCAAAGACTCTCATTAGAACGAAAGGAAAACCAAAGTTTATGAGAGAAAGCACAAGCCATATCAGTAACATTTTTACAACCCAAGCCACCTTCATTGTACATGCCGCACATACTATTCCAAGAGGCCCAATGTATAGCATTACTATTATATTTAGAAGTCCAAAAGAATTTATTTATCATTCTTTCAATACGAAGGCAAATCGAGGCAGAAGGGTTGAGAGAATGGAATAAGTAAATGGGTAAAGAGTTGAGAACAGACTTAATAAGAATTAACCTACCCCCATGAGATAAAAAATTAGACGACCAATTTTGCAACTTATTTTGGATAGAGGTAAAAATATCTTCAAACAAGTGATTTCTCTTTTTTCCTTTATAAATAGGAGTGCCCAAATACTTAATGGGAAAGTTTTTAGATTGAAAACCACAACGCCTTTGAATAGCAAGAACTCTATTTCTATTAATATTTTTACTGGCAATAAAAGAACTTTTTTCCTTGTTAATAGCTAAACCAGAAATCGAATGAAAATCTAATAAAAAATTACTTAAAATAGAGATATTATTGATAGATCCATTAGAGAACAAAATGAAATCATCAGCAAAACTAAGATGAGAAACAGGTAAGCCTCTAACAGTTCTAAAATAAAGATTAGGATTATGGATAAAAAGATCTTCGATACCCCTAGATAAATATTCCATAGCAATAATGAAAAGAGCAGGGGAGATATTATCCCCTTGTCTTAAACCTTTGGTGGACTTGAAGTAGCCATGACTCCTACCATTAATCAAAACCGAAAAGTGACAGTTATTAATACTGTTCTTAATAAGATTTATAAAAGAATCAGAGAAACCAAATAAAGACATTATATTTAAAAGGAAATTCCAGTTAAGATTATCATAGGCCTTAGAAATATCCAATTTTAAAATGATATTGCCACCTTTCACCTTAGTATTAATTTCATGAGCCATCTCTTGGGTTAATAAAACATTATCAAAGATGCTTCTTCCTTTGACAAAACCAGTTTGATTCCTCGAAATAATTCTAGGAAGAATATTCTCCAACCTTTTAGAAAGAATCTTAGAAATGAGTTTATTAAAAAAAGAGCAAAGACTTATAGGTCTAAAATCATTCCACTTATTAGCCCCCATAGATTTAGGGATGAGCACAATGTTAGTAGAAGTAAAATAGTTAGGGTAAGGAGTGCCCTTGAAAAAATCAATAGCAGCTTCAATAATATCATGTTTGAGCATCTCCCAGCAATTTTGAAAAAATTTAGTGGTGTAACCATCAGGCCCCGCAATGGAGTCTCCATTTAAATCATTAACAGCATTTAAAATTTCCTCCTCAGACGGGATTAAACAGAGCAACTCATTATCCCTATCATCAACAATTTTAGGAATAATATGAGTATTAGTAATAGGATAAGTATTATCATTACTCTGAAAAGTATACTTAAAATGGTCCACTCCAGAACTACAAATAAGTTCCTCATTATCAATGAAAGAGCCATCATTCATCATAATTTTGTGAATATAATTCCTATTTCTATTACGGTTGGCCATAGCATGGAAAAATTTGGTATTCCTATCCCCATCAACAGTAAATTTAACATTCGCTTTTTGTTTCCAGAATATTTCCTCTTGATCCTGAAGACTAACCAGAAGATCTTTAGCACTATTAAGATGAATCAAATTTTCATTGGAAGGATTGTTCATGTAACTCTTATCAAGTTCTTGCACTTTCAATTCAGTTTCCTTAATGTTAGTAAAAATGTTTTTAAAAACATTTTTATTCCACCAGTTTAAAACATGTTTTAATCTACTAAGTTTAGACCAGAGTCTTAGCATACCCTTGATGTCATTATTAGGAAATAAAGGCGCATTCCAGTTTAGTCTAACAACATTTTTGAAATCCTGATGATTGAACCACATATTTTGAAATCTAAAAGAAGTATTTCCAATTCTACTATTAGCATTGATATTAAGCAGTAAAGGACAATGATCAGACAATGTTCTACTAAGGTGCTCAACAGTAGTGATGGGAAAATTAGACAACCAATCATTGTTAAACAGAATTCTATCAAGACGTTGCCAAATAGTAGCACGGTTCCAAGTAAAAGAATTACCGCTAAAACCAATATCATTAAGAGAGCAGTCATAAATAACAGAATTAAAGTCTTCCATAGCACTATAATTAGGCAAATTACCTCCTCTTCTTTCAGAAGCATTGGAGATAATATTAAAATCTCCACCAATGCACCACGGACCAGTAGCAATATTGGCAAATTTACGCATTTCCTCCCACAGAGGCACACGGTTACCTCTAGATGTAGCAGCATAAACAAAAGAGCCAAAACACTTATGATTAAATAATTCAATTTCACAGTTAATAATTTGAGGATGGTCCGATAAAATATTGACATTGATAATATTATTCCACAAGATCCAAATTTTGTTAGAGCAATTATAAACAAAATTAGGAAAACCTAATTTAGAAGCAGTAGTACCAATTTTACTATTAGCAATAAGAGGTTCAATTAAGACTAAGAAAGAAATACCATGCACTCTAGAAAGATTCTTAACTCTAGCAATGGAATGTTTACCCCCAATTCCCCTAACATTCCAAATGAGAGCTTTAATCATAAGGTTGTTTAGAAGAATTATGGGCACGGGTAGACCGTGGGGTAGAAGGTTGAGATTTTTTGACATTCTTACCTTTCTTTTTGATCACTTTCGTGAATCCACCATCATCAATATTTTGAGAATCAGAAGTATTAGCATTAGAATAAGAAAACGCCTTAGCCTTATCTTTTGAAGAATTATCAATAGTAAAGTCAGAAGAAAGATGCAATTTATTACTCACAGAGTTTTGAACAATTTGTACCGTCTGGTCATTATTTTGCTCAACATTGCAAGGAAGAAGAAATTCCCCTTCTTCATAAAGTTCACCAGTAATATCTCCAGCCATATCTTCTTCTATGATAGGAATTGAAGCTGTGTTTTTTCCTGTAAATTCCTTGTTAGTCAAAAAATCATGATCATTACCACTACTTCCAATTTCTTTAAGAATGGAGTCAACAGAAACAAAAATTTTCGGCTCAGAATCCTCATTAACATTTTCAACAATACCACTCTTCTCCCTATCCAGAGAAGTATTAACAATAGGGTTTTGCAAATTTTCTTGTAAGATAACCACTTCAGCTTCGTTATTATCAGATGATGGAAGCGGTTCCAACCGATCTGTTTGAATAAGCTTCCCTGTAGGCACGTAAACTTGATCGGAGGATCCAAGCTTACCATCCACCTGCAAATTTGATTTTTTAAGCTCAGGGTGAAGTTTAAAACAATCAGTATTAGCATGTCCATGAATTTTACAGTGCGAACAGAAATCCGGAACTTTTTCGAATTCAACTTTCTGCATATAACCGAAAGCTTTGGATCCAACCCATATCTCCTTAGCATGCTTTTTGGTAATGTCAACTTCGACTAAAATTCTAGCAACAGAAGGTCTAGTACGTGAGGCAGTAGCCTGATCCGTTTGGAGAGGCCTACCAAAAATAGAACCCAATGCATGCAAAACTTTTTGATTGAAAAAATGAAGCCGGAGATTAGGAAACGAAATCCATATAGGAACAATGGGAGATTCTTCCTTGATATCAAAGAACGGTGTCCATTTTAAAATACGCATTTGACAATTGAAAATAAAATAAGATCTCCGAGCAAAAATCCTACTATAATCAAGATCATTCGAAAGTTGTATAGCTACATGCCTCGAATCCAACAGACCGATAGAAAAAAATCCCGATAGTTTTAAATTAGTGAAGAAACTACGAATGGAATCGAGATTAGGTCTGTTCAGACCAAATTTACCAACCAAAGTATATTGGAAAGGTGAAGCTAACTTAAGCACATCTTCGTCAGATAAGAGAACAGCAGGAACCCCATTGAAAGTGGTATGAGAAAAAGTAGGAACGGAATCACCTGATCCAGCGAGAACATCCTTGAACGAACGCGATTTAGAAGGAGAAGACTCTTCCTTATCTAGGTTAAAGAAACCTTTGTTAGAAATCGGCTTATCTTCAGACATCGCTCCCCAAGGATTTTGGGGTTTTGACGCAGCCATGGTGCACCAAGCCCCCACCGGGCTTAGAGCAAAGAAGCAACCAACGCAGCTTTAAGCGAAAACACACCTCAACCGAGCCGGAAAATCACTCAGAAACGAAAACAGAGGAAGAGGAAAACGGAAACCCTAAATCGCCAGAGCGGCGGGGTTAGGGTTCGCGTCGAGAGATGAAGTCCCAGTGTTACATACTTTGGTCATATATCATTTTGTAGGCTTGTTGTGTGATTGGAAAGTCTCCCTCAAACATATGGGAAAAATTCTATAAGAGTCAGGTTTTATATATCTTAGGTCTATTGTTCATAGTGATGGTGAAATAGCTGGAAATATTGTTAGCAGAATTCAAGTTGGATAGTTAACATGAATTGGAGGAATGTATTGGACTTGTTGTATAATAGAAAAGTCCCCCTCAAACTTAAGGAAAAATTCTATAAGATGCGATGAAACCTGCAATGCTTTTTGGTGTAGAATGTTGGTCATTAAAAGAGAAGCATGATATTAAGTTAAGTATTGTAGACATGAGGATACTCAGGCGGATGAGTGACTTTACTCATAGAGATTGGATACAAAATGAGCATATTTGTGAAATGGTTGGAGTAGCTTCAGTGGAAGAGATAATATTAAAAAGAGTCGCCTTATGTAGTTTGGTCACATATAAGCTCATTTTGTATGGTTGAAGTGGAGGAATGCATCATGCTTATTGTGTGATTGAAAATTCTCTCTCAAACTTTATGGTGCTGAATGTTAGCCATTCAAAAGAAGTATAATATAAAGTTAAGTGTTGTAGAGATGAGATTATTGTTGATTTATATCCCAAATGATTCATGCTAAAATATTGGTATTGGACTTTACATGGTGAGTATGAGCCACATTTGGTCTCTCAGTGTGGCCCATCTACAAGTTCCAATATAGTTTAGGAAGATAGAGTTTGGATGTTTGAAGACTTGGTTTATGATGCAACTAGGCCATAATTTTAATAATATATAGAAGAGTCCCCGAATAAGAAGGTACAAAACTTTTATGATTTATTGTACGCTACGCAACAATCTGAATTTTCAAATTGGTTCAAAAAATGGCATGTATTTTGACAAGTCACTTCAACCTTATATATCATAATCAATTAACTTAATGAAAATGATAATAACATAAATGCACTTCTAAATTAGGTCAACAATGAAATTAGATATTCACAAGAGCAAGGCATAATGAATCTAGCTTGGGGACCTTTGAGAGCATTTTTATTGTCAACGATTATATATTTCAAACCAAAGCTTGGTGTTAAGGTCAGAAAATAGAGAACTGTGGTATATGTGTGAAAGAGAACAATCATACAAGTGATGCTAGAGAATTATGGGGTTTTACTAGAAGTGTTGCAGTTGGAAGATCCTGATGAAGGGAACAACTTATATCTTTTTAATTGTGATTGATTTGTTCCAGTGTAAAGTAGAGGAACAAGGGTGCATCCACTTTATGGTATTACATAAGTAAAGCGAGGTGGAAGATATGAAAATTACGACCTATTTGTCATCGCTAGCCAGACTACCCAAATCTTCTTTGCTAACTATCCAAGTAGTTTAAGAGTTAAACAAAATTAGCTTGTAGTTATCAAAATTAAACTTAGGGTGGTCATTGAGAATACTACATCAATATCAATATCACATCAAGAACGGTATATGCTAAACTTTAAAAAGCCTGCTAATGATGGAGATGATCAAATAATAGCTAATTAGACTGAGTTGTAGTTAGAGGAGATAGACTTAGACATTGAAGATGTTAGTAGTGAGAATGTGGTCTCGTCAGATAGAAGTGAATCACCTAGTGATTAGTAGTTTGTAGGTAAATGTGAATCAGCCATTAATTTTGTTTAGAATATGTTAGTATACATACAATAGTTTTTTTTTTAGCCTAGTAGTAAATACATTTATTTAAACTTATTTTTTTCATTTAATTTACTTATTTTTTGTATTTTTCATAAATATACAAATTGTAGTTAATTGTTTCTTTAATTTTTTGCGCATGGCTTCTCGAGGCGATGAGCCCCCTAGCCATCTTTCATAAATATTTTCAGGTGCAAGAAGAATATCGGTGGACGATATTTAGGGGTGGAGGTGCTGAGGCGATCTCCTCTTCATAGCTTGACCCCCATAGCCAGCCTAGCCTCGATCATTTTGCCTACACATCCTATAGGGAGTCCTTAGTTCTATTCCCCATATGCCCATTTTCCATCATCATACCCTACGCAGACGGCTCCCTTTTACCCATACTATCCCCCACCATCTTCTCATGGAATCCCCTCTAGTTATCCCTATATACCATATATTCTGTCATTCTACTACTATCACACCTTCAGTCCTTTGCAGCTAGACCTTTTACCCTGATTGTAGCTGGACCTTCCACACAGACTGCCGCAACACCGTCCACATATGGGCACTTGTTGATTTAGCCCGAGGGTGATACATATGTAAATGTGTAGGTTTTATATTACGCGTATATTGGAGAAATAATATTTTCCAACTAAATATGTTTTGCAAGTTTTACTCATCAAAGCAGCCTATGCACAATATATGGGATATCATATGCAAAGTAAGGTCGTTTTCTCGTAATCAATTTCGCTGCAAATTATTTGCGGCAGATTCCGTCGCAAATACTATTTATGACGCGCATTTTACCATCAGAAAATTTTCCGTTATAAATCCACTGCAAACCTAAATTTGAGACGAATTTATCTTATTTTTCAGTTGATTAGTCCGTAAAAAAAATCTGACTTTTCTATAGTGACTATTTATATTATTATTATTGTTATTATTATTATTATTATTATAAATAATAAAAGCCTATTTTTCTCCATTCATTCCAACATCAACAAAAACTATTTACTAAACAATTGATTGCGTCAACATTTTCATTGACAGGAAGGTTGAAGTACATGCATGTGCAAAGTAAGGTCGATGCATAGTGACAGAATTATAGGAGCATTGGCAGTCTCTCTCTCTCTCTCTCTCTCTCTCTTGTTAAAGAAAAATCATATATATTTATATATTATAAAATTGAGAAAAATATTTTGAACCCTTTTATTTGAAATTATGATTTCTCTATATATCGATCGAGTTCTGATTTCTGAAGATATTTAGTAGGACAGTTGCTGATTAAAGAGATAAGAAGCAAATGTCACTTTGCCACCTCCAAGCTTTATCTTTCTTGTTGTTTCATTGAAAGGCTAGGTTGCAATATGAGCCATAACTTTGTTGTAAAGTTGCATGCAACATGCAATGAATAAACGTGATATAATGATGGGGATAGCTGATATTATTCATGCAGTGGGACCATTTTTATTTTTATGAAGAGAAAGGGGCACTCTTTATCTTCCTTTTTGTTTCAAAACTTTTTACAATAAATAAAAAAAATTAAGAAGTTTTGTTAAAGATTGAGATTTTTTTTTTAATTTAAACCCATAGAAGTTTTATGCGTTAATTTGGAAAAAAGATAAAAGGTCCTTAAAAGGGATCGAAAACTTAATAAACACTCCAAGAGCTACAATCAAAAGGAAAATGAAACCCCTAATGAGTTTAAGATCCCTTGCTAGTTACAATGGAAAGAGAGAGCAAAGGCCTAAAGATGAACTAATAGCGGAGACTAGAGCTAGGAAGTCGAAGACTGCAATCAAACTTGCAAAATAGTAATAGAAAACAAGAAAAAGAAACAATCCATAGGAAAATAATTTAAAGGAGCATATCAATTAGCAACAATCACCACAATCAGCAAAAGGAGAACTACTGAATGTGCAGACCCAAACGATAGAAGCTGTAAAAGCAACAAAGCCACATAGAACCAAAGACAAGAACCATAGAACCACCTATAGAAAAAGAGAAACTCCATAAAATTAGCAAAGCCAAACAAAAGAAAAAAGAAAGGCAAGGCAAGAAGGAAATAAACTCCCCAGCAACAACCAACACCACCACCAAAAAAGAAGAACCAACCAAAAATAACTCCAATATCAAGAATAGAGGAAATAGAGCCACCAACTGACCCAAAAACAACCATCATCTAAAGAAAAAAAATAATAAAACAAGAACCCTAGCAGCCTAAAACAAGTAGAAGAACCAGCAATGAAAAAATCGAGCCCGCCATAGATCTAGAGAAGCTTCAAACCAAATTAAGAAACTTTGAATCAAGACGAAGTACCAATATAGTACTTAAAGTTATGCTCCAATTTTTAATTTTTAGAGTTCTTATTCTTTGTTTCCCCCGAATAGTATAAAAACCATCATTGTCCAATTTCAGAACATCCAAATTGACTTCTTTTTACAAAGCATGGCAATCAATAATCAACATTAATTAACTTCCCCAACATCATTATTAATGCATGACAGATCATTTAACCAGTCAAAATTGTCGATAGTGTTACCAACAAAAAGAACATTGAGATGTTGCTTCTCCAACCCCAAAGAAAGCAAAGCCTCATCAGATAAAGGGGAGCAAAAAATGTTAATAATAGGCACTTTATTAGAAGCATATAAAAAACTTGAACCATCCACTGCTTAAGAAAGCAAATGAGAATCTTGCATGCTAATATGATCCCCCACAACAAGATCGTTAGTGGCAGACACCAAAATAAGTGCAGTAACCACAACATTAACATCATCCACCGTATTCCCATTCGTAGCAGGAATAGCATTCACAATATTACAACAATTAATAGAAGATACATGAATAACTTTTTTTCACCGTAAGTAAAATAGTATCTCCATTAGGAGAATCAACCCTTTTATTATCAACAGAAGAACCAACATAATATTTGCTAATAATATCGGGGGCATGAGAAACATGGAGGCAATGATTAACATTATTATCAGTGTCGAGAATGGGGTTATCATTAGAGGGCTGATCAATAACATGATTCTTAGATATAACGTCATGGTTCTTCTTGATATTGGGATGTAGAATAAAACAATCAATTTTCTCATGGCCAAGGACCTTGCAGTGATTACAAAAGGGTGGAAGATCTTCTAAAAACACTTTCTACACATAACCAAATTTCTTAGGACCAATCCAAAAATTGTTCGGGTAAGTTTTGAAAATATCAAACTCAATCTAAACCTTAGCAACTGAGGGCCTAGTGTCATGAGCAGTGGCGTTATTTGTTTGCAAAGGGCAGTCAAATAGGGAACCAAGCCCGTGAAGGATTCTAGGAGAAAAAAGGTGGAGTCGTAAATCAGGGAATGAGATCAAGATAGGTACGATCAGGGATTCCTCATGGATATCAAACTTAGGGGACCATTTAATAAGCTTCATAAAATAGTGAAACACATAGTATAAATGGTGGCAAAAAAACCTACTATAATCCAAATCGTTGGAAAGTTTGATAAGCACATGGCGAGCGTCCAACAAAGTAAAGGAAACATCACAAGATGATTTCTGGTTAGAAAAGAAATTTCGAATGAGATCCAACTTCGGTCGCCTAGCAGCGAATTTACCAACCAGAGAAAATGTAAAAGGGGCAGCCAAAGATTCGATTTCTTCCTCCAAGATCTATAAGGCTGTCAAACCGCAATGGGTAGTTTCCTTAAGACGGGAAATGGAAGAAGAACCCGTAGATCCATATAAGGCATATTTAAATGAACGTGATTTCTAATTTCTAGTGAGAAATCCGAGATCGAAAAGTTTATTTTTCATAAAAGCAAGAAAAGAAAACTACAAAACCATAGAGAGAAAGAATCACTTCCTTGGAGGAATCGAGTAGGGTGATTGACGAGCGCTCGAGCAGTAGACAAGGGGTAGGCGGCTAGGGCAAAACCCTAGCAAAGCCATTCTCCTATTAGACTTACCTAAAAATTGAAACTTATTTATGAATGTAAAAGATTAAATTATTTATTTGTTATTATTAATTATTATTATTACTTTGCATTTGTGAGCTTTAAAATAAGATTTTCAGTCGCTTTTTGAAGTGTGGACTGCAGAAGATGATTTTTCGAGTGGTAGATTAACTTGTAGATGAAATCTCATTAAAAAAATTCCTTTGAATGTATGTTTGGGTTAGAGGTTTTTAATGAGTGCAAGCTCATATGATTTTTAACCCCTCTATAATTCAGCTTTTTTGCATGTTAATAAAGTAGGAACAGCAGAAGGATTAGGATTTGTTTCTAAAAAATCTTTCCTGGGAAGATTGTCTAATTGTCTTTTCATTTCATCACGTTCTATAGGGGGATTCATTAATTCTATAGAGTAAAAGATAGGCTTCGTTTGGGAAGACTTTCTTATTATTTCTTAAAGTAGTTTTTTAGTAAAAAATAAAAAAATTTGTACTAAAAAATTGCTTTAAGAAGCAATAAAAAAGCCATTCCAAACAAAATCTTAGTAGTTAAAAACATATAATTAACAAAATATATTAAATTTATGCTTCGTTTGGGACGACTTTCTTGTTGCTTCTTAAAGTAGTTTTTTAATAAAAAATTAAAATTTTGTATTAAAAAGCTGTTTTAAGAAATATTAAGAAAGCTGTTTCAAACCAAGCCTTAGACAACAGATGTACTATCACAGAATGCATGTGATCTTAACTTGAGTAGGTGTTCTTTTCCTTCACGTGAAAGAGGTGAAGAGAAGTCAAATGCTTAATTTCTTTAAAAGTTTTGAACCATTTTCTTTCATTCCTGAAATATAATTTCTTAAAAGGTTTAGAAGAAAGAATAATATTGATCTCACATTCAAGAATGGCAGTGAGTCAATGTCACTCTGCATCGGCCTACAGTGATCACTCACGAGAATAGGTCTGCAAAGCTGCTATCAAGAACTTTCTCTCAAGTGATTTTGATGCTCGAGTGAAGAAGACTCAACAATTAATGATTAATCTTATGCTGCCATGCATGCACGTGTAGGGCTAATATGCATAGAGAAATTTCAGGGATTACGATTGGTATGAGAGTACTATAAGATGCATGGCTCTCTCATAGCCATGTAAATGAATAGAATTAAGCTTATTCATTTTATTTGTAATGGTTGAGATTTAGAGTAAATCCTTCTCTTTTTTAATTCTTAATGCTTTTTAATTAGTTAAATTAATTTACTTTAAAATCTACTTATTCTTACACTTACAATGATTTTTTTAAGTGCATGATTGTTATAATATATGTAAAAATATGAGCTCAAGTTCTTCAATAATAATAATAATAATAATAATAACATTGCTCTCTCTCTCTCTCTTTCTCTCTCTCTCTCTATAGTATAGATAGTGAGATTAAATTTTTATTAATTGTAATTTAGGATATTATGATGGATTCATTTAGTGATGAGCATTACAATTTGTGTATTTATTGTTACTTAAATTTTGATTATTTTTTCCAAAACAATCATAACTCAAACAACTACAGGAAAAATAGCCAATACCGGCGAAAAAATCAACGGTAAATCGATGGAAGAGCCGCCGGAAACCGCCGGAAACAAAACCGTCGTAAAACCGCCGGTAAGTCACCGGAAAACCGTCAGAATTTTTTCTGAAATTTAAGCCGCCGGAAAGCCGACAGAATGCCGTCGGAAAAGTCGGCCACCGGCAAGCCGCCGGAAAAATCCGTCGGTAATTGACGATTTTCCTGTAGTGAACCTCGTCGCTCACTCCTCGCACTACAGGAAAATCACCCATTTCCGGCGGCCTTTTCCGACGGAAATTGAACCTTTTCCGGCGGTTTCGTAGTTTTCCGGCGGTTAATTTTCCGCCGGTAAAAACGACGTAAGAAAATAAATTCCGGCGGTTTTTTCCGGCGGCAAATTATTCCGGAGGGACTAAACCGCCGGACAAATTAAAAAAAAAATAATACTAAACCCGCTCCCACGCTGCCGGCGAGCGCCAACATCAACCGGCGAGCTCTCGCGGTTACCGGCCTAGCCAGCCGCTTCCGCGTTCCCAGCGCCCTGCCGATCCTGTGCAACCGGCGAGCTCCCGCTCCCGCGCACCCAGCGGCTCCGCGCAACCGGCTAGCTCCCGCGCCCGCGCACCCCAGTCGCTCCCGCGCAATGCGCCCGCTCGATGTCGTGAGATTCGAACCGCGGTCCTCCATAAAAATTTTGAAGCAACCAACCAAAATGCCGATAATGCAAATATGATTTTAATGTCAATATTTTTTATTTAAAGTATATTCAGATCGAAAATCAATTAATTTTTTAATTATTTTTTAAAAATAAAACTAATTAATTTAAAATAAAAAATAATATTTAATATAAAATAAAAATTAACTAACTAATTAATTTTAAAATGAGAATTAATTAAATAGTTAATATAAGTTTTAATTTTTTTTAAATAATTTAAATACTAAAAATTTTATTCATTTTCAATAAATTTTTAAAAGCCGCCGAAAATTCCACCGGAAAATTCTGTGAGAAAAAGCCGTCGAAAATGCGCCGGAAAGCCACCGGAAACGTGACCGCCGGAAAGCCGCAGGAAAATTCTGCCGGAAATCAGTGATTTTTCTGTAGTGTTGCCTGCTCTGCTAAGGTTTCTCCCTAGCCGGCTAGCTGCCGTCTCCTCTAGGAGGAGAACACATTGTCTCTCATGGCAGTTTCTTCTTATTTTTATGTTTGTTCTCCTCTCTGGTTTTATTATCATCTCTTGGATGTTTTTCTCTTCTCGTGCTTGATTTTCCCACATTCGATTTGGTCAGATGGCAATTAATCATGTATGTATGGTTTAACTTGATTTTCTAATTAATGGTACATGCTCCTAGATTGTTTATTGAAGCCCTTTCTGAGGCTTCTTTGGTGACATTCTTTGATCTAAAAACTACGACCTATCATGGCATGCCATCTTTTTGGATTTTTGAGGAGGAAATATTGGCTCTTGCTTCCCCTTTTGAGTACTCTTTGGTTGGCAAAATTTTCAATCACAGGCCAATTTTGAAATCTATTAGAAAAATTTTCTTCAAGCTTTAGCTTTTTGGTGAATCTTTTAACACTCTCATGGATCTAAAACATGTTTTGATTCAACTCATTAATGATATATATTATTGCAGAGTTCTTACTCATCGTTCTTACTTTGTCAATAATTGCTTTATGAAAATGGTTAAATGGCTTCTTTTCTTTTATATTTATGTTGAATCTCACATCATTAAGATTGACTTTAGTGACTTTATCACCCTAAATGAAAATAAAGATTTTTGTTTTCATCGGCGTATATAAGTAAAACCGAAGTTAGAGAGGCTTTAAAGAAAATGAAGTGTGAAAAAGCTGTTGGACCTGATGATATTCCAATAGAGATGTGGAAATGCTTAGTAGTTGAAGGAATTTCTTGGCTTACTAAAGTTTTTAATATTATTTTGAAGACTAAAAAGATGCCAGATTAGTGGAGAATGAGTGCGTTAATTCATATTTTTAAGAATAAAGGTGATGCACATGATTGTGCTAATTATATAGGAATTAAGTTAATGTGTCATACTTTAAAACTATGGGAGCGAGTTATGGAGCGTAGGTTGCGACGTGATACTAATGTTTCTCAAAATTAAATTGGCTTCATGCGGGGTAGGTCTACTATGGAATCCATACATTTATTGAGAAGTTTGATGGAGAAATATAGAGAGAATAATGAGGATCTACACATGATATTTATTGATTTAGAGAAAGCATATGATAAAGTTCCAAGAGAAGTGCTATAGAGAGTTCTTGAAAAGAAAAGAGTTAATAATGATTATATTCAAATCATTAATGATATGTATGCAGGAGCTATTACTTGTGTTCAAACACAAGGTGGTTTGACCAAGTATTTTTCTATTTCGGTTGGATTACATCAAGGATCAACCTTAAGTCCATATTTTTTTGCTTTAGTCATGGATGTTCTCACTAGACATTTGCAAGAGGATGTACCTTGGTGTATGCTTTTTGCTGATGATATTCTTTTTGTTGATAAGACTAGAGAGGCAGTTGAAGGTAAACTTGAATTATGGAGGTCAACTCTAAAGCCTAAAGGTTTTCGCTTGAGTAGATCTAAAACTGTGTATATGGAGTGTAATTTTAATAGCAATAGACCTAGTGAGGGGAATATGACTTTGGGCGATCAAGTCATTAATAAGAGTACACGTTTTAGATATATTGGATCTATTGTTTAGAGTGATGGTGAAATTGATGGGGATATTATGAGCAGAATTCAAGTTGGATGGTTGAAGTGGAGGAATGCATCGAGTTTATTGTGTGATAGAAAAGTCCCCCTCAAACTTAAGGGAAAATTCTATAAGATGGTTGTGAGACCTGCAATGCTTTATGTTCCCGAATGTTGGCCATTAAAATAGAAGCATAATAATAAGTTAAGTGTTGCAGAGATGAGAATGCTTAGGTGGATCAGTGGCTTGACCCTTAGAGATAGGAAACAAAATGAACATATACATGAAAAGGTTGGAGTAGCTCCAGTGGAAGATAAGATTAGATAGAGTCGCCTTAAATGGTTTGGTCACATCAAACGGAGGCCTTCCGATGACCCGATTAGGAAAGTTGAGGTGTTAGATTTGACTTATGTTAAGAAAGGTAGAGGTAGACCTAAAAAGATTTAGTTAGAAAATATTAGAAATGATCTTTCTTTATTAGATTTAAATGAGAATTTTAATTTTAACTGAACACAATGGCAAAAAAGGATTCATGTAGCCGACCCCACGTAGTGGGACAAAGGCTTGATGTTGTTGTTGTTGTTGTTATTGTTGTTGTTGAATCTCACATCATTCCCATATGTGTTTCTTTCTCTAATATTCGCCTCCGCTTATTTTCTCCTCGTATTTTGCATGGTTTGGATTCATTATTTGGTCGGCCCCTGCGCACTAACTGTAATGCCCCGAGATCAAACTTGGAAAGAATGTCAATCAATTACTCCAACCATTTACCAGAGTTATCTAAAACCATCAATAAGTAATCTATCAAACATCTATAACAATTTAAACATCAATATAACAGTCGATTCATATCTCAAAACATCATGTACAATACTCAGGAACTACACTATCAATACAAGAAAGGAAACTATCCTGTCCTGAGTACAAAAGAATCATCAATCGACCAAAAGAACTAAAACCTGAAGATCTGGATCAAATCCTATCTCCTGCTCCCGAGCCCTGACCTAAAAATATCAACCACATATAATGAGCTTTACAAAGCCCAGCAGGTCACCTAATACCTATAACTGAAATCAAAGCACGGCGATGCTATCAATATGCATGTCAATCTATCAATCCGTATCAGTCAATGGTCAATGAGTCTATGCAGCGGAAATCAAATCAGTAGTCGATACAATCCGAAAATCAATAGTCAATAAATCCAGTCAATGCAGCGGCAGGCAAATCAATCAATTCAATTCAATCAATCAATATCCGTCAATCAAATCGATACAGTCAAATCAATGAAATCAGTCGATAAAAGTGATACGGAACAATCAATCTATACGACAGTCAATACGGTGTAGAACAGTAGCAATGGCGAATCAATAAAATCCATAGGCAGCAATATCAATGAATCTATACAATGGCCATATCCATGCTATCAATACAGTATCTATCAATATCCATATCAATGCTCAGTAATCAATCGATGCAATCAGTGAAATCGTACGATACAGTAAATCCGATCAATTCAAAAGCAGAAATCGATAAAGCAATAAATCTGTAAGTCAATACAGTAAACATGCAATCAATACGATAATACTGAACAATGTATAATCAATGGTCATGTTGCTGTTGTAGAATTCATATTGCTGTTGTAGATATCAATACATTGGTTCTATGAAAAGAAAGAGTCGTCACTCTATTGCCCGTCGGCTTATAATCTCCTTATGACTCCCATCGTTATATCCATGATCCATGATCTATGCTTTAAAGGAAAGCTCGTCGGCCCACCATCATGTACAGGTATCATCTCCAACCAATGTTCAACCAGGTTATACGTGTTTCAGTACCAATAATCAATCAATAATCAATATTAGAGCAATCATATCAATAATCATATCTATATCGATTCAATCTATCAGTTTTAGCCAAATCAGAAATTATACAAAAATCGGGCAGAGTAACGGTAGTCGGTCAAATTTACACAAAAATCCTGCAAAAGATACAATTTCCAAATTCTTCCAAATTACAGTAGAATATCAATAACATCAATACAAGACTATTATCCTATAGAAACCAAATCAAATCACGTCCCGATTATTTTCTATTCGATTAAAATCACGTAGAATCAATTCTGACCGGTAAAATCTTCGTAGAATACAGTCAAATCGTGTACAATAATCATAACTATAACATACTAGAAGTTGTGCAGTGAAAGTTGTGTCGAATCAAAATCATGTCGAAAAGTCGACTACGAAAACACAAAACAGATCCCAACTCGGTCAAAACACAACATCTTTGAAAACAGAAACAGGGTTCGGAGTCCTTACCACGAGATCTTCTCTTTTCCCAACAGCAGCGTCGGACGAAAAGCGCTCCGCGGTCTCTGAAAACCAGCTTCTCTCTTTTTCCCTTTCTCTTTCTCTCTCCTCAAAATATCTGAAATTAAAAATCTGATTTTCTCTCTCTTCAAAACGAGCTCATTTCCTTATATCTTACTCAGATCGGCCTGGCCGATCGCCAGATCGTCCCGGGACGATCAGATCAAATCTTGATCGTCCTGGACAGTTCCCAGGGCTGTTGTCTAGCCGATCATTTCTACAGTACAGATCGGCCTGGACGATATCAACATCATCCCGGACGATCTGTACAGAAATCATTCCAGAAAACACTCCAGAAATCAGCTGTTTTCAATGCACTGATCGGCCTGGACGATCTCAACATCGTCCTGGCCGATTCTGGGAGGAAAATCCAAATCATAGAGGAACAGTAAGGGAACGAGATATTACACTAACAATGCCACTTCGGTTGGTTCTCGCCCTTCGATTGCTCGGGTTTTAGTTGAAATAGATATTTCAAAGCGATATCTTGAGAATATTTGGATCGGGTTGGATAACTTCTGGTATATTCAAAATGTGGAGATGGAAGAATTTTCAACTTTTTGTGATCATTGTAAGGCTTTGGTTCACCATAAAAATGAATGCTTACTATTGCACCCTCATTTAGAGAAGCCCATATCGATGAATAATGTTCATAATGAAAATGTCTGTTTAGTGCTTAGCAAACATGCTAGTTTAGAACCCTTACCTATTGGCCCTTCTACAGTTTTTTTCCTTGTTAGGGAAAACACTTTGGATATTAATAATGTTGAGGCTGATAATTCTCTAATGGTGTATGATACTAATTTGACTAATAATTCTTGTTCTACAATTCCCATTATAGAGTATGTGGCTCTTGCTGTTTTTTCTCATGTTAAGCTAAATGATCACTTTGTTGTTAACTTGTCTGTCCAAGTGCCCTTCGGTTCCTACGGTGATGCTTGAGAGTTAAAATATATCTAATAAAATGCCAATAGTGAACATTCCTATTTCCCCTATTTTCGATGAGGCTTTGTTACAATTGGGTTTGGGAAATTCTTTGGCTTTGGTTAATCCAGTTGAACACTCTAATTGCTTAACTCTTCTAACTCTTTGGCTAATTGGGGGACTAAAGCTTCTCGTAATGGTTCTTAGGAGGATTTTAATTTGAGTGTCATGCAACTTGATAAAGGAGGGTTTTATAATGTTGGTGGTAAAAAGAGTAGGAAAAAAATAAAAGCTCGGTTTAGCCTTTTAAATATAATAAGGAAATATCTACTTGAGCTAGTGCCTCTATTAATTTGCTCGGCTGGTTGTTGGTTTTCAATGTTGTTTTGGCTATGGCTTGTTTCTTGCTATCTGGGTGTTCTCTTTATTTGTCTTCTCTCGGTTCTCCTTGGCTGGATTTTTGGAGCTGCCTGTTTATTGTTTTATGTTATGTTTGGTGTATGTTGTGTTTTTTGAGTGCTCATAGTGCTCAGTTCTGTCTAGTGATTCTGCTTTCCAATTACTAATTTATTTTCATGGAGGTTTTCTTGTGGGTTGGATTATTTTCATTTTGGCTTTTGATGGCTGCGGATGTGTTGTTATTGATCTTCTCAGGTATTTCTTCAATATTCTTTTAGTTTTTTGTTTTACCTTTTTGTGGGCTCCGAAAATTCGGCCCCGGCCTCCGCCCGCTTTTCTTATTCGGCGAGGGAGTTTTAACGAACTAAGTTCCGGGGTAAATTTTGGAAGGCAGATGGGTTTGTAGATAAGACACTACCCAGAGATTTCGCCCTCATTTTGTGAGGACTTTATGATCTGAGTTCTGGTTTCCTATAGGCGCAAGCCCCTATAGTTAATTACCCCTCTCGATCATGAGAGAGAACTTTCAATTAAGGCTAGTCGTCGATCAGATACGTAGAGTATACGTGTTATCTGGCATATAGTAGCAGCAATGGATTTTGATATTGGTAGAAATTGGATTTGGATTTGGGTATTTGGCAAGGTTTGAAAAGTTTGGAAGATTTGGATTGAGATATTTGTGAAAATTTTATATTTAAAAAATAGAAATTTCACCATCCAGCACTTAAAGCAGATGGTGGGGGAATGGATGATGGACCCAATCAAGATCCCATGGTTCCGTCATCCCGGGCCATCGTGGTCCCTGGTCTACTTAGTCAGAGGAGGTAGTCGACCCAACCTGACAGAAGGATCCTTGTCGGCAGCCATGGGTTGCTTCGTCCAAGGGAACCTTGTAGACCGGGGTTGAATGTTTGTCTAAGGGGACAAATTTAAATCCACCTTAGCTAACAGAGGGCTTTGTGCCCTGTCAATCATACCCTATTGATTCATATCTCAAGGATTTAACGCCATTAAGGAGCGTATTGGCTCTGGCCATAACCGCTATCTGTGGTGCCATTTGGCGGCAAAACCACTCGGTTCAGAGGGCCCCGGGTCATAACCGTTTACCTGCAGTGCCATTTGATGGCGAAACTGCCGGTTAGAGGACACGTACCACGTCCTTACTGGCAAGAGATTGTTTGAGAATGGATCCTAGTGATATTTTCGACTAGGCATTTAGCTCTTTTGTGAGCTGAAATAATATTTCATATTTGTCCACCTCGACAAACTGTTGCGGAGGGTGGAGAGAATTTTGCTTTAAGTATGGATGGATAATTTCAATTTTAAATATTTTTGGGATTTTTAAGAATTTTCTGGATTTTGGGTGGAGCTTTGGATTTTTATGGGTATTTGGATATTTGGAAGATATTTGAAAATGTTTGTGAACCCCTCCGGTTGAGATCTGCATTCAACACGGCCATCATCGAGGTATTTGGGGATCATTTCCATTTGATTGAAGCTTGTCGACCCTATCAACTTATCGATAGGGGATCGGGTTTCTCGTAGGCTTTGTGCCTTTTGTTTTAGTGAATTCTCTTAATTTTAGGCTTTGAAGGCCTAAAAAGAATGTTTTAAAACAAATATACCGGTCTCCACAACTTTATATTCGCTTAGTGGTTCGAACCCTGTCGACTTCTATTGACCCGTATAGAAGGATCGGTTTCGAACCTGAATTCACTTGTCAACCCGCGCAGCATCCCTAGACGTCACGCCGGGGCCCATGCGGGTTTGGATTATATTTTCCTCTTTTAGTGTGCCTATGTGTATACAAACTATTGTGCACGTGCGGGGGTACTTTGAAATAATTGTAGACGCCTTCTGTCTGCTTGTACGAATGTTACAGATCCGGTGGCGTGAAATAGCAGCTTCTGAATAGAGTTGTTCGCTACTTTGTACAGGTAGACTGTCGTGCACTACTCGTTGATTTTTGTAGGCGGGTCATAATGCACTAACTAATCTCCTGCTTTAGGTCGTAGGAACTTATACTTGTCGTATTCTCCATGCATTTTGTTGTGGTCTTTGATCTTTTCAGTACATTCGCTACTGCTACATGTACGTAGGTAGATGTTTTCCTTCACAGACTAAAATTGACTTCAGGATACTGCATTTACTGAAGTCTTTATGCATCTACCTTTGGGTGGCATGTCATACATACATCTGTATTCATTGAGAGATTGTATGTATTGCAGATCTTCACTCTTGCTTGTAGAGGTCCAATATATTTGCTTGATATTGAACAGTGATTGATTATGAAGATGTTGTGATATTCTTCGCTGCATATGCTTTAAGTTCATTCCACTGCTCACATAATTGAATGTACACCTTTATATTATAGTGTTGCTAATGACATAAACATCTGACACTTATTGTATATCTTTCATTCAATATTTAGTCATTGCTTGCATGTATCCGTCATTCCATGTGTATGTTTTTAATGACTCTTTCCTTCACGAATGTTCTATTGATTTATGTTCAGAACCACATGCCGACAGTTGTATTCTCTTATTCTCATGATAATTCTCTAGTATTGATTGAGATCCCCATATAATTGATCACGAGCAGGTAAGTGCATTCATTTGAATACTGCTATAAGAGAGTGGGAACTACTACACTTGTTGCATGTTGTAGGTAGAAAATCATTCATGTTGGATGTGGACACTCATGCATGTAAAAAAAAAAATCTTCTACCATTACTTATGGGTACTCCTACAATTGTTCCTTGATATTCATGATTGTAGTAGATTCGTCATTCTTGCTCGCATATGAACCATAAGATATTTCTACACTCCCTTTTGTGGGCTATCATTATTTGTAGATAGGCCAATATACCCATAAGTTGGTTGATGTTAAGCATAGGAAAGATGTTATATTCATTATTGGCCTCCTTGTACACAATGATCAACAAACTGTTGCATATGCTAGTAATTGCCCAAGTAGTTTATTTACTTGGTGTGTAGCATAGTTTTATTCCACATGAGTTTCACACTTGTTTGTTGTCATGTATTTGATTGATTAAAGCCATCGTTTGATTTTAGCATTTTATCTTCAATCATGTGTTTAATGACCTTGAAGTTCAATCCATTGTAGCATGACCTTAGTTGATTGTACCAAGTGCACAAGTCCCATATTGTTCTTTAAGTTCAATCAAGTTCACTTGCGTGTCCAAATTCAAGTCTTATATTTTTCAAGTCTTCTTTGAGTTCTCTTGCCCATAGTCCAAGTTTGAATTCTTGTAGTCATTTGCAAGCTTAAATGTGAGCTCCTTGTTTTAGATCAAGTTCAAATATATTGAGTTATTGTTCATGTCTTCTTTGTAATCAATTTTGCATGTCCAAAAATTTGCACCTAGTTTTCTTGACTTCAAGTGGTCCACCTCTTGTTTTGAATTTTGCTTAAGCCATTTGCTTATTCAACTTTGAATTTAGTTCAATTGATGTCCAAATGAGATTCAAGTTCTAGCTATTTGTTCAACTCATGTGAGTTCAAGTTCTATGAAAGCTCAAATCAAGTCTGAGTGTGGTCCTTGTTGTCCTTGCAAATGCAATTTCATATCCAAATTGTTCAAGTCTTTGATTGCTTGAGTTTGAGTTTATTTTGCTCGAGTTCAGTTCAAAATTCATTTGAAGTGCAAGCCATTTCATGATTCACTTAAATTGTAGTTTAGATTAAAGTGAAATTCAATATGATTTGGTCCAAACTTAAGCTTCATCTTAGGTCCACAATGCGAGTTCATTTGAGTACAAGTTCAGTGTCCAAACATTGTTCAAAGTCATTGGATTTTCAATCCAAATTTCGGCAGCCTCCCGGCGTCTCCCCCGTTTAGGGGAAAAACTAAGAGGCAACCTTCCCCTCGACGCTACGTGAGCGCTTCAGGTAGGTGTCAAAAATGACACCGCGGCCGCATGAGTATTTTTTTTTTATCCCCGCCTGCTACGTGAGCATTTAAGGGTTTTTTAGGTTTGTTGATTATAAGAAGAAAACAGGCGTTAGAAAAAACACAAATTTCCCCCCTCTGCACCACGTGGGCGTTCGGGGGTACTTATGAAAAATAAAGAACACTTTTTTTATCCCCTTCGCCGCAAGCGTCGCACCGGTTTCCCACCCTAAACGCTACTTGAGCGCCTCGGGGGTTTGCCGGCTCGTTGCAAGCTTTGAAGAGGGATTCTTAAATCGTCGCGAGCATCGCGCCGGTTTCCCACCCTAAACGCTACGTGAGCGCCTCGGGGGTTTGCCGGCCCGTTGCAAGCATCGATAAAAGAACCATTTTCATTTTTTTTTAAAATCTCTTTTATTTCCCACAATCTTTTCTTTCTTCTCTCTCTTTTTTTTTTTATGCATATATATGTGCTTATATATATATGAAAATATGATTGCCAATGAATACAATAGTCAACAATGTCAGCTAACATACTAATTAGTAATGATGACTAGTGCAGGAAATAAAAAGAAATAAAGTATATAAGATAAAAATAAAACAAACTAAATTAAATAAGAACAATGACAAAAGAAAAGGGGCTGTCTTGAATGTTAACAAAAAATAGGTTGTAATTGGGCTGATTTGGATTGTTTTGAGGTAGGAGTTATGATGTGGAGTTGGGCATCTTGAGTGGATCTGTGAGTACAAGGAGCTTATTTTGAGGGGTCAAATGATTCTTGAGTGCTGTTGGGCTCAGTTTGCACTGGATTTGGGTGTAAAAACTGCTGTTTGGAGGTAGTTTTGGGCTGATTTGGTGAGGTAAAGGGTTTAAGATTGTAGTGGGCTGGTCTAAAGTGATTTTGGACTGTTTTGAGAATGCAATGGGGGCTCTTTATGGGCTGAAATGATGAAGTGGGCTGTTGGGATGAGTGGGCTGCATGTAATAGGCTACGGGATGAAGCTTTGCACGTGAAGAAAGAAGAGATTTCTTGCACATGTTGTTGGAGGTGGTGAGCTATGGGCTTTACCTTTAAACACCTACAGGTTTGCTGAGAGGGAATACCGTGAAGAGGGTTGTTTGGATTTGCTTCGTGTGTGAGGTAAGGGAAGCTTGAGGCTTGCTGCTGTGGTGTTGTGGAGTGGTTTTGCTGAAGAAGAAAAGGGAGAATGGGATGAAAGGTGTAGGAGCTGCTAATAGTGGGAAGTTCACGTGGAGAGCTGCAGGAACCAAGCCAATAGGAGTGGGGGCTTGTGTGTGTATATATAGAGATGTGATGGATCAGTTAGGAGCACATGATAAGCCCTTATTTATTTATTTTTATTTCCACTTGTCTAACAAAAACAGGTGGCTGCTGTAGGTATGGAGCAGAACTTTGACAGGGCAGCTGCAGTTTTTATGGATTTGACAGAGATTTTTGGCAGGATATGGGCTGCTGGTACAGCAGGATTTGAGCAGGATAATGGCAGATCTTGGGGGCTGTTACAGCAGGATTTGAGCAGGATAAGGGCAAATTTTGGGGGCTGTTACAGCAGGATTTGAGCAGGATAATGGCAGATCTTGGGGGCTGTTACAGCAGGATTTGAGCAGAATACTAGCAGGTTTTGGGTGATGTGGCAGCTGCTACCTTTTGAGGGATTTAATAAAGATTTAGGTGACATGGAAGCCACTTGCATTGGATTTGACATGTATGTAAAGGTCAACAAATGCCCCCCAACAAATGTGGTACGCGTCTGGAGCGAGCCACGTTTGTTGTATGCTGATTGACCCTGTGGATCTCTAGATATTTGTTCTAGATGTCATACTAGGGCTTTCATTTAATGGATCTCTAAAAATTCTCTTGGATGTCACATTAAGATTTTCTTTTAGTGGATCTCCAAAATTTTGCTTGGATGTCACACTAAGATTTTCTTCCTCTATAGATATCTTAGATGCATCAATATATGGTTGAGATACTGATGTCTTTCGTCCTGTGCTTTGTGCTACGGACATTGATGGAAAATTGTCTGATTTATCGTTACTGACTTGTCAGATAATTTTTGTACCTTTGGCCCTATGCTTCTAGCTTTGACGGGCTTGATGAAGGAGTAGATGCTGGTGACCTAAACCCTTAGGTTTTTGTTAGGTTGATGGTGAAAGGTCATCGGTCTAGTGCTTTGTGCATAACAGACTTGTTGATGACAGAATCCACTTAGTTCAGCCTTGAGCTTTGTGTGAACTTTGGGATAGTTTTCTTCGGTCCTTTGCTTTGTGCTTTGGCGGACTTGTTGAAAAAAAATTCCTTCGATCCTCGCTTTGTGCTTTACGGATTTGTTGAAGGATTTGCAGGTTATGGATTCAGTTGATAGTACCGAACGTAGGTAGTATCTTGATCCTTAACCACTTGAGAAGACTTTAATCTGAATCACTTGAGTTCATCAGATTGGGAGAGCTAGAATTTGATAGCTCTTTGTCCTCTGGTTGCTGAGATGGGGGTTCCTCTACTGCGGCCTTTCTTATGGCTTGTTGAGTAGATGGAGCTGCCAGCGATCCGGTCATATTTGAACTTGTTGGATCCGACCTTTTACACCCATTCAGGCTTCAGACTTGAGCTATGGGAATTGCACACCCCAATGTTGATTTTGCTGAAGTTGGTAGATTTGGAGTCATCCTTTGTGGTTGCAGATTTTAGAGCCTACAAACATTTGGTAGTCGTTCGAGACTCATCCTTCCTCTGGAACTTTGATTCTCCAGTCATTTAGTAGAATTTTGTAGATCACTTGAACTTGTCGAGTCAAATTTGCCTTTGTACTTCCTACAGTCCCTACTGACGGGATGACGAAGTGGGAGTTCCGCTACTACGACCTTTCTTATGGCTTGTTGAGTAGACGGAGCTGCCAGCGATCCGGCCATATTTGGGCGTGTTGGATCCGACCTTTTACACCCATTCGAACCTTAAGCTTCAGGCTGTCGAAAGACTTCAAGCTTCTTCGGCTCAATTTTGTAGGAGTGTGTAGCCACAAAAGTCTATTTCTTGACTTTTGAGTATTGGTTTGTTGTAGAAGGTGTTGTCTCTAACTCTTGAAAGATCACCTGCATAGACTTTGAAAAAGAAATCTTTGTATTCTTTAGCACAAAATAACATTTGAATTGATAATTTTAAATATTTATTCGGGGATTTCGGCATGCTTCGCGATGTCGACATGAATAAATATTTAAAATGCCCCCTGTCTCGCAGGGATATTTTAGAATGGAATAAATTTGGAATATAAAATTTTAAATATTCATTTGAGGATCTCGGCATATAGCACGATGTCGACCCAAATGAATATTTAAAATGCCCCCTGTCTCGCAGGGACATTTTGGATAGGTTTTTTGTCTTTGAGATTTTAAATATTTATTTGGGGATCTCGGCACGCAGCGCGATGTCGACCCAAATAAATATTTAAAATGCCCCCAGTCTGATAGAGGATTTTGAAATGCGTTCTTGCTACACAAGAGAATTTTAAAATATGAGCAAACATGCATTAATAAATATGCATATAAAATTTTGATTATCACAAAATACATCAGATATGGAATTTTCATGCGTGATATTTCTTTAAGTGTCGACCGTTGATAGGTGGCATAGGTCTCTGACCGTTCAGATCAATCAACTGATATGCTCCTCCTTGGTACACTTTCTCGATGACGAAGGGGCCTTCCCAATTGGATACGAACTTGCCACCAATTTTTCTAAGTGGGATGATTGGTCTTCTCAGCACCAGGACCAACTCTCCTTCTTGAAATGACCGAGGACGCACCATTCGATCAAAAGACTTTGCCATTCTTCCTCGATAAATTTCCAGGTTTTGTTGGGCTTGTAACCTGAGTTCATCAAGTGCGTCGAGCTCTTCCATTCTGAGGCGGGCATTTTGCTCTTGAGTGAGATCATTCTGAATTGCTACCCGGAGTGATGGTAGTTCGATCTCCAATGGTAATACGGCTTCAACACCGAACACCAATGAATAAGGAGTGGCTTTCGTTGGTGTTTTGTAGGTCGTACGATAGGCACAGAGAGCTTCTGCCATCTTTGTATGCCACTCTCTTTTGTTCTTGGTGAGAATCTTCTTCAACAATTTCACCAGCGTCTTGTTGAAGGCTTCCGCCAAGTCATTTGCTCTTGGATTGTATATGGATGAATATCGCCAATCGATTTTGTGTCGATCAACGAACTTGTAAATTTTTGTACTTTTGAATGCAGTACCATTGTCCGAGATTATGCGGCGTGGCACACCAAATCTGTAGACTACATTGTGGGTAAAGAAATTGATCACATGCTCTGATGTGACCTCTCTGAATGGAGCTGCTTCTGCCCACTTGGAAAAGTAATCCGTCGTTGCCAGAATGAAACGGTGTCCCGCTGATGAAGGCGGATCTATTGGCCCGATTATGTCTGTTCCCCAGCATTCAAATGGCCAGGATGCTACTGTTGGATGCAGAGGATTTGGCGGTTGATGTATAACATCACCGTGGATTTGACATTCGTGGCATCTCTTAGCGTGGTCGATACAATCTCTGACCATAGTCGGCCAATAATAACACATTCTCTTGATTTTGGCAGCCATCTTGGGACCTGACTGATGCGCTCCACAAAGTCCTTCGTGGACTTCTGATACCACTTTATTAGCTTCCTTGATCCCCAAGCACCTTAGCCACATTTGATCAAAGGCTCGTCTGTACAACGTGTCATTAACAAATGCGTATCTCAACGTCCTTTTTCGAACTTGTGCGGCCATAGACTTTTCTATCGGGAGTTTGTTTTCCTTGAAATAGTCAATGAATGACTGTCTCCAATCATTTTCGACTTCAATATCTAAACAATGCCACCACGATTCTGAAGCTTGACTAGCTTTATGTCTCTTGGCCATGTGATATTCTTCTGGATAATTCTCCATAACGATATGATGGAGAGGTTGAGGGTCAACTGGAGTTTCATCCTGCTGACTTGAATCTGGAATTCCTTCTGCCATCGGGAATTGTAACAGGGCGGGCTCTAAGACCCTACGAGTGTAAACTCCGATGAATATAGGCCTCTCCTCATTGATGTTCGCCATTTCTTTGGCTAATTTGGCCAGACAATCTGCTTTAGCATTCTGTCCTCGAGGAACTCGTGCTATTTTTACATTTGGTATTTGCTTCAGAAGCTCGAGGGCTCGCCGATGGTAATGTGCCAATTCGACTTTGCCAACCTTGTAGATACCGAGGACTTGATTTATCACGAGCTGAGAATCACCGAATATTTGGAGATGTTGGATTCTGACATCGATCGCAATCTCCAACCCTGCTAATAGAGCTTCATAATCGGCTTCATTGTTGGTTCGAGGTTCAGTCAAACTGAATGAGAACCTCATTATGCCTCCCTCGGGTGCTACGAAAATGAGACCGATGCCGGCTCGGGCTCTTGCAATATTTGGAGGTCGGACAGGTCTAATCGATGATGCACCGTTAAAGTACATCTCCCAAAATGGTAGCTTTTCATTTTCCTCGACCTGCATCATTTGCTCATCGGGCAAATCATCGTTGAGTGGAGAGTCAGCCGGAATTGGGTATGCAGTAAGAAAATCAGCCAAGGCTTGTCCTTTCACCGCCTTCTGTGGCATGTATATGATTTCAAACTGCAATAACAACACTGCCCACCTGGCTAAACGACCTGTCAACGCTGGTCTTGTCATCAAGAACTTCAGCGGATCGATCTTTGATATCAGTGTGATTTTATGGGATAGCATATAGTGGCGGAGTTTCTGAACTGCAAAAATCAGCGCCAAACAATGCTTTTCAATTGGGGAATAACGGCTTTCTGCTCCAATCAACCTTCGACTGATGTAGTAGAGCGCATTTTCTTTGCCTTCTTCATTATTCTGGGCCAATAGTGCTCCGAGGGACTCTTCTAGTGCTGCTGTATACAGTATAAGAGGCTTCCCCGGAATTGGCGCTGCTAGAATGGGCGGATTCAACAGGTATTTCTTGATACTATCAAATGCTTCATGGCATTCTGCGTCCCATTTGAAACGGACATCTTTCTTCATTAGCTTAGAGAATGGCTGGCACCTACCCGATAGATTTGATATGAATCTTCGAATGAAAGCCAGTTGTCCTTGCAGCGAGCGAAGCTGTCGAAGGTTCCTTGGTGGTGGCATCTCCGTGATTGCCTTAATTTTGTTGGGGTCGATCTCTATGCCTCGATGACGAATAACATACCCCAAGAATTTGCCGGTGGAGACTTCAAAAGCACATTTGAGAGGATTCATCTTCAGATCAAACTTTCTGATTCTCTCAAATACAATTCTGAGATCTTTTAAATGATCATTTCAGCCAAGACTTTTGACAACAAGGTCATCTACATAGCACTCGACCTTCTGATGTATCAAATCATCAAATATGTGAGTCATCGCCCGCTGGTAGGTGGCACCAGCGTTCTTCAGGCCGAATGGCATGACTGTGTAGCAGAAAATCCCGATGGGCGTCCTGAACGATGTATGCTTTTCATCTTCGGGCGCCATTTTGATTTGATTGTATCCTAACGATCCATCCATGAAGGAGAACATGTTATAGTTGGACGTATTGTCCACCAGGAGTTCAGATACAGGAAGTGGAAAATCATCTTTTGGGCATGCTTTGTTAAGGTCCCGAAAGTCAATACAGACACGAATTTGCCCGTTCTTCTTCTTCACTGGGACGATATTGGCAATCCAATCGGCATACTTTTCTTCTCGGATGAAGCCTGCCTCTATTAATTTCTTTGTTTCAGCAATCACTTGTTCTTCAATCTCCAATCTCATTCTCCTTGGAGCTTGCTTGACGGGTGCTACATCCGGTTTGATTGCTAATCTGTGAACTGCTACGTCAGGGGATAAGCCGGGCATCTCAGCATATGTCCAGGCAAAGCAATCCCTGAATTCACATAGGAGTTCTTTTATTTCTTCTATATGTTCTTCGGGTAGAAGAGAACTAATGAAGGTTAGGCGATGATCCTCTTCAGTCCCCAAGTTGACTTCTTTTAGTTCATCCATGGTGGCTGCCTGACCACCATCTTCAAGCTCTTCTGGTGTAGGCTCGGCTTCTACGGGCTGCTCATCATAATCTTCAGCCTCGTATGTCTCTTCAGCATCACCATCATCGGATTCAATCTCCATGCATGTGATTGCCTGACAAGTCTCTTTCCGGAGGAATTTTCTTTTGATGAATCCAATACCTTTATATGCGTCTGTATCCTTCTGCCGTAACGGACGCGGACTCCTCCCATACCAGAGGCCCAAACTTGTACGAAGCTGTCTCTTGGTAGTAGGAATATTGACTTGCTTTCGTAGCATTCTCTGAATATTTTTGGTATTGAACCTAGGTAGCCTCGTAGGAAATAACTCTTCAGAATCGAGGATCATGCAATCCCAATCATGATTCTCCTCTTCACGAACTCCCGTAGAATATAACACATTCTTTGGAATAGTCCCATTTTTACGGGGAGGCAGATAGAGGGTGGCGAGTTCTTCAACTTTATGCACCTCGCGCGGAATAATTTCTTTAAAATGTTGTAAAGGAACACGCGTGACTACGAGTACACTATCTGAAATTGATAGGCTGTCAATTCTTCTAGAGAACACATTATGCACCATGTTCATATAAATGGAGTCGTAGTCATAATCATCATTTGAAAATTCGACCTGCCTGCTCCATTCATCCGTTGACTGGCACACTTTCCGAGATTTAGCAGGAGTAACATCATCTTCATCTGTGTCACTTCCCAGATGAGGTACATGCTTCTTTTCCTTTGGAATGGTCAGCGCTTTGGGAAGAGTCGGCACTGCCTTCTTTCTCCCAACCTGCTTTTTCTCACCTTCTCGTTCAGATCGCTTTGCAGCCTTTGAATTTGATGCTCTAGCTTCGAGGGAGCTCGAAGACTTTTGTTTCTTTGGCATGAAATACCGTGCATCTTCATAGACTGTTGCTTCATGAACTGTGAAGGGCTGAATGTCACCAGAGATCCTGAATTCTTCTTCATCTTTGAGATATTTCATACACTGATGTAATGTTGACGGGACAATGCCATATTCATGCAACCAGGGACGACCTAGTAGCACCTTGAATGAAGTATCCGCGTCAATCACATGGAATTTAGCTTCTGTATGGAGCTCTCCAAATACAAGAGGGAGCATAAATGATCCAAGTGTTTTCTGCCCTTTCTCATTGAAACCATGCACCATCAACTTATCTGGTCCGAGGTGTTCCACATCAAGGCAGAGGGATCTCAGTGCTTTCAAGCTTATCAGATTGACGGAGGATCCAGGATCGATTAGGATTCGACTGATAATCAACTTATCGCTCTCTGCAGTAACATACAGAGGGCGATTATGGTCTGGAGTTCCGAGCATCATGTCCTCTTCGGAGAAAGTAATGAATGGCTCATTACGAGCTTGTAGAACCTCAGTCAGATTACGTTCAGCAAAATACGTCTCGTATCTTTCGGGATCTTTGAGAGCCTGAATCAGAGTCTCCCGAAGGTCTTTAGACATCACCAAAGCATCGTATATGCTGAGCTGTGCTGGGATTTTTCTCAAATGGGATAAGATATTATAGTCTATCTCATTGGCTGAGGTGTTCTTTTTCTTGTGATCTTCAGGGATTATATCGTCATTGATGACTATTTCTTTCTCCTTATCTTTATTGGAGACCCCTTTCTTTGGTGGAGGCGGTAGTACCTTGCCGCTTCTTAACTGCACTTGAGCAATCTCCTCCGGTTCAGAGTCATTTAACTGTACATTTTCTTCAGAGTCAGCCATTGTTGCATCTAGGGACTCATCTGTTGATTCAGAATCACCACCCAGGTTTACATGTCCCATCCGAGACGCTATGCTAGGGTCTGATTCGTCTCCCTCTGGAAAATACAAATCCTCCTCCAAACTGTAATCCATTGACAAAACCATCATACAGGATTTAGAGGGTACTTCTTCTGTGTATTCCTCTTTTATCGGGATATTAGGTGCCACTGAGATGACCCGACATACTTCTTTTGGAAGAGAATCTTCATCTCCTTCTTCAGCTTCATCTATTTTGAGCTCTGACATGAAGTCAACGAGCTTGATAGGTCACCTCACAGTCTGGTAGTACTCATCCAAACTGTCAATAACCCTCTGAGTTGCAGTCTTTTTCTCCTTAGGCTTCTTCAGCTTGGTCTTCTTCTTGGATGATTTCACCCCACCAGACTTTGAAGTGCTAGCTTGATTGGAGAGTTGTTTAGAAATAGGAGCTCGCACCATCGGCAGTTCCTTTAAATTTATCATGGGCTCAACAGGAGACTTCCACTTTATACCTGGAACTCCTTCAAGCTGCTTCAACATTTTCAGTCTTCTTGGAGATCGCAGTCTCCCACTGTTCTTCTTGAATTGGCTTCTTTTCATTTCTTCTTTCTTCAACCAGGGGTACGGAAGAGGACGTGACTACCCGAGCTGATTCCTTTTTAGGGTGAGACAATACATTGTCGGACAATGTGATCTCTCTCTTCTGATATTTTCTTTCAAGCCAATCCTTGAAGATATAGCAATCTTCAATAGGATGGCTCAACACCCGATGATATGGGCAGTAATTTGGGTCACCAGTGTGCTTCGACTCTTCGGGTCTCTTGCATTCAAGCAGTTCTAGACCCGATTTCAACACTTGTCGAAATAATTTGGCGACACTCTCCCTTTTGAATGAATATTCTTTATTCATTTTATCTTTGAGGGATTGGAACGTTCTATCACCAGTTCCTATTGCTTGTCTCTGGCCTCCAGCTTGATAAGTCCGTGGCTTATCATTTCCCCCTAGTATCAACTTTGGCTGGGGGTTGGGGTTGTAGGCCTGTTTGGGCTTTTCTTGATATTGCATCGGCTGCTTGCCCTTGTCTACATTATAAATCACCTGCTTTTCTCTATCAGCTCTGGAGAAGAATGTAGAGTCGGCATCACCCCTTCTAGCACCTGGGGCCTTAGCCTTCTTGGGCTTATCAGAGTGATTTTCTGACCTAGACAAATTCAGCTTTTTAAACTTAGCCACTCTATCGAGCAAGTCTTGAAATGTATTTATCGTAGCCATGCACAGGAAGGGTTGCATCTTATCATCAATGTTGCCCATTAACAACTGTACTGCATGTTCTTCCTCAAGCTGCTGCTCACATTTCATGCTTAAATTTTGCCAGCGAGTGATGTATTTAGTCACTGATTCTTCTCTTTTTCTCTTATCCAGAGCGAGGTCAACAATCGTGATCTTCTCAGTTGCACTAGCGAATCTCTTCACGAACATATTTTCTAATTCCGCGAAGGTTTTCACAGAATCATTCGGTAGTTCAGCATACCATTCGAAAGCAGTTGCTGTCAAACTGCTGACGAATTATCGGAAGAGTAGGGCGTCATTTCCTCCTGTGTTCCCACAGGTGGCTTTAAACTGTGCCAGGTGTTGTCGGGGATTGTTAGTACCATTGAAAGTATTGAACTTTGGTACAGAATACCCTTTTGGGTACGGTACTTGGTCGTAATCAGCCGGGTACGGACGACCTTTGCCCACCAACTTTTCTGCTTGATCGACGGCTATAATAGCCCTGATCTTTTCTGTAATAATCCCTTCCAATTGTGCAGCGGTCACAGGTTCAGAAGTACTTGCAACATTTTGTGGAGTGGGCTGACGGATCACATTATGAGCCTCGTGACCATCTTCAGGAGTGCCCCGTACTCCTGAGACTTGAGGCATTTGAAAGTTTGGAGGATCCGGAGGAGGATTGGGCATGGCACCAACAGCAACAGTTCTCTGCATCATTTTCATCATTGCCCCCATCTGAGCCATCATCTCAGTCATTTTCTCATTTAACTGAGAGATTTCTCTATCTTTGGCTCTCATCTGTCGCTTCATATGTCTCTGCATGTCTGCAAGCGTGATATTCTCATCAGCGAAGGGATTCTCCTCGGCTTCTTCTCCTTCTTCTTCTGCTTGGGAGTGACCACCTCTGCCAGTGGTGGACCCAGCTTCACGACGACGGTGATAAACTCGCCTAATCAGGGGTTGTTGATCGTCTTCATCTTCACCCTCATCATAATAGGTTTCCTCATTAACATTGGTGTGTCTCATCATATAGACAACTTTCATGTCCAGAGTATTATTTGTTTCTTGAATTTCTTCTTCTAAATTTTCATCTAGAAATTCATCAATGTTTTCTTCCCCTTCGAGGTATTCTTGTATGTTTTCGTCCTCTTCAAGGAATTTCTCTTCTTCAATGTTTTCTACCCCTTCCATATTTTCTTCTTTTTTTAGTATTCGGATCTCTGAGCGGCGTCGCCATTGGATTTCCGGTTCTTGATTAGGTATGGGGACTTCTTCAACCAGTGGACTGCGGTCGAAGTTAGTCTCTTTCTTTGGAGGGGATGGAGGGCGACGGGATCCCCTGGAGGATTCTCCAAGGTGTCTACCGTTTGGAGGAGTGTCATTATGGGTTCTTTTAGGGGCCCATTTTTGATGTTGTTCGTAGATTTGGGCGGATCTCCGGGAAGCCTCACCAGATGTCACGCCCAGTTCAGTTCCTCTTTCTCTTCTTTCTTTTTCATTTCCTCGAGGCTTTGGCCTCCAGACTTGTTTTCCTTTCCACCGGGACCTTTCAGTGGTGGATCCCTGAACATATGGTTCAGGTGTCACACCCCGATGTTCACCGCGTGAGACATATCTTCTTTCTCTTCTTTCCGTCATAGCAGATAGACGTTCTCTTGGCGGAGTTCTTCTAGCCTCTATCACTAAGGGCCGTTGGAACTTCTTCTTTTTCAGACCTTTCTCCTTCACAGTCTTCAGGACCCGATATACCCGGGCTGAGAGAGTTTCAGGTTCCTTTCTCTTTGGAGGAGCTGGGACCTCTTGTCGTTGCTCCCAGAAAGACTTCTTCAACTCACCAGTGGAGCTATTCCTTTTCACCCATTTTAAATCAGAAAATTTGTTCCGGGTAGGAACATTGGCTTCAGGCACTTGGGCTGACAGATTAGAAGGGTGAACAGGGAATTGTTGTTGCTGAGCTCGGAGTTCAGCATTCATCTTTCTCCTTTGTCTTCTCGTAGGCCTCCCTCTAGATGAGGAGGCTTCAGCATTATACTCTCCAGGCGCAGATAACCTGGTTGACAGAGTGGTGGTGTTTGCAGTCACCACGGAAACTCTCCCACCATTCACAATTCTCTTGGTGGCTGGGACTTCTGATTGTGACAGTCGTTCAAAAACAGAAACCCTCCTACGAGGATTTTCAGCAGCAAGTCGTTGTGCTGGCAGATGCACACGATGGGTGATAGCTTCAGTAGAATGGGGCCTCCTGGCAGACTTTCCAAAATTCATACCATTCACAGGAATGGCGGCATTCATTGCAGCAATCGCTGGGAAGTCCACGCTACCAAACTGGATGGTAGCTCCTGCATTTCCGGTCTCAATAATAGCATTCGCCAGCTGAATCCTGGCTCCTTGTCCCAGTTGGACAGTCATCGGCGTGTTCTGTAGATCCATCTGCATAAATGAAAGGCAAGGGTTAGTAATCAGAATCTGATACATCACCCCACACTTTCAAAATGCAGAGACTTACACAGAACACAAAAATAAGAGAAAATAACATTAGCAAGCAATTCAAATAATATAAATTTAAAATACTGCTAAATATGTTATCTCAATGGAAAATTTTTTGAATGATCATTTTAGAAAATTCATAGTTTTGAACTGTTAAAAGATCATTTTGATAGACTCAAAATTTTGAGTACGATTTGATATAACTGCTACTATAGCACTGAGACGACTAGCCAAAGATGGAAAGAGAAACCAAACCCCAGCGGAGTCGCCAGAAATCTGTGGGCTCCGAAAATTCGGCCCCGGCCTCCGCCCGCTTTTCTTATTCGGTGAGGGAGTTTTAAAAAACTAAGTTCCGAGGTAAATTTTGGAAGGCAGATGGGTTTGTAGATAAGACACTACCCAGAGATTTCGCCCTCATTTTGTGAGGACTTTATGATCTGAGTTCTGGTTTCCTATAGGCGTAAGCCCCTATAGTTAATTACCCCTCTCGATCACGAGAGAGAACTTTCGATTAAGGCTAGTCGTCGATCAGATACGTAGAGTATACGTGTTATCTGGCATATAGTAACAGCAATGGATTTTGATATTGGTAGAAATTGGATTTGGATTTGGGTATTTGGCAAGGTTTGAAAAGTTTGGAAGATTTGGATTGAGATATTTGTGAAAATTTTATATTTAAAAAATAGAAATTTCACCATCCAGCACTTAAAGCAGATGGTGGGGGAATGGATGATGGACCCAATCAAGATCCCATGGTTCCGTCTTCCCGGGCCATCGTGGTCCCTAGTCTACTTAGTCAGAGGAGGTAGTCGACCCAACCTGACAGAAGGATCCTTGTCGGCAGCCATGGGTTGCTTCGTCCAAGGGAACCTTGTAGACCGGGGTTGAATGTTTGTCTAAGGGGACAAATTTAAATCCACCTTAGCTAACAGAGGGCTTTGTGCCCTGTCAATCATACCCTATTGATTCATATCTCAAGGATTTAACGCCATTAAGGAGCGTATTGGCTCTGGCCATAACCGCTATCTGTGGTGCCATTTGGCGGCAAAACCACTCGGTTCAGAGGGCCCCGGGTCATAACCGTTTACCTGCAGTGCCATTTGGCGGCAAAACTGCCGGTTAGAGGACACGTACCACGTCCTTACTGGCAAGAGATTGTTTGAGAATGGATCCTAGTGATATTTTCGATTAGGCATTTAGCTCTTTTGTGAGCTGAAGTAATATTTCATATTTATCCACCTCGACAAACTGTTGCGGAGGGTGGAGGAAATTTTGCTTTAAGTATGGATGGATAATTTCAATTTTAAATATTTTTGGGATTTTTAAAAATTTTCTGGATTTTGGGTGGAGCTTTGGATTTTTATGGGTATTTGGATATTTGGAATATATTTGAAAATGTTTGTGAACCCCTCCGGTTGAGATCTACATTCAACACGGCCATCATCGGGGTATTTGGGGATCATTTCCATTTGATTGAACCTTGTCGACCCTATCAACTTATCGATAGGGGATCGGGTTTCTCGTAGGCTTTGTGCCTTTTGTTTTAGTGAATTCTCTTGATTTTAGGCTTTGAAGGCCTAAAAAGAATGTTTTAAAACAAATATACCGGTCTCCACAACTTTATATTCGCTTAGTGGTTCGAACCCTGTCGACTTCTATTGACCCGTATAGAAGGATCGGTTTCGAACCTGAATTCACTTGTCAACCCGCGCAGCATCCCTAGACGTCACGTGGGTACCAATAACACGCTCGCCGGGGCCCATGCGGGTTTGGATTATATTTTCCTCTTTTAGTGTGCCTATGTGTATACAAACTATTGTGTACGTGCGGGGGTACTTTGAAATAATTGTAGACGCCTTCTGTCTGCTTGTACGAATGTTGCAGATCCGGTGGCGTGAAATAGCAGCTTCTGAATAGAGTTGTTCGCTACTTTGTACAGGTAGACTGTCGTGCACTACTAGTTGATTTTTGTAGGCGGGTCATAGTGCACTAACTAATCTCCTGCTTTAGGTCGTAGGAACTTATACTTGTCGTATTCTCCATGCATTTTGTTGTGGTCTTTGATCTTTTCAGTGCATTCGCTACTGCTACATGTACGTAAGTAGATGTTTTCCTTCACAGACTAAAATTGACTTCAGGATACTGCATTTACTGAAGTCTTTATGCATCTACCTTTGGGTGGCATGTCATACATACATCTGTATTCATTGAGAGATTGTATATATTGCAGATCTTCACTCTTGCTTGTAGAGGTCCAATATATTTGCTTGATATTGAACAGTGATTGATTATGAAGATGTTGTGATATTCTTCGCTGCATATGCTTTAAGTTCATTCCACTGCTCACATAATTGAATGTACACCTTTATATTATAGTGTTGCTAATGACATAAACATCTGACACTTATTGTATATCTTTCATTCAATATTTAGTCATTGCTTGCATGTATCCGTCATTCCATGTGTATGTTTTTAATGACTCTTTCCTTCACGAATGTTCTATTGATTTATGTTCAGAACCACATGCCGACAGTTGTATTCTCTTATTCTCATGATAATTCTCTAGTATTGATTGAGATCCCCATATAATTGATCACGAGCAGGTAAGTGCATTCATTTGAATACTGCTATAAGAGAGTGGGAACTACTACACTTGTTGCATATTGTAGGTAGAAAATCATTCATGTTGGATGTGGACACTCATGCATGTAAAAAAAAAAAATCTTCTACCATTACTTATGGGTACTCCTACAATTGTTCCTTGATATTCATGATTGTAGTAGATTCGTCATTCTTGCTCGCATATGAACCATAAGATATTTCTACACTCCCTTTTGTGGGCTATCATTATTTGTAGATAGGCCAATATACCCATAAGCTGGTTGATGTTAAGCATAGGAAAGATGTTATATTCATTATTGGCCTCCTTGTACACAATGATCAACAAACTGTTGCATATGCTAGTAATTGCCCAAGTAGTTTATTTACTTGGTGTGTAGCATAGTTTTATTCCACATGAGTTTCACACTTGTTTGTTGATATGTATTTGATTGATTAAAGCCATCGTTTGATTTTAGCATTTTATCTTCAATCATGTGTTTAATGACCTTGAAGTTCAATCCATTGTAGCATGACCTTAGTTGATTGTACCAAGTGCACAAGTCCCATATTGTTCTTTAAGTTCAATCAAGTTCACTTGCGTGTCCAAATTCAAGTCTTATATTTTTCAAGTCTTCTTTGAGTTCTCTTGCCCATAGTCCAAGTTTGAATTCTTGTAGTCATTTGCAAGCTTAAATGTGAGCTCCTTGTTTGAGATCAAGTTCAAATATATTGAGTTATTGTTCATGTCTTCTTTGTAATCAATTTTGCATGTCCAAAAATTTGCACCAAGTTTTCTTGACTTCAAGTGGTCCACCTCTTGTTTTGAATTTTGCTTAAGCCATTTGCTTATTCAACTTTAAATTTAGTTCAATTGATGTCCAAATGAGATTCAAGTTCTAGCTATTTGTTCAACTCATGTGAGTTCAAGTTCTATGAAAGCTCAAATCAAGTCTGAGTGTGGTCCTTGTTGTCCTTGCAAATGCAATTTCATATCCAAATTGTTCAAGTCTTTGATTGCTTGAGTTTGAGTTTATTTTGCTCGAGTTCAGTTCAAAATTCATTTGAAGTGCAAGCCATTTCATGATTCACTTAAATTGTAGTTTAGATTAAAGTGAAATTCAATATGATTTGGTCCAAACTTAAGCTTCATCTTAGGTCCACAATGCGAGTTCATTTGAGTACAAGTTCAGTGTCCAAACATTGTTCAAAGTCATTGGATTTTCAATCCAAATTTCGGCAGCCTCCCGGCGTCTCCCCCGTTTAGGGGAAAAACTAAGAGGCAACCTTCCCCTCGACGCTACGTGAGCGCTTCAGGTAGGTGTCAAAAATGACACCGCGGTCGCATGAGTATTTTTTTTTTATCCCCGCCTGCTACGTGAGCATTTAAGGGTTTTTTAGGTTTGTTGATTATAAGAAGAAAACAGGCGTTAGAAAAAACACAAATTTCCCCCCTCTGCACCACGTGGGCGTTCGGGGGTACTTATGAAAAATAAAGAACACTTTTTTTATCCCCTTCGCCGCAAGCGTCGCACCGGTTTCCCACCCTAAACGCTACTTGAGCGCCTCGGGGGTTTGTCGGCTCGTTGCAAGCTTTGAAGAGGGATTCTTAAATCGTCGCGAGCATCGCGCCGGTTTCCCACCCTAAACGCTACGTGAGCGCCTCGGGGGTTTGCCGGCCCGTTGCAAGCATCGATAAAAGAACCATTTTCATTTTTTTTTTAAATCTCTTTTCTTTCCCACAATCTTTTCTTTCTTCTCTCTCTTTTTTTTTTATGCATATATATGTGCTTATATATATATGAAAATATGATTGCCAATGAATACAATAGTCAACAATGTCAGCTAACATACTAATTAGTAATGATGACTAGTGCAGGAAATAAAAAGAAATAAAGTATATAAGATAAAAATAAAACAAACTAAATTAAATAAGAACAATGACAAAAGAAAAGGGGCTGTCTTGAATGTTAACAAAAAAAAGGTTGTAATTGGGCTGATTTGGATTGTTTTGAGGTAGGAGTTATGATGTGGAGTTGGGCATCTTGAGTGGATCTGTGAGTACAAGGAGCTTATTTTGAGGGGTCAAATGATTCTTGAGTGCTGTTGGGCTCAGTTTGCACTGGATTTGGGTGTAAAAACTGCTGTTTAGAGGTAGTTTTGGGCTGATTTGGTGAGGTAAAGGGTTTAAGATTGTAGTGGGCTGGTCTAAAGTGATTTTGGACTGTTTTGAGAATGCAATGGGGGCTCTTTATGGGCTGAAATGATGAAGTGGGCTGTTGGGATGAGTGGGCTGCATGTAATAGGCTACGGGATGAAGCTTTGCACGTGAAGAAAGAAGAGATTTCTTGCACATGTTGTTGGAGGTGGTGAGCTATGGGCTTTACCTTTAAACACCTACAGGTTTGCTGAGAGGGAATACGGTGAAGAGGGTTGTTTGGATTTGCTTCGTGTGTGAGGTAAGGGAAGCTTGAGGCTTGCTGCTGTGGTGTTGTGGAGTGGTTTTGCTGAAGAAGAAAAGGGAGAATGGGATGAAAGGTGTAGGAGCTGCTAATAGTGGGAAGTTCACGTGGAGAGCTGCAGGAACCAAGCCAATAGGAGTGGGGGCTTGTGTGTGTATATATAGAGATGTGAGGGATCAGTTAGGAGCACATGATAAGCCCTTATTTATTTATTTTTATTTCCACTTGTCTAACAAAAACAGGTGGCTGCTGTAGGTATGGAGCAGAACTTTGACAGGGCAGCTGCAGTTTTTATGGATTTGACAGAGATTTTTGGCAGGATATGGGCTGCTGGTACAGCAGGATTTGAGCAGGATAATGGCAGATCTTGGGGGCTGTTACAGCAGGATTTGAGCAGGATAAGGGCAGATTTTGGGGGCTGTTACAGCAGGATTTGAGCAGGATAATGGCAGATCTTGGGGGCTGTTACAGCAGGATTTGAGCAGAATACTAGCAGGTTTTGGGTGATGTGGCAGCTGCTACCTTTTGAGGGATTTAATAAAGATTTAGGTGACATGGAAGCCACTTGCATTGGATTTGACATGTATGTAAAGGTCAACACTTTTCTCCATTTTTGCATGTGATCTGTGTTGGCATTCATTTAAGACCTCGCCGGGGTGCTTTTTTGAGGGTTGGCTTCTTTCCTTCCTTTACTTTTTCCCTTTCATTATTAGATATGATCATTGGCTCATTAGGTTTTCTATTAATTTGGATGTACTTTTTTTTTTTGCTTTAGTTAGCTTTTGATCATTTAAGAACTTGTATTATTTTCTCTTAATCAACGTGTAGGCTCCTTCATGAGATTTAACCATTAAAAAAAGTTTGGTTGTTTTTTTAAATATTTAAAAGTGATTAAGTAGGATTATAAAGTTTGTTTTTATAAATTGTATATTAACATCAATAATTATGATATTGTATTTTAAGATTATGCATACATACATACATACATACATACATACATGTGTACGTGTGTGTGTGTGTCTATATATATATATATATATATATATATATATATATATATATATATATATATATATATATATATATATATATATATATATATATATATATATATATATATATATATATATCTCACTACAGAAAAGTTACAGATTTGCGACGGAAAAATCCATCTAAATTTTTGATTTGCGGCGGATTTTTTCCGTCGTAAAATAATCGCATCGCAAAATTATTTACGACGGAAAAAAACCCGTCATAAATATTTGCGGTGTAAATTAAAAAAAAAAAAAAAGAAACTGATCGGCTGCCTGCTACCGGAGCCTAACAGACTACCTTCTCAAGCCGGCCTGATTGCCTGCCATAACCGGCTACCTGCCCGCCTAACAAGATTGCCTGTGCCACATGACCTGCCCGAGATTCGATCGTGGTCCTCTCTCCTCTTGCAAATCAGGCACCCCTTTTCCACAAAATCGCGTAGACAAAACACAATGAAACACTTTTCTTATTTATATTATAACTTAGCTTGCGGCGGATTTGCAACGGAAAATTTCATCGTAAAAAAATGTCGAAAATTTTCATCGCAAATTTGTTGCCAATTTCGATAAACAACAATCCGCCGCAAATCTGTAACTTTCCTATAGTGTGTATGTGTGTATATATATATATATATATATACAACTTGTAATCCTCATCACTAAAGATATTATTTTATTAATTATTTTTAAATAAATTCATTATATTAATCTCGGAATAGGGTCTTGCTCTTTATATTATTATATACATATATGTGTGTGGATGATATATAAGGATTGTAAGAAGATAATGTTATGTATGTAAATATAATGAAAACTAATCTATTTATATAGATGAGCAAGAATCATTTATATAGAATAAGCCAAAATATGGAATACAAACAAGCATGCTAGCTTGCATGCAACAAGCTCAGCACAGTAGAGACCTCAAATGAAAACGACCTTCTTCTTTTTTTTTTATATATCTTTTTTCCCTTCCACAGCTTCATATTTATGATTTAATTAATTAAATCATTTATAAAGAAGAAATTTAAAATTCACAAAGAGACGTGTGGTGCTTATAACATGACACCAATATGTAGAGGCCATGTGGAGATTACTATCATTGTCATCAACATGAGAAAAATATGATAATAATCATTGAGGAATCAGTTGATTTCACTATGTATGTTCTATAAGATTATGACATTTAACTTAGCTGAAATCATCTTGTTTATTTATTGGTTCATGAATCTAGATTATTGAGAGAGTGAGTTTAGGAGTTTTTTTTAATATTTATTTATTATTTTTGTATTAATCATTTTAATTTAGATATATGATAGGAGTTATATATGATTTAGTTCAAATAATTATATATATGTAGTTTTTCTAGATTCAAAATATAGATGATTGTACTCTTTATACTTTAATTTTTCAAATATTTGATCATTAGTCATGAACTAAAGATGGTGAAATGCTAGATGAGCATCTAGCATCGATCGATTTGATTGGTTAACTCAATGGGATGGACGTAAACTAGTTAGGGCATGTGCCAGGTGTTAAAGTCACTCAAGTGTATATCAATTGCTACTTGATAATGTATGAAATTGCTCTTCATTGATTTGTATCTCGTAGACATTGTTAAGCTAACTTACACTTATGATTCTTCAAAATAATATGGATTTTGTGGAGCTAAATGAAGCTTAAGAAAGTGGAATCTTCTTATACAATCAAGGAAGGGGGGCATCTTTCAAAACATTTCTTTATAATTATAATTTTAAGGCTAAGGGAACTTGTTGTTGCATGCATGGAGCATAATACTCTTGATGATGAAAGAATTTTGCACTTGAATCAATGTTGGTTAGAGATTGTGCTATATATGAAAAAGTTTAAAAAAGTAAGAGACCAGAGTTTCATTAATTATCTTGAGAAGAACTATTGTACTCAAGTTATTAACGATGAGAGGAAACTTAGTTGGTTGATTCAGTTGCAAGGTGAAGGGAATACACACTATTGAAATTGGGAACTATAATATAAAATGCTTCTTTTATGGTGATCTTCTAGAAGCTCTAAAATTTTTTTAGAAATGTAAAGATATCCTTACATTACCTTACTCTAAAGGAAGATTTCTTTCTTTTTGTGTTCTTATGCTATTATGGCATGGATGGGAAGCCCTTGGTTTCTGTTTCAAAAGCTCTTTTATCTTACAAAAAATGATTATTTGATTTCAAGCCTACTAAGAGGATTTCTCCTCCACCCCCATCTGGATCAAGAATCTACCCATCTATTGAAAGAATCCCACTGGTATTTAAAAAATGGAATAGCAAGCAAATTTGGAGTTCTTCTAATGGTCAATGCTTTATCTATCAATAAATCAAGCTAATTTTTTTTAGAAAAAGTGCAGGTCATTAATACAACTTTCATTCTTGATGAACTTTGTATCAAATTTATTTGTAATATCCATTCCCATAAGTTTCTTATGATTGGAAACCCTCACCTTGCACCTTGCCAGACTCCTTCACTCATGATCCTCATCTTTTCCCCATTAACCCCACTCTAATACATGATCCCCACCCCCTCTATTGGCAGCATAATAGATCTAAAAGACTTGTTAGAAAGAGAGATTCTCACCAAAATCATTGGTCATGGTTATTATCATTGTCATGATGCATTGAACTAATATTAACTCTTGGTGGACTATATGGTTGATCATAGTTGACCATGAAACTCATAAACCACAAAACCTCATAAATCAAAATTTTCAATAAACTTCAACATGACTCAGTTAAACTAAACCTTCAAGCTACTTCAAATATATACCAAATTTGATTTGTTAAACCTAAGCCCTATCAAACCTTGTTGATCAAGTCAACTATGGTTGACCAAACTAGCCCTTAAGAAAAATTGAATTTCAATAATTTTGATCAAATCAATATCTCCAATTGCTCAAATTCACTCAATTTTATGAATGAATCGAAATCATGTGTGAGTCAATTCATGGTGAGTTGACTTTGTCAACTCACCTAATTTGGTTAAATCCCTCACATACACACTTTAAAAATGCAAATATCATATTCATGTAACTAAATCCTTTAAAATTCATGCAAATAGACTCTTGAAGTTCTATAGGACCCATCCTAGGTGGATTAATAATTCCACAAAAAATGCCTAAATGATCAAAATAGTAAAAAAATGATCAAATTTGTCAATTTTTAAAAATCCCTCCACACCAAATTATGTGGCATGCTTAAATGGATTCTAAAAAGCTTTCTAATTATCCTCTAATCTATTTTAAAGCTTTGGTTTAATCCAAATCAGCTCCATGTGGCCACATGTGCACAAAAGGACAAAAATCACTTTCCACATTATTTTGTTATTTGCCCAACCACTCTCTTGCACGAATGACTATCCTACAACCACTCCCTACACATGGAAATCATCCAATGAGTCTCCCTAATGAATCCCAATCCTTGGTTTGAAAAGGAGGGCTTAGATAGGGCAAAAGGAGAGAAAAATCATCATTTGACACAACTTCAGTCACAACTCTCAATCCACAACCTCCTAAGTCCTCATTCTTCTTCATCAGAGCTCCAAACAACTCTCTAAGCTTCCCCATAGTCTTCCCAAACCTTTTCCTAGCCCAAAGGTACCCATTTGGGAGGAGAGTGAGAATAGAGATAAAGAGAGAGAGAGAGAGATATATATATATATATATATATATATATATATATATATATATATATATATATATATATATATATATATATATATATATATATATATATAATATATATATATATATATATATATATATATATAGAGAGAGAGAGAGAGAGAGAGAGAGAGAGAGAGAGAGAGAGAGAGAGATGATAATTCTCAAAAAACTTTCAATACAGAAAATCAGAGCATCGAGTCTTCAATGAAGATATATAGGACATCTCCAGGAGTCTATAGAGCCCAACATCAAAGGATTTCACTATCTGGATTAAGGTATGTTTTAAAAAAAAAAAACCTAAAACTTCTCTCTAAAAGAGCTTTTTCAAGAAGTGTTTTTCAATGAAATCAAAGGATTTCACTATTATGGTGAAAATTTAATTTATTTTAAATTTCACTTGATTTAGAGTTCATTTGATCAATAATTAGTGAATCCAATATTGGCATATATAATTGACCTAGAAATTAAAAAAAAATCATAATAAATTCACATTAAATATGAAAATATAAATTAAGTGTCAAATTTCTCAAAATTAATAGCTTAAAAATAAAAATTGAAAGCCCCTTAAAATTCACTCAAAATTAAAAGTAATTTAAAAATTAAGAAAAATAAATAATTGATTAACATAAATAATTAAAAAATATTAAACATTTTAAAATAATTTTAGACATTTGTAATCATCCCTGGGAGTCATCAATAACATTTGGGGAAGATTTAAAGAGATTTGGAGTTAATTTGTTACAAAAATAAGAAACTCTCTAATTAAACAATTAAATAGTTCATTAAAATGATCAAATATGTTCATAACAAATTGCATAGAACTCAAATCACCTAAACCCAAAGGCATTGGACTCATCTCTAGGTCTAGTATTTATTAAAAATATAAAATCTCTATAAATCTTTATAAATTTAAAAGTCAAAATTTGATCAAATTTAATTAATAAAAATAATTAATCAAAGAAAATTCATAAGTTTAATTAAAACTTAAAAATCCAGTATCAACTCAATAAATTAAATCAAATGAATAATAATCATACTTCAAACTCCACTAATAAAATTTTAGGCTAGACTACATCGAGCTACGGAGTTACGTGTCCTCAAGAGGCCTTGATCCTCATGCCTATTGTGATAACACCATGAATGAAATGTAAGTGCTAAATTATAAACTTTAAAAATTAGTGATAACAAAACATACATACTACTCCCTCCATCAAAAAGGTTTTTAAGCTGGACTACCTAAAGTTGTAGGGCTACGTGTCCTAAGAAATTTTTTATTCTCATACCCATTATGACAATGCCATGAATAAATTATTAGAATATAGTTGTTAAAATATAAAACTTAAATCATTAATCATCAAACTAAATTAATAAAAAATTACCAACTCAAATCAAACCTAAATAAATAAGTAGTTGTTGAGTAACCTAGGCTCACAAGGCTATTAATTTAGCCCTAAAAAGGGTGAAATAAATCTCATAGTCATATTGTAAACAAATATAATTACTATTTAACTTAACTAATTATTATAAATTTAATAATAAAATATTTAGACATTTAAGACTTTTATATACCTTTGCTAGACTCCTTTAAGAAGGTAATATATAGTGTATCATATTGAAAGCTTTAAATGGTTAATTAAAATACCCTGTACAAGTAATCAACAATCAACTTCAATAATTTGAATCTATCCTAAAATAAATATAAAAAGACAAAAATACTAAAATTTAAACTTAGGCTTCGTTTGGGACGGCTTTTTTATTACTTCCTAAAACGGAGTTTTAGTACAAAATTAAAAAATTTTATACTAAAACTCCGTTTTAGGAAGCAGTAAAAAAGCCGTCCCAAACGAAGCCTTAAACTAAAATTCGATCCCTTAGCTTTCAACAAACCAAATTCAACCCTTAAAAATTTTAAATAATAATAAATTATTTTAGGACATATCCAAACCACACAACCTATTATATAAATTATAGATGACTTATTAAGATAACCAACTCTAGTTCCAGCCTTCCAGGCCAGGCTAGGATGTGGTTCTTTTACATGTGTTTTTTTTTTCTATGAAGCAGATTGATATGGATTTATATGTGAATAAGTAATGATTGTTAGAATAGATATGATTTATTATTCTCATGCTATGTTGCTGATAATGTGATATGTGATGAGCATTTAGATTTTTTTAGGTTAGGAACGATCAGGATGTTTATTACTAATCAATTTTTTTTAGGTAGTCATATGCTTATATATGTAGGGCTATAATAAAAGGAGGCTAAATAATCTTTAAGTTTTAAAACTATTCAAATTTTTTACAGTTGATTTCATTGTTATACTAAGCCCCCTTAAGTAATATAAAAAAGTATGGTCAAGTTATATATTCTAAAAAATGAGCAAAGTGATTGTGGTTGTAACTATATCTTTTGATTATTTACATATTCAAATGCTTCACTAATATATAAAGAGTTTGAGTCATTTTAATTTTTCAAAAATATAATTCATTAAAATAAGAGTTTTGAAAGAATATAATATAAGGCATTATCCCAAAAGATTAGAGGTCTAAGGAGGAAATAATATTTTTTAATGGAGAATTCTTTTAATTTAGAAATTCTAAGGGCTGAACACACAAAGAGCCCTTGGAAAAGAACCCAATTGAAAATGAAACAACTAAGACTGAAATAAAAATGCCTTGTTTTAAAAAAATTTGCGTCATTTCATAGGTGTAAAATTCTTTTTGTTGTTGGTGGAGCCTGACCACCTTTATTTTCAACAGACTATCACTACAAAAAAACAAGCCCTTTCGCAGCGTTTCTTTGCACTGGTTTTAAAAACCGCTACAAAAACCACGTTTTGCATCAGAAATTTGAATCCAGTTGTGTATGGGTTGTATATTAACTGTAACATAGCATAATCCCGGTATGACCGCCGAGAAAAGCTAAAAAATGTGCTGCGAAAACCCAATTTTTTGGTAGTTATATGGGTTGTATATTAACTGTCACTTGCCACATGGACTTTTGATATTTATATTCTTTTAAGTTAACGTGTTTATATTATTTGTATAGTAGAAATTACTTGGTTTTTATAGATTTCTTTCTTTTGTGTGCTTGTACCTGAAGTTTTGCTAGGCTCTTAGGAATAAAAAGTCTTCTACTCTCAATTTAAAAATAAAATTTAGGAATAAGTAACACAGAAAGATAATTGCTCTAGGAAAGTAAATCGAAGATTGTTCGGGATCAAATGCATATTTTTCATACTTCTATCTTTATTTTAGAAACTTTTACACTCGAGGGTGGAGTTCAAATAATCTAACTTATAAAGATGAGGTGCTGAATCTTGGAAAGGCTAGACTTTTAAAAATTTATTTTAAGCCTTTTTTAAAAACTTCAAGCATTCATGATTTGTGGTACTTCAACTACTATGCATATCATAATTAAAGTAAAATTAAAATTTAAATGCATCAATTCTAGAAGCATACTATCATTCATAAGTATGATAGTATGGGTAACCTCTAGTAGGATGCCCTGAGGTAGCATAAATCATTGGGCTAGAGAAATTTAATATGACATGTGAAAAGAATTTCTGTCAAAAAATAAATAATTCTTATAAGTCCTTTGATAAGTTTAACTATAATATATCATACTAATTAAGATTATATTTGAGATATAGGGACTCATGAGGTTAGCTTATCACATAAATAATCACTTCTTTATGATAATACTGAGATATATGATTAGACAAAAAAGGAATGAAAGAAAAATCTATTATAAAGAGTTATGTTCTAATTGCTGCATGAGGGGCCTTTAGGTGTTTGTGGCCTTAGTCTCCACCTATGGGGATAAATGGTTGTATTATGTTCTACAGATTTAAAGGCTTAGTGTTTTGATCCTGCACATATGCTTAGATTTTAGAAGAGTGAGAGTAAATAACTCTAGGCCTATATATATGATCTTTGTGCATGTCCCCAACTAAATTGGAGTACTACTGTAAGATTATAAGTGAGCAAAGCTCTGTAAGTAAAGATCAAAATTTTCTTAGTAGACTCACCAAAACTTATGAATTTCAAAATGAACTAATAGTGTTGTAGTAGAGAAATGACTATAGCTAGTGAATGCATTTTATAAACATATGGGGATAAATGGAAACCAGATTGAGTATGTTTATTTCAAAGATTTTCGTTATAAGGAATATAACTTCAAAATATGATTTATTTTAATTGCAAGTATCAAGATTTTCTAAAAGCGTAAGCTTCTAAGGTTAATTATATCTTAGGTGCATTCAAGAATAATTTCAAATGAATAGTCAATACTTTTGAGTAAACTAGATATAATTGATGTAGGTCTGGGTAGAGTAAAGTCAAAGTGGACCCTAAAAGGGCTATGAAGGTGGAAGGGGGTAGGATCTTCAAAGAACCAAGGAGGATTTGCTCAACGAGATCAAAAGAGAGATTTATAACTCTACTTCAATTGGAGGGAGATGCCTTAGTTTGGATATACAGTGCCATGTTGAGGCAACTGTCTAGGAGAAAGGGGTGAGTTGATATATGAATGTAAGAACTAACATATTATGTAGGATAATGGCCTGATCAATTTCCTATACTTCCATCATTCTGAATTCATTAGTGCCTTTATTCAATTTAATCATGAAGTGAACTAAGAATCCTTATTAGTAACCATGCATTATTTTATTTAAGAGGACCTTATAAATTAAAGGTGTGGATCTAGTCCTATACAAGCAAATTAGATTTACACTCTACTATCATGTGAAGGGAAAATGTAGAATAGACTTATAATATTGCATGATAATAAATGTAAGGCTAGTGAGGCTGATGAAGATCTAAAGCTAAACAGAAAGTTATCTCTTTCATGTGTCTGGGATGACACCCAATATAAGACTTATAACTTGTTCACATATGATCAATAAGCCCAAATGCCTCCACAATAAAATAAAAAAGATATAGAATATATAAAAGATCAGATACATGACTTAATCTTTTATGGTCAAGTTGCTCAACTAATATGGGAGATTTACATACATACCACTTTATACTATTCTATTTACATATTTAACACCTAAAACTTTAATGTTACATACATGCCACCCATAGTTCATTTTTATATGAAATATGAGTGGTAGAAATGAAATATATGAGTGGTAGGAAGAAAATATGAGTGGTATATTTGATATTAAAATAGTATAGGGTGGTATTTATGTAATATTAAAATTTTGGGTGTTAGATATGTAAATAGAATGTTATAAAGTGGTATGTAGGTAAATTTCCCTAATATATAACTTTGGATATTTTTCCAACGTGGTAGAGAAGATATATATGATGGAATGAAAATCTGGATATATTCTCATTATTTTAGAAAATATAGTAATGATGGAATATAAATCTATAGGTCTTTTCAATGTGATAGAGAAGACATGAATGATGAAATGGAAGTCCAGGTCTTCTCATTGTGATACAAAAAATACAAAAGAAAGAAAAGAAGAGATTTGTTGCTTGATCCAAAATATGACTTGCAACTTGATCACATATGCTAAAAAAGCCTAAATGTCTTCTCAATGTGGTGAAGATGATACATAGATGTTAACCAACATATATAAAGTTGAGGAAGGGAGAAAAGATACCATCTTGGGAAAATTATTAAAAACCCGGAAATCCGGACATATATCGAGCAATACCGAGTGTTCGGTGTCGAGCTCGAGGTGACGTGGCGCGTGGTTATTGGTCTCTGGACGCGTTCGGTGTCCGGACGTTATAATTACTCCCCATCTTGAGGAAGCTATGCTTCTTGTCTTTGCTAGGCCTCTAAATTTTCTCTCAGGCACATAATATGTATATTAATAATATTTAGATGTACTGGCCATGAATGAACTGATGAGTTGAGTCTGAACTGGACCAAATTTAACTTATTGGTCATTTAACAAATCAAATTGAAGCCAGCTAAATTGCTGGTTGTACTCATCATCCAGACCCGCCACTTGGGCCTTTGTAGCCGGCGAAGGCCAGCGATTTTAAAACGCCGAGTACTTGCCGGCTGGCTCGACCGGCTTCACTCGGTCGCATTGACGTGGGATGACCGGGCCTGCCGGTTACCCGTGCCTATATATATATTTGCGGTTGAATTGAACCATGTCGCACTGAAGCATCGCATTTCTGTTCAGTTTTGAGAAAGGGAAGCGACGGTTGGAGGGGTTAAGGAGCGAAGTTACGGATTCAAGGAGAAGAAGAAGAAGCGGTGAATCTCCCTTTACTCTTTTGTTTCTTCTCCCTTTTCTTTCAAAGATTTTCGGAATCCAATTCTATAGGCAAGTTGAGGAAGCCCCTATCGATCTACTGCTCTGTAAAATTTTGCATATCGCTGTTGAAATCTAGGTTAAGCGAGAGAGAAGGGAGAGTTAGCGAGTAATTTTACTATCAGGACAAGAATCTGGTAATGGGATAAAGGCTTGGTGTTGTTGATAAGATTCTTGTATATTTTTTTTTTCATTCTTACTCTAATAGCACTTGAATTTAGCATCTAAAGACCTTCGATCTTTTTCTTTGCTCGGTCCATTTTTGTCTTTTGCTGCATTTGCCGCAGTGGTCGACAATGCCGGTGGGATTATGACATTTTGCCTCGTATGGCAGTATCTTAGGGGTTAAGTGTTTATAACTAAAATAGGATTTAGAAATCTAAATTATTAAGTTTTGCGAGGAATAAAATCTCGGAACACTTTAACGCGATAATTTAAAATTTTGATAAATTATTTAGTTATTTATTGCAGGAGATTCATAAATTTTGTGTAATGCTGATGAAATTTACCAAAGTTTGATTTTAATCAATAATAAAATTTGAATTAAATTTTCAAAAGAATAAATTTCAAAATTTGTAAAATTATTAGGCGGGATTGAAGCTAAAATTTATTTAAATTCTTACTAAATTAGGATGCAAAATAACCTCATAGTTTTATTTCGGACTTTTAGGTCTATTAAAATAAACTTAGCAAATTTTAAATTTTAATTTTTGTAATTGATAGTCAAAACTCATAATTAAATTAGGATAATCTAATCCGAAGTAATTGATTTCAGTACCAAGTAGAAAAGAATAAAGATACTTCTTTTAGGGTCAATGGTGGATTTTGCGCGATTTATTGGCAATTAACTGATTCGCTTCGGAGTGGATCCGTACATTTCTTTAGTTGGACTCAATAGTCGAAGGCGGGAAGCATAGCTATTGCTTTAACGAACAATCCTTATTTTTTTTTCTCCCGATTTTTTTAATCTTTTTTATTTTCCCATCTTCTGTCAACTTTGTTCTCTTAGCGGAAGAAGCGGCAGAAATTTTCCCACCGCAGGTCCCGCACTCGAGTGCTCAACGGCCCAAAAAAAAAAAACAATACAAAAGAGTTAAAAATAATTCGCTTATTAGTTAGCATCCGGTTTGCTTACTTCTAAACTAGCTGTAGAAGCTATCTGTTTTTGTAGCTATGGTGTGAGAATGAATGGTGTGAATTTTATCTTTCGGATAGCGAAACTGAAGCTTGAAACCCACGTTTCGATTGCTACCGTAACGCTCTCTCCTTACTGAACTACTGACTTTGGTGCTACTCGGCTTGAATCTCCCCCAAAGTTTGATTTTTTTTTTTTTAAATTTTATTGTTAGCTTCTCACTAGTTAATTTCCCATTTCCCTGTAAAAACAAAATGCAGTGGAACGGTTCCTCTGCTAAGCTGTTGGTTTTGTGAAGCTGCCCTCCGGCGGTCTCCATATGCTGGGAAACAAGTACACAAGTCAAAGCCAAACCAGGGTTGGTAGACTGGTTCGTGAGAGAGAGCTCAGGAAGTTCAACAAAATCTTCAACACTGATGATAAAGATGCCACTGACAGCAGCAGGAATAACAGTGGCAGTGATTGCTCCCGTGAGCCCGAGTTCCTCCTTGGGGATGATATGGGATCCCGTGACGATGAGATGGTGGACGCCTCCCCTCGTGCTTCTAGGTCACTTGGAGGCGGAATTGGGGCATCAGAGGGGAAGCCCATGAAGAAGCAGCGACTTTTAGTGGTGGCAAACCGTCTTCCTGTGTCTGCATGCCGGCGTGGTGAGGATTCTTGGTCGCTGGAGATCAGCGCTGGAGGCCTTGTTAGTGCTCTTCTTGGTAAGTGGTATCAAGGGTGTTTTCTTTTATAGCGAGCAACTTATCTCCACATGCATTACTTAAGCATAGAAGCTCTGATTGCCAAGAGCTGTAGTTATTTATTTGTCTTTGATGTCTATGTGCTGGTTCTTATATATTATAGTTCCTGCAACAGGTAGAATTATTTGAAAATGGTTTGCCTTGCATTCATGATAAATTGAAAATGCTTGCCTTGATGGTTGTGCAGGTGTTAAGGATGTTGATGCTAAATGGATTGGATGGGCTGGTGTAAATGTACCGGATGTAATTGGGCAAAAGGCGCTTGTGAAGGCACTGGCTGAGAAGGTTTGTTAACATTCAAAGACATTGCTTTTTTGTAGTTTACTTGCTGTCTTTTTGTGGCAAGGAAGGATTAAGAACTATAATTTAGGCAATGAGTTTCTTTCTGGCAGAGATGCATTCCGGTTTTTCTTGATGAACAAATTGTGCATCAATATTACAATGGCTACTGCAACAATATCCTATGGCCGCTTTTTCATTATCTTGGACTTCCTCAAGAAGATGGGCTTGCAACGACTCACAACTTCCAATCTCAATTTGATGCATATAAGAAGGCCAACCAGATGTTTGCTGATGTTGTGAATCAACACTATGAAGAGGGGGATATTGTATGGTGCCATGATTACCACCTTATGTTTCTTCCGAAATGCCTGAAGGACTATAACAGCAAGATGAAAGTTGGATGGTTCCTTCACACCCCTTTTCCTTCATCAGAAATTCACAGAACCCTGCCATCTCGATTGGAGCTTCTTAGATCTGTTCTTGCAGCTGACTTAGTTGGGTAAGTATATTTTTCACTTTTAAATCCCTGGAATTTACCTGCAACATGATCACAAATTGCACGACATTGTATTCTACTGCTAGAAAATTTTGTACCAAACTCCACTTCAACTATACAGATTAAGCAAGCTAAGAACTCTATTGCCCATAAATTACCCTTTCTATGCTCTTGTTTATTAAAAAGCTGCGGAGGTTTTTTTGTATTGGCGGTAGTGGGGGGAGAACAACCTTTATTTGTATGCATGAACAGACATATACATGCTTACCGAAATCATAGTCCTTTTCTTTTTCCTGCAAATTCAGGTTAGTAATAAAGTATGGGCACTGATGCATGAGACTTCTACAATGTGGGTCTAGGGAATTCTAATTTTACTTTGTCCAATGATTCTAATTTGGCATTCTGATCTGCCTTGAGACAAGTATTTTTGTGAGCAATTTTTAGCATGGAAATATTTCAGAATTTTGTTGTATTTTCAGGGTTAAAATATTGCTAACATGAACATTCAATTGCCAACTTAAAATATTAAAGACACAACAACTTTCGAGATTGCTTTGTGAAAATTTGTTCTTGAAGTTATGATGCATTGAGATGTGGTTAACTGGAACTCATGTTCTAAATATATTTGGATAATGATTTTAAGGCGTCAGGATGAAGCAAACATTTCTCAAATTTCTGTAGAAATAAAAGCTCTACATCATGTAATGTAAATGAAGATTTATAATGTAGAATTTGAATAAATTTAAGAGCTTGCAAAATCATGGATCATGTACCAGTAAGGTCGTCATTCAGTACTGCAGTGTTAGCTTTGAGAATAAAATTTAATAAATATTTTGGTTGATACTTTTTGTCAGTGTAAAGTTAGCGAAATAACTCCATTAATCATTAATGTTTGCCTAAACATAAATCTTATTATTCTATGTAGTTTTTTTATTTTTTATAATTTATTATTCTATGTAGTTTTTTTTTATTTTTTTAATTTATTATTCTATGTAGTATTGTTGTTGCCAAATCAAGTAATATTCTGATCAACTGTAGGCTACTCTGTTCTATTACCTTCTTATGCCTTCTCTATATTTGGTACCTCAAAGTTTCTTTATCTATGAGTGCTACCATCCTTCTAGTTATAAAGAAAAATTATGATAGCATTATTGGATATAGAGGGTCATACTAGTATGCAAAAATATATTTGTATAAAGACATTTGATTATCATTTTAAAATTCTAGCAGGATTTTAAAATTTTTGTCACTATATCCCAGATCTATGGTGGCCATAGCTTCTATATATCAATTTATAAAAAGAAAAATTTCAGATATTTTATTTCCATCCTTTTTGGGGTTATCCAATCCCGTTGGTCAAACAATTTCTTTGATGCATAAATTGGAGTTTTAAACATGGTTATGATATGAAAAATGGAAAGCTTGTGAAAAAAAGAAAAAGAAAAAAAGATATGAGTTTATTTTGTTGTTTTGATTATTTTGCATTTTAGTAGGTAATTATGAATGTAGTTGAATGCTGAAGTCTGCCCTTAAGATAACCGGATATATGCTGAAAACGTATTGAATCTATTGAGATGGGCAGATCTATAACAAATATCACCCTTCCTATCATTGCATCCAGAAGCTGTCTTTTCGATGGTTGTTCTATATTTCCAAAATTTTGAATGAGAGGCCAAGTAGGGCATTGCTAATAATTTTTGAAAGGAACTTGTGGGTTTTGTAATTTATGATGAACTCTTTTAGCCATTAAGACCAGCATGTTGCACAGTTGAATGCCCTCCCTAACTGCTTTGCCCATTATTTTTCTCTTTCCATACTCTGTTGGGATTGTTTATATAGCATTGATTTGGTTATTGTGCAGTATGGGAGGTTTGTGTTCTTAATATCATAATTTTTTTGTTCCATGTGGGTTGGACACAAACTAATTTAATTTTATTTAAATTAATTTGCTGATGGTAAGCCGTGGATCTTTTTACTTGATTTTTTTTCCGCTGATGATGACTACTGGAAAATAAATGATCTATAAAGTCCAATAATTACTATTAATTATGAAACATCAATGTGTACCTAAGATGTTTATCAGGCTAGTTATGGATTGCAAATTTTATTTTCCTCTCCTCTTATGTATAGTGGTATTGACCTTTAATGGATCATAAGTTGCAGTAAAATTAAGGAATAATTCTCTTCAAATTTCAGTAGGTTTAATTGTGATGTTTAGGACTGACGTTTTTACCCTAGATATTGGGATTCCATGATTTTTTCTGTTTAGATGTATTTATATTATGCTATAAGTTGCCATTTTGAGTATTTTCATAGTAATTTTCCTGTTATGTGGGGAAGTTTTTTTAAGGTCCCTGCATACACTTTAACCATGGAAAATCTTTTAAGTGAATCATAATATTTTATTAGTATTGTTACTGTTTCTTCTTATTATGCAATTCAGATTTCACACATATGACTATGCAAGACATTTTGTAAGTGCTTGCACTAGAATTCTTGAACTTGAAGGTACGCCAGAGGGAGTAGAAGACCAAGGAAAACTGACACGAGTTGCTGCGGTATAGTCCAACTCACCAATCTTAGCTTCTGATTTAGTTGTCAAGTAATCACTTTTATTGAATTGCTACCATCTTTCAGTTTTCTGCTTGTACAATCCATTAGTTTTTTTAATGGATTTTAGAGTTTAATGATCCTTACCTATTATTTAGTTCAATTTTTTTTTTCACGCATATCAATTTCGGAAAAACTCGATAGTTTCCTATTGGGATAGACTCTGAACGGTTTCAACGAGCGCTTGAGCTTCAACCGGTCAAAGAGAAAATCAATGAATTGACTCAAAAATTTGCTGGACGGAAGGTATGGAAATTATTTCTCTCTTAAATATTCTTTTGTGATGTTTGGAACAATCTAATCCAAAGGAGTTGGTTCAATTTATATAATGTATCAGCTGAGAATTGTCATTTATCTTTACTTCAAATCTAACTTAAAATTTTTTGAGCTGTTTTGTGCTTAATGCAAGATGTTGTGGTTGAAAGAGGTAAATGCCTTCTTTGTGGGCACCTTCTTTGTACTAGTTGGCAACATATCATCGTTAGATTATGAAGTAACCTTGTACTATCATTAGGCTTAGTGTGACATTCGTAGCATGATCTACATTCTTGTTGATTGGATGATAATAATTGCTCTAGGATATGATTATCTATTTGTGCGTGAGTTGGAGGGGTGTTGTCAATAATGAATTGAGATTCCATTGACTTGAACTTAGAATATGTGTTTAAGATGGCCTGTACTTTGTAACAGACTCAAATATCCTTTGGCTCGAGCTTTCCAAAATCAGGAATTAAAAATCAAATGAATGATAAAGGGAGAATTGAACTTTAGGCTTGCATAAAGAAACATTTAATTGATGAACCAATTAACTCTATTTTCCAATATGTTACTTCGAAAAAGGAAAGCATTAGTGTGCATATTTCACATGGAATCATAGATGAATGTATTGGGCATTAGGCCAATAGAAATAGACAAGAAGATTAGTGCACAAGAGTGTGATGTGAAAGCAAGAATTGCGTTATAGAAATTAATCAAAATATGAACTTTGCTTTGTTAAATTTAAACTAATGCTTCTTCAAGTTAGACCTTAGAACAATCTGTGAGAAGATTAAGTAATAGCAAACACTTATTATGGAGATTATTAGGATACTTGCAAAACAACAACCACATAAATAAATAAAGCTTATGGCGAAATTAACAAGAGTCCACAGTTTAATAGTTAGATCATTCACATGGAGATCCCTCACTCACACTCATGACCATAGTTCTTTAGCAGAAGAATGTTGCAAGCAAACTTAGAGACGCCTCTAGAAGACACGCGATGCCGATGGTGCTAGTCGCTGGGGAAGGAGTAGGAGTTGGAGAAACTGGTGCTAGTCCGATGATCCTCCTCTCTCCAGTAGGTCTTTGTTCGTTGATGACGTCCGCTAAATGAAAGAGAATGCGATCGATGTATTCCTCGACAGTGCTTTCGGATCCAAATCTAAGGTCGAAGAACGGTGATTGGATGATGTCAATCTCCCCTTGAGAATTGAAAGCAAATCCGTGATCAACTTCCGGATCCGCCATACGTGGTCATGGGAGGGTTTGGTGTGTTGTGGCTCGGAAGGCTTGGCCGGCGTTGAGCGATTGAGGGGGGGGGGGAGGAGAAGGTGGGGCGGCGGAAGTGGGAGGAGAGGGGGACGGCTATGAGAAGGGGGAGAGGTTATGAGGTTTGATTCTCTTTTGAATTAATTTCCCAAAGAAGATAATTTATTTAATAGAATTAATGGGTTGGAGGGAAGATTAAGAATTCAAAATTTGAATTCAAAAAAATTGGGAATCAAGAGGGGGGCCGGCAGCATAATTAGGGGAGGAGGGAGATTGGGAGGGAAATTAATGCTTCTTAATGCATTAATCCAAGTTAGGTAAAGGAATAAAGATTCCAATTTAATTTAAAATTAAATCAGATTTGAATTGGAAAACTTTCCTAATTTAACTTGGCTAATTTAGGAAAGTTTTTGAAATTCAAATTTGAATTTCAAATTGAATGAAAGCTTTCCCCAAACATGTATAAATTGAAATTTCAAATGGCCGGCAGTGGGATTTGAAATGAAAGTCTTTGACCGGCCAAAGGCTAGGATGGTGAGTCGTCTACAAATGAAATAGGAGCTCAGCGGCTAAAGGGTGACTTAATTCATCCATTACATTAGAGTAGGGGCAGAAAGAAGGAGGGTGTGGGCCGGCAGTGGGATTTGGACTGATGGGAAAGACTTTGGCTGAAAAAGTGGCGGGGACGAAAAAAGTGGAGGGAGCTAGGACCGTCCAGGGTTAGGGACGGTGACTGGTGGAGTATGGACGAGAAGGGTGGACGAAGACGCGGCCAGGCCGGTATGTGGGAGCAAGGGGTGAGGCTATCGGTTTGGGGGATGGTGATGGGGTTGTCGTCGGTATGGGGGAAGGATGGAGGAGGAAGAATACAAATGAAATAGAAAAAAAAACCAAGAGCTCACCTGTCGGCGGCTGTTGGGCACTCCGTTGGCCCCTCCTAGGCTTCACTACTCACATGAATTTACAAAGAGATCACTAAGAAACAAGATAAAATTTCATTCATCAAATCATTATCCCATACAAATCCAAGAGACCTTAATATATAGGCCTCAATAATAAGAAAAGCAGAAAGACACAAATGCCCTCGAGGCTACAATAAAGACTCACTACCCATAGGTGTAAAATTGGAAAACAGAAATACAAAAATAAATAAAACACAAAATATATCGAAAGTAAAGACTCTGGATCGTAGCCGTCAGTCTACGATTCCGTCGACGGTACACATGCCGAAATCTCTGACTGATGCCCTCGTCAGAATGCACAAAAATTTAATGCATTTTCATCAAATTGATGACTCGTTCTGTTGCCTCTGCTACAAATTTCACTATGGTTTGATTTTGGATAACTTATAACTTTAATTTTTTTGATATAATAGAAGATGTCCTATTCTCTTTAAAAAGAAAAAAAAAAAATTAGGATGCTTGAAAAATACAACAAAAATTTCAAAAACACTTAATGAAATAGCCTCAAATATCTAGTTCTTTTTTAGGGTAGAAATCAGACTCACTTTCTTAATGATTTTTTTGAAAATGATTTATGGACTCCTAAGGATTTTCCTCCTATCTATAGTCTCTTTTACAAAGTTTACTATTGATTATGGATAAATTATAACTCTAATTTATTTGATACAATATAAGATACCCTATTCTCTTTATAAAGAAAAAAATCAGGGTATTTGAAAATTATAATAAAAATTTCAAAACACTCTTAATGAACTAGCCACAAATATCTAATAATTTTTAAGGTAGAAATTAGACTCTCACTTTCTTAATGTTTTTCAGAACATGAGTTATGGACTCCTAAGGATTTGTCGCCTATTTATAGTTAGATAATTGTCTTCTATGTGGTTTATAATTTGTAATTTTGTTCTTACTATAGTTAGATTTTTGTATCCTGCGTGCTTTTAAATTTTTATCATTGTTTTTATGCTTCACATGTTAATGTTTCTTTCCGGATATTTTAGGTGATGTTAGGAGTTGATCGGCTTGACATGATTAAAGGGATTCCTCAGAAGATTTTGGCATTTGAAAAGTTCCTTGAGGAGAATCCAGACTGGCATAATAAAGTAATCTTGCTGCAAATTGCAGTTCCAACAAGAACTGACGTTCCTGAGTGTATGTTCCTACTTTTACTTTATGGTGTTAACATGTGATGGTCCATGACTGGTTATTCATTTTCTTAGTATCTAGTGCCATAAAAAGGATGATAAAAAGGCTACTGAATATCTATTCTGAAGCTTTGAGCAAGAATTTAGGATAAATTGAAGAAGTAAATGGCTATAAAATTGAAATTCATGTTTTGACTATCTAGTAAACAATCAGCAGTTTAATGTATAAACAAAAAAATTGCTTTCTTAATTTTCATGAAGTTATTCAAGTTGGCTCAAAATTTTCTCCTATAAATTCTTGAATTTCGACATGTGGCAAGTGTTACAAAAAAAATGTTCTTATTTTTTATTGGCCTCCGTATACTTATAGCAATCAATTTGAGAGAGTGCAACAAGAATGATGGTCGACTGACATGATGTCGCATGTAACGAGTTGGTGATGCCTCACTCACAATCAAAACCAATAATATGTTCATTAAATTGACTGCACCAAGGTGTTTAGAACACCAACATTATCAAAGAAGCACCTATGCGTGACTTAATCAAACGATGATGAAAACAATGGTCTACGAGCACGACGTCTCACGACGTCTCACGAGCTCTGTTAAACGTCATTTGTTCGTGCAATAAACTTTGTTGTTTCATTTAGGACGTCAAAAATACCCAAAAAGGATCATCTCCGTTCGATTCGGGTGAATGCGGTTGAAACAACGTAGACTAACTATGTGATGTTGCTTGCCATTCATGAAATGGAAGTTGACGTTGCGTTCGAAATGTCAAATTTATCAAAAATGATACTTATCTTATATGGGTTGTTGCACATGTGAAAAAACGAAATTTATTTGAGTACAAGATGATGGCATGCAAATGATACTCGCAAGAAGGAAGTACACGAGAAAAAGTGAACATAATAATAATAATTTCTCTTCAATTCCCAAAACTATGATGACATTTTTTTTGGTATCCTCCTTTACACCTAACTATTCGGTCCCCCAAGCTATTCTCCCTCTTGTTCTTAGTCTTGCATGCCTCCTAGTTGCGGTCTCTCACCACAAGTCCTCTTACAGTTATTTCCCAACCATTTTCTCCTTCCAAAATTGCCATCCATCTTACTTTACCTCCTTCAAACCACTCACATCGCCTCCAGCCCTTGTAGTCAAGCCCTTTAGGCCACATCGCCTTCACCTAGTCTTTCCTCTTCCTCTCGTTCACACACATCCAACCAGCACTTCCATCTCTTGCACAGTCATCTCACTGGCCCTCATCTATAGCTGCAAGTCGTTGGCCTACTCGAACCCACCTAAGCTCGCTATCCTGATTGCCCTCTCTCTAGCTTGCATACAAGTACTCAAGTCCCCGACGAATCCTCCCCTTACCTCCATGCAATCTTCTTGTAGCTAGCCTCCTCTCACCAAACATCGATCTGCACCATTCCTCCTCAAATGCACACACTTCTCTTCCCATTTTTTCATACATCTTCACTCACATCATGCTCCAAAACCTCAATAACCTGCACTCCTTGTCGGTCTGCATCTCCTCCTAATCGCCATCAGCCCCCAATTTTTACTCTTGAAACCCGCTAGCTGCCACCTTCAGTCACCATTCACTGTTCTTCAAGCCAATCCCCTTTCTCTCTCACTTCTTACCCTCTCTAAAATACTCCCTCTCCTCCTTATCCTATTCTAAACCCGACCTCGCAGTTCCCTTTTTCCTCTCTTCCACTTTCTTCTCTTCAATTTCTCTCTCCTATTCTTTCTCTCTAACAGGGAGCAATTCCCTCTCTCTATAACGTAAAAAGGAGTAAAAAAAAAAAAGAGAGAATAAAAAAAAAATAGAAAGAAAGAAATTTTATGTTTTCAACACTAAAAAAATACTCTTTGTCGTTGCCGCCGCGGCCTCATGAGAAGGTATAAATTCCTAAAACATAAAAAATCTTTAATATGTACATGATCTTTCTCGGCATAGTGGGATAGAGGCCCCTGGCCCTGGTGTCTTACGTCGTCATGCATGTTTTTCTCGGAAGACGTTGATATGTTGCTAAAATTTTAACAAAATGATTGTAAACAGAAACTTTGGGAAAATTTTTGTAATAAAAAAAAATTATTTGGAATCAAGGGAGATAACTGGTTGGGTGGATAAAGATCTGCAAGTAGCAACAAGTGAGCTTGGCGCGAGGGAGCATTCTTGCAAGGGAGGCCTGGGATGGTGGCAAGTAGAACATGCCTAGAGTGCAAAGCATACAAACTTAGTTGTGTGAGAAGTGAGTAATTTCTCTACTTGGATTTTTTCTTAGGGCCCATTTGGTTACTCGAAATTAGAAAAAAAAAGTATTAAAAAATGATGAATTTACCATCTCATTTAGTTTGATGCACTTAGAAATCTTTATTGGTTTTAAACCTTATTAAACACTTTTAAAATCCCATAAATATGCTAATTTCATTTTCACGCACAATATAAGTGAAAACAAAATCATAATTTTCTAAATAATTTTTTTATTTACATATAGTTAACTATTGATTGTTTAGTGCTTGTATGTATGAACTCAGGTTATGTCATATTTCTGTTCTTGATAATTTGCAGTAATGTTCCAAGTTCATGGATCTTACCTTTATGGCTTTTGGAGAATCTTTTTTTGTTTCCTTTTTTCCTTTCTTTGAAACAGATCAAAAGCTTACTTGTCAAGTTCATGAAATTGTTGGACGTATAAATGGACGATTTGGAACACTAACTGCCGTTCCCATACACCACCTGGTTTGTATTGGTCCTCTTTGTTTGTATATTATTTTTCTTCAAGTTGGGCTTAGATTGCTCTTTAATTTTCTTCTTCGTATATTGATGGTATTGGGAATAGTTTATTTCCATTTTTTTTTCAGTGACACCATAATACGATGCAAATAATAGGATCAAGTACTAGTTATCTTGTACAGACTAGACACATATAGTATTTAATGTTTTGTCCTATTGGAGAAATTTTTATTTTTTTTTGTCATTGGCAGCTTGGGATCAGTCAAATGGAACATTTTGGTGTGGCGAAATAGTTGTTCCCTTCATTGGCTTGATTTCTAGCTTTGCGCGGTTCTTGTCCTGATCTCAATGAGCGGCTCTTTGAAGTCCGTTGTTGTTGTTGTTGTTTTTCAAATCTTAACAATTTCTTGGTAACATTAGAGTGTCCGGCATTATTTTAGCTACATGCAAACCTTCTATGAACATTGCTATGATGTGTTCCTATGATTTCATTGCTATTAGTAGAACTCAAGTTGGATGGTTAAAGTGGAGTAATGCATCAAATCTATTGTGTGATAGAAAAGTGCCCCTCTTCTAAGAAAAAGATAGAAAAGTGCCCCTCAAACTTGAGGAAAAATTCTATAATATGGTGGTGAGATCTGCAATGCTTTATGATACAGAATATTGGCCATTAAAAGAGAAGCATAAAATTAAGTTAAGTTTTGTAGAGATGAGGATGCTCCAGGTGGATGAGTGGCTTGATACTTTGAGACAGAATGCGAAATGAGTATATATGTGAAAAGGTTGGAGTAGCTCCACTGGCATATATGATTATAGAGAGAGTCGGCTTATATGATTTGGTTACATAAAATGCCAATCTTCCAATAAACCGGTTAGGATAGTAGATGAATTAGATCTAACCTACCTTAAGAAAGGTGGAGGTAGACCTAAAAAACTTTGTTATAAAGTATCATAAATTACATTTTCTTATTAGATTTAAATGGTAATTTGGCTCTTAATAGGACATAATGAAGAAAATATATTCATGTAGCCGACCCCATGTAGTAGGATAAAGGTTTGATATTGTTGTTGTTGGTGGTCTGATTATAAATCTCAGCTCTTAATTCTTGCTCCATCATCTCATAAGAACTGGTTGAGTTTGTTTTATAAATCACTCCTGTATCAGCTACATGTTTTATTGATTCAATTTCACAAGTTTAATGCTCTAGCTTGGTACCCAATGAAAACAAAAATAATTAAATTTTCTCACAGAAACTTCTTCCGCATGTAGGCAACCTTACCTTCTCATCTGTCTCCCTTTCAAACATTGACGGGTCTTGAAACTTGTAGAGTTCAAAACTAAAAGTTAAAAACTTTATTTTCTTTTGCAGGATCGCTCCCTTGACTTTCATGCATTATGCGCACTTTATGCTGTTACTGGTAATGATATTCCTTTTATTTACCATTTTTGTTTTCCTTTTTAAAGTTTTTGTATTTTGGCCATATTATTGCTTTACAGCAACTGTTGTTCTCATAGACTGTTAACTGTTCATTGGAACTTCACATTTCTATGTTCTTTTTCTCCATGATTATTGCAAAGGAAACAACATACATAAGCTCTTCTACAGTTCTTCATTTTGGTGCTTGTTCATTGCTATGTATTTTTCATCCATATGTAACAATTTTATTATAATTTGGCAACTGGCATACATCTGTGTAGATAGAGCTGATAATTTAATTAGCAAGATCTCCCTATTTAAAGTTTATCAGTTCCGTCTTTTCTGATATGGAGGTGATTACATCCTTGAATACTGTTTGTTCCTTATGTATTAGAACGTATCTGTTTCTAGCTGCCCTCCTCATAGATGCATGCTATTGAGCCTGTCCAGATGACAGATGACATTTCTTGTCTTATATAAAGTATATTAATTTTGTTAACTTTTTCCATCTGATGCTTTGCTTTAGGAATTTTTACTCAGGCTCCGTTTGGGACGGCTTTCTTACTGCTTAAAGCAATTTTTTTGTTAAAAAATTAAAATTTTATATAAAAAAACTGTTTTAAGAAACAGTAGAAAAGCCGCCCCAAATGAAGCCTCAATGTTACTATTACCTTTTTAATTATTTAATTGTCTTATCTTAAAAAATTTCAGATGTTGCTCTTGTTACCTCACTGAGAGATGGCATGAATCTTGTGAGCTATGAGTTTGTGGCTTGCCAAGGTGAAAAAAAGGGTGTTTTGATATTAAGCGAAGTAAGCATTTCATCAATAAGCATACTTTATCTTCTATAAAGTGCAAAATTTTGTTATTTTCATAATAAAATAGTTTTGTGGCTCCTAAATGTTTCCTACCCTAAATTACAAATGTCAATGCCTCTGCAATATCTTCTAATAAAGCTATCAAAGTTTGTGCTTACCTATTGGAAATGTTAGAATATTATACTGGTGTTTCCTTTTTATCAAACAGGGTTTGTTTGCTCATTTATGTACTGCATGTTCTGCAGTCACATTTACTGAAAAAAGACACCAGAGTATTGCATGAAAGCGATTACAATGAACAATATCTTTCTTTTTTTTTTTTTGCTTAACATACTGTAGACAACTTTTATCTCTTATATTGTGAGTTGCTACAGTTTGCAGGAGCAGCACAGTCTCTTGGAGCCGGTGCCCTTCTTGTAAATCCATGGAATATTACAGAGGTTGCTGATTCCATTGCAAAAGCATTGAACATGCCTGCTGATGAGAGAGAAAAGCGGCATAGGCATAACTACGCTCATGTAACCACACACACAGCCCAAGACTGGGCAGAAACTTTTGTAAGGTAGGAATCTGATCGGTATCAGGAGGTGGTAATCTTTATAAATACAAGTTTTGTGTAATAAACAATATTTTCCTGTCTATCTATTTTGAAAGTTTTTGACTCACTTCTATTGGATAGTTTGCACCAAGGATCTTCCATTTATTTGGCTAGCTTGCACAGCTTTCCTCTCTGCAATAACATAAAAAATTGGAGCACCTGCTTGCCTTATTTGCACTTATTATCTATCATGTGTTTGAATTTTTTTTTTTTTTTTATAAGTGGCGCAATTTTCTTTCCAGCAAACTATTTATTAGTCTATTCCCATCACAAGACCTAGCTGCATGTAATTGTCACAAGAAATAATGTACCTCAACTAAAAACCACCTAAAACTTTCAGAACATGTATTTTTGCAAAACGATATATTTATGAAAATTTGCAATTTGGTTCTTAGTTAAGAACTTCTTGGATTCAAGTTTTTTGGCGAACTATTTTTATTTACCATCCAAAAACCTGGGCAATTTCGGCCCATTCACTGATTGAAGATCCTGACCTTGTAAACATTTTTAATCTATTGACATTTTTATTCTTGCAGTGAACTTAATGATACAGTTGTTGAAGCTCAAATAAGAACAAAGCTGGTTCCACCGCTTCTTCCTTCTGAAATAGCTATTGGACAATATTTGCAGTCCAAGAATCGTCTCCTTATACTGGTAATGTCCTCCAATTGTAAAATTCTTATGGAAATCTAGGATGAGTAGCAAACCTAGGATTGATAAATTGAGAAATTATTATATTAGGTAGATAGTAGTCATGGATGGTTGAAGTGGAGGAATGCATCGGGCTTGTTATGTGATAGAAATGTACCCCTCAAACTTAAGGGAAAATTCTATAAGATGGTAGTGAGGCCTGCAATGCTTTATGGTGCCGAATGTTGGCCTTTAAAAGAGAAGTATAATACTAAGTTAAGTGTGGCAGAGATGAGGATGCTCAGGTGGATGAGTGGCTTGACCCTTAGAGATAGGATACGAAATGAGCATATACGTGAAAAGGTTGGAGTAGCTCCAGTAGAAGATAAGATTAGAGAAAGTCGCCTTAGATGGTTTGGTCACATAAAACGGCAGCCTTGCGTTGACCCGGTTAGGAGAGTAGAGGTATTAGATTTGACTTATGTTAAGAAAGGTAGGGGTAGACCTAAAAAGACTTGGTTAGAAAATATTAGGAATGACCTTTCTTTATTAGATTTAAACGAGAATTCTTTTAATAGGACACAATGGAGAAAAAAGATTCATGTAGCCGACCCCACGTAGTGGGATAAATGCTTGATGTTGTTGTTGTTGTTGTTGTAGGTAGTAGTCTTGACAGAAGATAATGATGTGAAAAATAGTTTCAGATGATGTTGGTATATGCATGGAGGGTAAAAATGTAACAAACGGACAGCAAAAATTAATGAGATATGATAAAACATTTGCACAAAATTGAATTATCACCTCATGCAATGTCGGATAAAAATGAATGGACAATGAGGATTAATAAAGTTAATACAAATAATTGGATAGGATTCATAATGATCAGGTATGATATGCTAAGATGGATAAGTAATAGAAATATTATGCAGCATCATGCCTTTATTAAAAGTTCATTGAAATAGAGCCTGATATAATTTAGTTTTAAATCTTTGTAACTAATTATAGTGTTTACCAAATGTGCCTAAACTGAACTGTCTCAACCTGAAATATTATCCTAATTAAAAGATAATATTTTTGAACATGCTAGCATAAAATAGCATGTATGCATTGAAAGCATGTGATTCTAATGCGGGAGACCTATCGACTACACGGCAAGCTAACACTTTTCCTTTAGAAATGGCATATACTTCTATGTTAAGAAGTGGAAAAATGGTACAAAAAATCCCACCTGCTGAATTTCCTGTTATGTAAACTGAAAGGGTATGCCTTTGCACTTTACCACCTTCTTGTACTTTTTTTAACAATCAGATTTTTTGCAGTGTTTCTTGCTGAATGGTTATCATGAAATGTAGTTTGAGTTCTATGACCTACTTCTCAATGGTTTGTGTTTATGTTGGTCATTTTTGCTTTTTGTACATGCTGTGAAACTGCAGGGTTTCAATTCAACCCTAACAGAACTGGTTGAATCCTCTGGTAGAAGGGGAGGCGATCAAATTAAGGAGATGGAGCTTAAGCTTCACCTAGACTTAAAAGACCCGTTGAAAACGCTTTGCAATGATCCAAAGACTACTGTTGTTGTTCTCAGTGGAAGTGATAGAAGAGTCCTTGATGATGTGCGGCATTATGACAGAATCTTGTTTCTGTTTTATCAAATTTTTGTTGTTGTTGAAGCTTTTCAATTGCAGAATTTTGGGGAATACAATATGTGGCTAGCGGCAGAAAATGGGATGTTTTTGCGTCTTACAGATGGAGAGTGGATGACGACAATGCCAGAACATCTTAACATGGATTGGGTTGACAGTGTAAAGGTGGTTTTATTTTTGATATTCATAACTGCATTTGTTTTGATCAAGTAGATATTTAATTCTCATTAAAACATTTTCTTTCATTGCACTCGCTAGCATGTTTTTGAGTATTTTACAGAAAGAACGCCTAGGTCTCATTTTGAGCATCGGGAGACCTCACTCGTATGGAACTACAAGTATGCAGGTAATTTCCAAACAACGGCCATATGTTACAATAATCTAATTTCTCATCTTAATGATAACTTTTTACTCTCTTATCGCCACTATAAAGATGTTGAATTTGGAAAACTTCAAGCAAGGGATATGCTGCAGCATCTATGGACAGGTCCAATTTCTAATGCAGCCGTTGATGTAGTCCAAGGCAATCGATCAGTTGAGGTCCGTTCAGTAGGAGTCACTAAGGTATGAGAATGCAAACTGGTTGGTCATGTGAAAAAATATTTATGCATTTGTTATATGTTTCTTAGAAACTTCAATGTTTTAAAAAACCAAAGCACTTAGTAGAGCTGGAATTTCAGCGGGCTGTGATTTTACTTCAATGAGTCTCATTTATGGTTACGGTTGTGCAGCAGGGCTTGCCAATTCATAATATTTATACAGTTGTATAAAAGTACAACAAGATAGATGCATATGAAGATATATTTTTTGTTTCTGTCCAATTATCTGAATTGAGGTCTGTGTTAATTTTGCCGAGATTGCAATATGTTATGAAATAAATTCCATGCGGCAATTTGTGTGCTTAAACTTTTATCCATGATGAAATATTTCACATTTTCATATTTGCATCTTGACGTTCAGTAAAGGAACTTGTAGGGAATGGTTTTCTGAGATGCTGATGAAAGGGGTAAAAAAAACACCTTTCAAACTAAAAATCTGAACTTGGAGCCTTGACGCTCCCTTCTGAACTTGGAGATTTTGAATATAAGCTTGATCCTAGGCCACAACTTACAGCTTACAGTTTTGCGGATGGTTAATGGTAGTTGATATGATGTGGCTGGTCTGATGCCCGTTAGAAAGTGTGTGGCCTCTTTGTGCTTTTGACTTCTTACAGCATTGTGGAGAAAAGCTTTTATTGTCACTTGAGATGTATCACTCATCATCCACTGTATGAACCCACGTAGATGTGTGCTTTCATGGTAGAGCACATGATAGTTTATTGAAAGACTTCATGATTTCTGATCTCTTAATTTAGCAATGCAAGAATCTTCATTTGCTACTGATCTTCTATTTTTTTTTATTATTATTGTGATTGTTTTCTTCCATGTGCCATTGTTGTTCATAATGATGTTTGGACTTAATCTGTTAAAATACTAACCCTATCTCCATATCCAATTCCGATGTCTTGCATTACTTATTGAATAAACTTGTTTTTTAATATTTTCTTACTTGTAGGGCGCTGCGATTGATCGAATATTGGGAGAAATTGTGCATAGCAAGAAGATGGTTACCCCAATAGATTATGTTTTATGCATCGGACACTTTTTGGCAAAGGTAGATTTTATTTCACCGAAACTACAAAAGAGCAAACATTTGCTATAAATTGATTTTGCGCGTATTGGTATAAATCAGTAGAAGTTATTTACTTTGTGCATTTTCTTAATTTAAATGTGATTATAGAAAACACTATGTACTGATTCCAAATAAGGGAATATGAGAAAACAGAAAAACTAAGGCCTCGTTTGAGATGGCGTAATTTTACCTTTTATGCTTCAAAAGGACATAATTTTTTTTTCTTCGCTATTTGAATGTGATGTATACTTTTTCGGAAAATCCATTTTTTTATTGTTTTGAGAAGCGTTATGATAGTAGCTTCTCCGTTTAAAACCTCCAGTTTTTTTATTGACGTTTTTGAAACAAAAAAAGTAAAGAAACCAAACGAAGCCTAAAAATAAGCGGAGAAAACGTTGATGCTTAATGCACAACTTCTAGATAGTTCAGGTTGAAGATCATATAAACGTGAGGTTAAAATATTAAAAATAGTGATATTTTATTCTTTAAGGTGATGTTAATATCCTAATTCATCATCTAATATGTTGGGGATCTTTTTAAGCGTTAATACTTTTGTTTGACAAACATGTCCTATCCTTAGTTAAGAAGGTGATACACCCTTTGTACAAAACATAATGAAATGATCTAAGTAAAACAATTTTGTATTTAAGATAAAATTATTCATATATAAATATTTGTTAGAAGAAAAATTCATAAACATGCAAAATGACCTTTCTTTATTAGATTAAAATTAAAATTTGACTCTTAATTGGACACAATGTAGAAAATGATTCATGTAGTCGAACCACATGTAATGAGATAAAGGCTTGTAATTGTAGTTGCATGTGAAATGAATTTTTCTTGCATAAATAGAATCTTTAAATGTCTTTTATCAAGGAAAACATTAACATCAATTGATAGAAAGGAAATGAATCAATGATATTTGTAATAACACAGAACCTAAAATTATTATCGAAAGATTTTTTCTTATAGTGAAGGTCTACCACTCAACCTAGTAGGATACAATAAGATAAAAGTTAAAAGCTAAATCATTTTGAACGGCACCATTTCTTTCCAGGATGAGGACATATACACTTTCTTCGAGCCAGAGCTTCCATCAGAACCTCTCAATTCTGCTCGAACAAAGACAGCCGAAGTAATGAAGACCCCTGCGGAGAAGAGGCATAGCGGGAAGCAAACAAACATCAAGAACAGTTCAAAAACATCACATTCAAAGAACCAGAAGCCGAACTTAGCATCAGAAAGGAAGGTGTCTTCAGCAAGTCAAAATAACAATCCAAATTCTCGTTTGTCTCCGCAAGAGATGACGTCCTGGCAAGAGGGCTCTTCTATTCTTGATTTGAAGGGAGACAATTACTTCTCATGTGCCGTTGGAAGAAAACAATCGAATGCGAGGTATCTATTGAACTCTTCGAAGGAGGTAATGTCATTTCTGAAGCAATTGGCTATGTCTTGCAGCCAGAATGGTCATTTCAGTGCCAACCACCACCATTGCAACGGTAATGGAAGGTCTTGAAGAGATGGTGATAACATTTATAAGGTTAGTACGTTGTTCTCAGATCTGGAAGTATCTAGTAATCTATTTTATTATCATGTTAGTTATATTGTTGTTGTGTCCAATGCTAGAGAAGCTTTTTTACATGAAGTGATATTTATGAAACTCTATGATGTTGTATAGATATATTTCGTCTCTTGTTTATAGTTTAACTGTCCAGTTATTTTATAATGATTGCTATGTCTTGATTTCTTTAAAATGTTCAAATTATGGAGTAAGTTTTGTGGAATGCCTGTAATTAGATCATATAGAGATTTGATGATTTTAAATTAGATATCTTAATAGTGAGGATATGTGATTTATCATAATTGATTCATCGTGGCTCTTTGACTATATGCATGTTGTCATGTGTCATCAATGTTTAGAGTCATGGTCGTAAATGGTTGGTCTAATTTGGCTATGTAATCTAAGGTTTCGTTTGGGACAGCTTTCTTACTGCTGCTTAAAATAACTTTTTAATAAAAAATTATAATTTTTATACTATAAAACTGCTTTAAGAAGCACTAAGAAGTCGTCTCAAACAGAACCTAAAGCTCCATAAACTCAATCACCCAAATCAATTAATTGTGTCATGGCTAATCCACATCTTAACCTATTTTTTCCGCTGGTCTGGAATCTAACAGGGCCATCACTGTTTAACATCCACAATTTGAATATAATCAATATGTTGAGCCTAGAACTAGAACTTGTACATCAATGCTCACTGTCAAGTATATTGCATTGGGAAAAGGATTAAAATGTTTTTAAATTATATTAAAGGATCATTTTGAGCTCTTAAATTCTTAAAAATAAATAAAAAAAATTTTATGATGAGATTATTTTAATTATTATTTAATATAGTTGGAGACTTTTGGTCATTCATAAAGAGTCAATGAATTATTTTTAATAAAAATGTTCGTCTTTTATTCTTTAAAAAAAATGAAATATTTTGATTATTTTCTCATATTATATTAGAAGGTATAGCTCACTTAGGTTTCGTTTGGGACGATTTTTTTACTGCTTTCTAAAACGGAGTTTTAGTACAAAATTTTTTATTTTATATTAAAACTCCGTTTTAGAAAGCAATAAAAAAGCATTTTGCAAGCTTGTAGAAAATTGAAACCAATCACTTTCATTGGATAACACAAAACAATTGATTTGTACATTTGCAAGCTTGAAAAAGTTCAAAAGAGGCATAAATTAAAGTTAAGATTAAGGGAGTTATTAAAAAAACTTAAAATAATTAAAAAATATATTTAATTGAAATATATATAAAAAAATTAAGAGACTGACAAATGATATCCAACACGACTCTGAATTGAATTATTGGTTTTGTGCACATAAATATGAATTTATTTAATATTTTGTCAATAAAATAAAATTACATCACAATGAGTTTTGTGATAGATATAAAAAAATAATAATTATTTATTTATATATGACACTAATTTTAAAATAAATTTAATATATTTCTATTACTTAAAGATTATGTAGAGAAAAAAAAAAGTACGCATTTGGATATGTTGATCCATTTTACATAGGATAGACTTTAAATAATATATATTTGTCCTGAAATTAGTAGAACACTCGAAAATAATATATAACACTACCCTTAACATGCATTTTTTATATTCATGGTGACGTTAATATAGGGGTGTAGTTGAGTCAAGTTGACTCGCGAGCTGATTCGAGCTCGACTCGTAACAGGCTAGATGAGTTGAGCTAGTCAAGTTCGACAGCTTATCGAGTTTAAGCATGAACAACCCTCCGCAAGCTCGACTCGAACACCCCTCAACTCGATCGAGCTCGACTCAACTCGTTTGCTCCCCTACGTTAATATAGCATTTGAATATAATATATAACACTAATTTCAATACAAATTAAGAATTTGGAAGTTCAACTTAATAAAACCGCCGTAAAGCCGCCGGTAGACAAAAAAATTAACCGCCGGTTAATATAGGCTAACCACCGGAAAAAACCGCCAGATTTCGGCGTTTTTCCTGTAGTGCTTGTCATAAAATATGTCATGATATTCTTACGCATGTATCATGATATTCTGACATAATTTACACAATATAGACTTCAAATTCCTTAAATTTGTGTTGAGATTAGTGTAATACTTGAATATTATATCTAGCATCAATCTCAACACAAATTTAAGGATTTTGAGGTCCAATCTATCACAAAATATGTCAGGGTATCCTCTCTCTCTCTCTCTCTCTCTCTCTCTCTCTCTCTCTCTCTCTCTCTCTCTCGAAATTTTATTTGGTTCGGTGTCTTGGCGTAGCTCTACGTTCGGACACCAGTAAAATGGCGCCACGTACTCTTACTCTTTACCGCGCGGCCCGACAACCGACCTTGACCGGACCCGGGATTGCCATGTATTGGCTGATTTGTGCAGACCGGGGTATTGCTTGATATTGCTCGGCAATAATGAGAAATATCATTCTGTCAAGACCAATACCTAGCAATATCGAGCAATACCGAGCAATACCCCAGTTTTGTTATGTATTGCTCGGTATTGCTCTGTATTGGTCTTAACAGAGCGTTATTTCTCGTTATTGTCAAGCAATACCTTGCAATACCTAGCATTACCGAGCAATACCTAGCAATACGCGAACATAGCAATACCGGGTTCCGGTTGGGTCGGGTCGTAGGGCCGCGTGGTAAAGAATAAGAGCACGTGGCGACATGTTATTGGCCTCCGGATGTAGAGCTACGTCCGGTGTCCGGACCTAATAATTGTTCCATATATATATATATATATATATATATATATATATATATATATATATATATATATATATATATATATATATAGTATGTGATTCCCCTAGCCACCTACCAAAGTTTATCCATAGAAAAGCCAATGGCCATTTGTCTCGTCCAGAATAAAGGGCCTTCTGTCCCACACACTTACCTTCATCTTCATGGAGAGCTTAATAAATGGAAAGAAAATGATAAGGCCATCATCCACATTCCGTCGACGTGGCATGAATTATGTCTATATCTTCTGTAGTTGTGCATATTCACGTGTCACGCATTTTATGCGTGCACTTTTTATTATTATTAATTTTTTATTATTATATAAAGGTGAATTTTTGGCATATTTTTCATAAAAAAAAAATAAATTGGCCTTCTGTTCACTGAGCTGTGCATAAAGGTTCTTTAATTTTTATTTATTTATTTATTCTAAGCTTTATTAGGATGTCAATGGGGACCCCTATTTTGGGATGAGGACTGAGTTTATCAATCAAGAGAGTGGCATATCAATTGCATGTTCTAATTTCTATTTTTTAATGGGTGCAAATAGTAAAATTATTTGTTTTAATATAAATAAGATTGCCAAATATGAGATGAAATATATATATATATATATATATAAGATTTTTCTTTCTTAGTATAAGAAATTAGTTAGGGTTTATTTATTTTAGGGATCGATATTTATAATAGGAATATGATTGTATGTTTTGGGATATTAAAACTAGTATTAGACTTATCCACATATTATTATCACTGAGGCTTTGCTTTGTTGGGATAGTTTTCTTAATGATTTTATAAAGCACTATTCAAGTTTAAAAAAATTTTGTACTAGAAACCTGCTTGAAAAAGCAATCAAAAAGATGTCCCAAATGAAGCCTAAGGCTTCGTTTGGGACAGCTTTTTTTCTGCTTCTTAAAGCAGCTTTCTAGAACATAAATTTAATTTTTGTACTAGAAAGCTGCTTCAAGAAGCAATAAAAAAGCTGTCACAAATGAAGCCCTTTTTTATTGCTTCCTAAAACGGAGTTTTAATACAAAAATAAATAAATTTGTACTAAATCTCCGTTTTAGAAAGCAATAAAAAAGCCATCCCAAACGAAGCCTAAGTCTCTTTTGCTTATGATTTATCTCTCTCGCACCCCTCCTTAAAATAGGAATCCCTTATAACCTTTTCTTCATGAAAGAGAATGCTCAAATTGCCTAACCCTTAGTCATAGCTACTATAATTGGTTTGGTTTGGATTTTTTCTAGCATTAAACTTTGTTTATGGCTACTATTAGTATAATATTTCAATAAAGAAAAGTATATTTGATCTTAATTGTCGATATAATAATATCATTATGTAATGTGCAATCAAATATTTCTATAAATACATGAAGTGGAGTGTATGTATGTATGAGTATTTGCATGTATACATATGTATGTGTGTGTGTGAATTTGATTTGGTGACTCAAATGACCCAAATATATATATATATATATATATATATATATATATATATATATATATATATATATATATATATATATATATATATATATCCTAATTAAAAAAAGAAAAAAATCATTTAAATTTAACAAATTTTGATGAATGATTTTTAGAAATGACAATTTCATTGTCAATTATTCATGTATACAAATTATATAAAGAAACAAAAGAGTGTATTCCTTGAAATTCTCAATCTACTAAAATTTTACCCTAACTTTTACAAATTAAAATTAACTTTGTTATATAAAAAAGCAAAGCAAAATATGGATTTGATAGAATTTAAAATTTACCACCTTAAGAAAATTTAATTAAATCATGTTTTATTAAATTAGGTTCAATTTTGAGGAGTTAAATAAAATTAAATCTAAAACTTTACTAATAAAAACTATTTGATAATTTGATTGGAATTATGACAATATGTTTTATAAGATAAAAAAATTCAATGCTTTTAATAAAATGAAAATTAACTTAATTTGAATTAATGTCCCAAAGTTCTTTGATTGATTAAAAAACAATGAATAATTTGTATAAAAATTAAGAAAAATGAATTTTTATTTAAAAGTGTTTGTATGATTTTATTACAAAAAATTAATGAAATAAAATTTTGAAATATTTCCTATTTGTTAAGGTTTTTGCCCTTAGGCTCTATGTTCATTAGCTCCACTTTTCTAGCTTTTCTTATTTACTAAAGAAGAAGAGGATTCATCCTTCAATGCGAACTATTAAATTTTCTTTAAAAAAGTTCATGGGAGAGATTACTTCTCTTTTTTTCTTCCAATTTTGTTATATATAAAATTTTGAAGAGGACTAATTAAGTTATGGGAGCTATTAGGTTAGCTGTTGTGTTAGCAAATAATCCTAAACCCTAAAAAGCTGAATTTTACTTACAAGTATATTAGAGATTCTTAGGCCAAGTAGAGTTAGATGTATGTCTTAAATGAGGGGAGGTTGATCTTAATTTAAATCTAATTATTATCATAAATTAGGTTTATGTTAGGTTATCATGGTTAATTTGATTAGTGGTAATTGGTTCATTGGTTATTTCTAAGCTATGTTGATCTTAATAAGTATATAGGTAAGCTCATTAGCTATGAAGGAATTTTTAATGTGATCAGATTAGGCTCAAGATTTTATATTAGGCTAAGTCTATATTGGGTTTAAAGATGGTTAACCTATGAATCAAATGTAATGTATGACCTGGTGGGATTGGGTTTGCAAAAGGTTATCATAATCCCTTATAGCCCACTATAAGTCTTATGGAGTGAGCTAGTGGGATGGTGGGTTCTAGATCTAAACTAAAGTTAGAGTATAAAGCTAGTATGAAGATTCATAATATGGTTTATTGGAACCTTAACTAAGTCTTAATGGGTGTCAATGAAGCTTAAGATGCTTAAGAACCTAATAGAGGACACTATAGGAAAAATCGTAATTCCCGACGGTCATATGTTCGCCAAAAATATTGGCGGATAAACTGGTGGTATTTTCACAGGAAATATTTCGGTGGTTTTTCAGGAAGATATACCGTCGAAAATTTTTTGACAGCTAGTTCATCGAGCAGGCCGCCGATAATTTTTAACAATCTATGGTACTAAGGCATAACACTTCATATCTAATTAGTAGTCCAAAGTGTTATAGTAGTTATAAATCTTAGAGGTTAATGCTTTAGTAAGTTAAATGTAAAGTTAATATCTCTTTCCCATCCAACCTCCATCCACCCCTAGATGCCTTTCCTATTAGCCTTTCCTACTTAGTTAGCTCCTTCTCATCTAGCTTGCTTCATCAAATCATCTCCTCCCTATGAAGCATCCTCGATCACTAACCTTGCTCTTGCAAGTCTTTCCACCTTCTCCATTTGGCACTATCATGTTTGATCTTTGTCATTTGATTGGCTCCAACATAATTGACCTCTCTAAATGATGAGCTCCCATTTGTTTATCCTCTTTCACCCAACCATCAATCAACCACCTTGTACTTTCATTTAACTAACTCCTCTTTCTCATACCTCATTAGTTAGTCTACTCCTAATTATTCAACCGCCATCACACAACCAACTCCTATCATTACTAAAATAAATCGCCTTATTAATGTTCAATAAACACGAAAAATTGATCGACCTTGGTGATTCTCTCATCTTCTGAAGAACTTTGCTCAATCATCCCTCTATCGTAAGAGCCAAAATTTATCATCTCATAATATTTATAGTAGATACTAATTTCCTACGATCCGCCATAATATCCTAATTTAACTGTTTGCGTGTTTGAATGATTTAATCATCTTATCTTTTCCATGTTAAAGAATTTGAATGTTGGATTTCTATGAAAATCAAAGCCAATATCATTTAATCAAAGAGTTAAGAGACAAAATTTCACAATGTCACTTCACACTCTCACTCTAATAAAACAATGAAATGCAATATGAACCAATTAATATCACTATATTATTTATTTACAAAGTCATTCAATTTTAACATTTTGAAAAAATAATTATATATTTTAATAAAAAAAAGGGCTGTTAATCATTGGCCAATCTTCTGTCCTCAGCGTCAGTTCTTCACCAAATGTCGGCCATTAATTGCCATTTATTTATTTTTTCTAATTTTATAAAAAATAATATATTTAAAATATTAAATACATATAAAATTCAAACAATTTTCTTTTTTTTTTTTCTAAAATAATATATTTTCCATTAAAGAAACGCAACGTGCACTCAAACAAAACTGATCAGTCGTACTAATCGCCACCAATAATAACTCAACTGCTTATTTTTTCCATAATTATCTTATTTTATTAAAAAAAAAAAAAAAAAAGAACAAAGCATTAGGAATGCCGGTGCAGTGTCCTGCAGGTGCATGCCATGACCTAAAAGCTCCCGTCAGTTTTCCAGGAAGCCGGTCATCCGGAGGACGGAGTTGCGGACGTGTCTCAGATCGCGGCCTTTTAGTGCCCGTCCGGGACCGGAAGACAGCGAGAAGGCAACCGAAGCTGAGCTCCATCTGCGTGACACCAGAACGTGCGGCGGAACCATTTCTTCCGTCTCTGATTCCGACTCGGATTCTTCGAAAGGCCGCCGCGTCTCCGCCGCCGGTATGCTTACCGGCTTCGTTTTCTCTCGCCGCCATGCGACTCCTGCGCTTCGGCTGTTCGGCTTAGCAGACCGTTTGCCGCTCATCTGACGGTCCGCGTCCTCCGGCCACATCACGTCGGACTCCATTAGCTCCGCCATTATCTCTCTATCTCTGCTTTTGTGGGAAGAAATCTCTGTTTCTTTTAGTTTTGAAGGATTGGAGGGGGAGGGATTTATAGAGACCGGTGGACAGCAATCATACTAAAAGGCGTACAAAGCGCAATTTCTTGTACGCTTGGCTAAGCGCCACGTGTTCGGGGCCGGGTTCGAAGGAAGATAAGCACGTCTGTTCTGTGTTTTTGCAGAAACAGTCCCATGCAATATGATATTTGCACAACTATACATTTAAAACAATGAATTATGCAATTTTATAAATAAAAAATAGTGATTTTTATATTCTATCATTTTTATATAAATTTATTTTTGCAAATACAATATTATTCAATTTGCATATGGATCTTATAAAGCAGACACGTGGCGTTGTGATAGGAAGCAGACACGTGGCTATAGGGGTTGGGAAGTTTGGATAAAAGCTATGGCTCAACTTCCATTTTGACCGACAGAATTGGGCTGTCTATTTAATTTATTTGGGGTAATGCTTACATAATAATATATCTATGTGATTTGTACGCAATTGGGAATATTAGTTTAGGTATATGTTCCTAACCTGAAAATGGTTTATCTTTTATGTTGAAGCATATCATTGAATAGCAATATCTATGTCTACATCCTATTATTTAACCAATGAAAGATATGTATTAAAGAAAAAAAAAATTTGGAGTCTATGGCTCAAATTATTTTCAAAATTTTAATTTAGTTTCGTCAAATTCGGAATGAAAGCTGGCCTGGAATTACTGAGTTTAAGGTTGGAATTTTTTTTACAATAGTGTTAGATATTATTTATTTGCATGTAGAGATCTGTCAAATTAGCTTACATTTTTGTCATGCAAGATTATTGATATCGAATCAAGCATTAAAGCTCAGCAATATAAAGGTTGAGGCAAGAGTCTATATGGACTAGAACAAGGTGGACTAAGTGGGACCTGGTTGGCCTTGATCTAATTGGTTTCCTCTCAACCCTCGTGATGGAATAGAGATAGGCGATGTGGCGATTCCATCGGTTGCCAATTTTCAAAATCCAAGGGACCATTAGAGAGGAGGGCCCTTGAGTTTGACTATTTGCAAGAGGTCAGTGATATTTATGATTGCTTCTATTCATGTGTAAAATTTTGAGAACATTTGAAACTTATTAGAGTTGTAAGTTTCACAACTATCATTTCGCAACCTATATAAAATGAAATTATCATTTTAGAGGAGTGGGGTTTATCCACATAAAAATTGTAGAATGTTTTCACAATTACTATGACCCCAGTTTAAGACAATGCATCTGCTTAGAATTATTCTCACGATTTCAATCATAGAAATATAAATTTATTACAATCAATTTGGTCATGATGTTGACATCTACAATCTGATATATTTAGATATTTTAATTAAAGAATATGGTGGCAGTTAGCCACACAATTTAATATGTATACATTGATAACCAAGGCTCTGAAAATCGGACCGGACAACGAATCGGAAGAAAGAGAGGTTCACGGTTCGACCGGTCGAACCGGTGTCTAATCGGATGACGTAATAAATAATAATATTATTATAAAAATTTAATAAAATTAACAAAATAAAAAAAATATAATTTAATATAAATTATTGCTAATTTATATTACATGTTTAAATTTAATTTATAAATATAAATTATTTAAAAACTCATAAATATAAAATTATATATATAATTAAATATTTTAATATAAAAGCATTTCATTTAGTAACATAAAAAATTTTTAGATGTGAAAAACTGAAACTTTGCAAATTTTTAACATAAGAGTATTTCATTTGTTAAAAATTAAATATTATTAATAAAAAAAATAAAATAATATTTGTCCACCTGTGGACATCAGAATGCTAATAAGATTTTACCCCACTGTTTGGTATATTTGTCCACCTGTGGACATCAGATCAAATTTTCCCTCTAGGAAAAATTAAGTCTTGTTGTTGGGCATATATCATCCATCTATGGACATTTAACCTTTGTACTCTTCTTCTTCTTCAACAAGAAGAAAGTATGATATTTGTATCACTTACTGCATAATGAATTTTGCAACTAGGTCAGGCCTTTTGGTTTTTCCCTTTTTCGGATTTTCAACATAAAAAATTATTCTTGTCTTATCATTTTTATCTATTTGTGTTGAATCTTTACATACTACTAAGACGTGAAACATAAACTCTACCGACTCATTTTTTTTAGCATACAATAATAATAATTATAATTATAATTATAATTATTATTAAAACTAGCTAGGCTCTTGACTAGGGGTGTCAATTTCGGGTCACGGGTCGGGTTCGGGTCGAACCCGAACTGACCCGGGTGGAAAACGGGTCGACCCTAACCCGACCCGAGTAGAGAAACGGGTCGAAAATCCGAACCCGGACCCGACCCGGCTGGTTGCCGGGTTGACCCGACATGACCCGCGAAGCAGAGAACCCGACTGCGGCAGCACGCGGCAGTGGGCGAGCGCGGCACGGCAGCGACCGCGGCAGCACGTGGCAGCGGGCGAGCGCGGCACCTGGCGAGCGCGAGCTCGAGCGCGGCACGGCACGCGGCAGCGGGCGAGCGCGGCAAGGCAGCGACCGCGGCAGCACGCGGCAGCGCGAGCGCGGCAGCGCAGCACGCGTGGCAGCGGGGCAGCGGGCAGAGAGCCGGTATTTGAATTTTTTTAAAATTAAACGGGTTGGCGGGTTGACCCGGCAACCCGCCGGGTCAACCCGAACCCGACCCGTTTTTTAAAGGGGTCAATTTCTGGAACCCGAACCCGACCCGTTTTGAAATCGGATCGTGTCCAACCCGGATTTTCCGGGTCGGATTTTCCGGGTCGGGTCCGGATCGGATTTTCGTGTCGTGTCAAATATTGACACCCCTACTCTTGACCTTTGATTAGATCATTCGTTTAAGCTTGCCTTCAAAGAAACACCAACTTCAATCTTAATAACCACATGAGCACTTAGTCAACTAAAATTAATATTAATTCTCTTTTGAATTAGAAATATAAATATAAATTTAGTCAACCTATTTGTTGGCATAAAAAAAAAATATTTTTTATTAACTTAATCATAAACATTATATAAATTACCGTTAATCAACCTGATTTATTATTATACTTATAAGACCTCTAATTGAGATGAAATAACCTGCCAAGCTAATTATATATATAAATGGTGATATATTTAAGTAATCATTAGTCCTAATTAGACACCTAAAACATCATTAACTAAGTTAATAACCTGAGAAGATAAATATTGTATGACTTTTGGGTAAAGGGTACTTATTGAAGCGATTGTCAAGAGATTAGAGAGAGGATGGAAGAACCGTGGGGATTATGTTCATTTCTGGACACGTGTGTGGTCTAAATTACAGCGTAGCCTGTCTTTAATTATGACTCATTATTAGTACTGTCATTATTATGGTTATAATATTGTAAGCAAGATAGGCAGGTAATTACTAATTATAGAAGATAAGCTTTCCAAATTGCAACATTAGCCATCGCCCACAGAGACCGCAGCGTTTGGGTTAGGCTTTTATATAATATATATAATAGGGGTCAAGGGTGAGCTGGGCTTATGAACCGAGTTCGATGAGTCAATAAATCAAGTTATTGATTATTATTTTTTATTTAATTTTGTATTTTTTATCATATTATTATAATAATAACTGTTTGAATAATAATGCTTTTTTTATTTATTTATTGTAAATGAGACAGCTTGGGGACTAATACAAACTCGTAAAATGAAGCTCGAACTCAATTAGGGTATTTTTGGGATGGCTGCTTCATTTTATAAAGTCGGTTGTGAAATTTCCATGCAGAAAACAACTTCGCTTCTGTATATGATTACAGAGACCAATTTTCAAAAAAACAATGAGAAAGTCACATAAAAATTATGGTTGCTACATGAAAAGTAAAGCAGCTAGCACTACAGGAAATTCATCAATTACCGGCGGCCTAAACCAGCGGTTGCCTTCCCAGCCAACAATCACAATAAGCCCGATGCATTCCTCCACTTTAACCATCAAACTTGAATTCTGCTGATAATATCCCCTTTAATTTCACCATCACTCTGAACAATAGATCCAATATATCTAAAATGTCTACTCTTATTATTGACTTGATCGCCAAAAGTCACAATCTCATCTTTAGGTCTATTGCTACTAAAATTAGACTTCATATATTTAGTTTTATATCTACTCAAGCGAAAACCTTTAGACTCTAAAGTTAACCTCCATAATTCAAGTTCACCTTAAACTCCCTCTCTAATCTTATCAACAAGAAGAATATCATCAGCAAAAAGAATACATAAAGGTACATCCTCTTGCGAATGCCTATTGAGAATGTCCATGACTAAAGCAAAAAGATATGGACTTGAGGCAGATCCTTGATGTAATCCATACAAAATAGGAAAATACTTGGTCAAACCACCTTGTGTTTGAACACAAGTAATAGCTCATGCATATACCTTACATGAACAAAAAAAAACTTATATGTAGATCCTCCTTACAATATGCATCCTATATCAAATTACATGAACGACAAAAAAAAAAAAAAAAAGGGAGGGAGGCGACAGGAGGTAGGCGTAAACTCACGGTGAAAAAGTGCTTTCCCCGGCGACGAATGCGGTGATCGTTGGCGACGTCCGGTGATCAGCAACACAAGTCGGTGATGTCGATCTACGACGGCGAGCGGACGGAGGGCGACGAGGGAGAGAAAAAGTTCTGAGAGAAACGAACGATAGAAAAGAGCAGCCGTCGGGCTCATGTTCGGAAATAAGGGTTTACGCCGGCGGATTTTCCGGCGTCTAGGGCGCCAGAACAATTTCCGGCGCAATCTATGTCGGTTTTAAGTCGTTGAGTTTAAATACGCCGGTGTATTATCCACCGGTAACTGCGCCAGTAATGTTTCCGTCGTAAAGTGCGCCACAAAAATAAATTGTTGCTATTTACCGACGTTTTCTACGGCGCTCTATCCGTCGGTATTTTACCGGCGACATGTGCGCCAAAAAAAACGCCGTAGATATTCCTTCGCAGTATGCGCCGCTGCAGGTGCCGTATTTTCCGTCGCAGCTTTGTCCACCGATAAAATCTGCTAGTAAACGCGTGTTTTCCTGTAGTGCACCGAGAAGCCGCCGGTTTTATTCAACCTCCAGTATTTACAAGTAAACCACCGACAAAAATCACCGGTAATGAGCAAATTTCCTGTAGTGTAGAAAGTTGACCCAAACCGACCCTTAGTTAATCCTCAAGCTCAACATTAGGGTAACTTGAGCTTCGCTCAACTCGTTTAAAGCCTTATAGTTATAAGTTTTAGAAGAACGTAGTAAAATTTTTTGTTCTATAAAAAAGGAAAAAGCTATTATAATATCATAATATTATCAATCTAAGCATAGCAAATGGAAGAATGCGGCATTAATTTCTAAGCTCAAAGTGCACAAAATGGCATTATGGATTGAGGCTAGGTTGCATTACATGATGATCATTATCATAAGTGGACTTAGACTTCATTTGGGATAGTTTTTTTACTGCTTCTTAAAACAGCTTTTTAATAAATAAAATTTTTAAAATTTTGTACTAGAAAGCAGCTTTAAGAAGCATTAAAAAAGCCGTCCAAAACGTAGCCTTAGGCTTCGTTTGGGACGATTTTTTTACTTCTTCTTAAAACAGCTTCTTAGTAAAAAAATTTAAACTTTTGTACTAAGAAGTTCTTTTAAAATACATTAAGAAAGCCGTCTCAAAACTTTATTCTCTTTAGTTCATAGTTCATCTTTTTTTTTCCTGATTTGTAGAGTTGGGTCTATAATTTTGATTCTTAGATTAATTCTTTTTTAGTGTAGAGTCTAATTTGAGAGAAATCTCTCACACAAGTTGTTGTTGTTGTTGTTGTTGTTAGAGTCCTAACACAAGTAATCAGAGTAAAAGAAGGCTTCTATCTCTTATGCTTATCAAAACCCACGCCCTAATCAACTTCTCTTTGGATTACTTAAAGAGTAAGATCATTAATATTGAATACTCCATTATTAGAGGAGTCTTATACATTTCTTTAATATTAGAGATTTTTAGAGGAATAAATTTCTCCTTAATGTAGATATTATTGATGTAATTACATTTTTTAATAGCTTTTCTAATCACTTTAGACTTATCCAACAACCTTGATTAGCCTAATGACTCATTAAAGTAACTCATTAATTAATCAACAATAAATGCTAACATAAATAAATAGCATATGTAAATTAAAAAAAAAAATTGCTAAAATATATCAAGAAATTAATTTGACAAATGAATTTGAACTCATTAAATGTCTCAAAATAATTTTAAATCACCAATCAAAGCAAAAATATATAGAAAATTAATTAGAACCTTCAAGACTTTTGGTCTGATATATTTATATTACTAAAATATGAATCTGGATGCAAGTATATAGATCATAAATTTTTAAGATAACTTTAGGGCTTCCCAAACTCTATTTCGAACAAAATCAATCGTCGCACTAAGGTCGATATCCACTGTTAACACCGATTTCAAAGCCCATTGGTGCCAACAATAATATTGTCGCAGGTTGCCACCATCAAAGCTAATACATATCATTAATATCAACGCCAACGCCCACTGATGCCCAGAAGGTCGATCTTCACTCATCATCGCCAACAACGTTGATGTTTATTGTCACCAAAGGATGACTTTTCCTTGACTCTTGAGCGAAGCGTGAATGAAATGAATAGCAAGATGATCGTGAACAACACTATGAGGGGAAATAAGGAATTTTCCGGTGGTACTACCAGCAGCTTTTTCGCCGGAGTTGCCTCCGGCTTGCATTTTTGCCGGAAAATATTTTGTCGTGTTTAAGATAACTGACGGGTTTTCCGCCATATGTTCTACCGGACAATTTCCGGCACATTTTCAGCCAGCAGCTATCGTCAGCTTAAGAAAACCGACGACACTGCCGATGGGTTTTTCGTCGGTACGTAATGTTTCAGCAGTTTATCCACCGGACAACCCATCGGTAATTGACTGACGGAATATCCTCCAGCTACACCGCTACTACTACTAGTATACTACCACCGAAAAACTCGTCGATAATACCAATTTTTTCTCATGAACTATCATTCGGTCCACTCCACTATTCAATGAAATCTCTAAGATACATTTCTAAAATTTTCTATTAATTCTCACATCAAATTTATTATTGAACCCTTTATAGTAATACACCGCTCTTATTATCAATATACTAAAACAAATCTAATTATATTAAATTATCATTCACCATTCAACATTCTCATAAAATAAAATTAGCTCTAACTAACTTTGGCCCCAATATTTCAATCTTAACAAATTACATAATTGCCCTTATTAATTTCTCCACACGAAACCTAATTATATTAATTTTATGTTATTTAAAAAATAAAATAAAATAAAATAAAATGGAACAAGTTAAATCCCATACCTGAGAAAAATAAAAAATATTATTGCCAATGATTCGATATTCATTTTCTACAAAACTCTAAAAATAATTTCCACGTCATAAATTTACCACGCGTCATCTTTCTATTGGGAAACACGAAACCTAAACAATTCTCGGGCCCCACACGGGATGACACCATCCCCACACCAAAGTGTGCTCACGACGGCACTCCTTCTCCATCCCTATAAATCCTTGACGCCTCCCACCTCCCCACAGCTCCATTCTTCAAAAGTCAGCGAAAAAACAAATAAAAATATGATCTTGATGATCATGGTGCCGGAAGAGCTGCAGGAAGCCGACGTCCTTTGGCCGGAGCAACGCCGCCGCAGGATTCTTGCACCTCCTCCGCCTGCCGTCGTCACTACCTCCGCCACCGATAATCAGCAGAAGAAGTCATCCCCCATCAAAATCCCCCAACCCTTACCCATCCCCACCGCCGGCGAAGATTATATCGACGGCGAAGGGATGCTCCCGCCGCACGAGATGGTGGCGCGACGTTGGGCCCGGGAGAAAATCGCGTGCTCGGTTTGCACAGGGCAAGGCCGCACGCTTAAAGGCCGCGACCTCCGGCACGTGCGAAACTCGGTGCTCCGGCTCACCGGATTCCTCGAGAGATAGCGCCCGCGGATTTGCAGAGCAATAATGCGAAGAGAACGAGTAAAAGTCATTAAGTATTTCTAATTACAATTTGGTAAAGTAATTAATATTAATTAATGAGATACTTATTGTTTAAGCTAATAAAATTTATTTGGAGAATTTTGACGTATTGAGAATTGCTGTAATGTGAGAACGGACGCAATGGCTTTGTATTACGTTGAAAACAGTTGCTTTGTTTGTACGAATAGTGGTTGTAAATTGTAATTATTGCACATATTTAATATTTTTCGTCTTTTTTCGAGTATTGAAATTAATTTCTTTTAAGCATTATTGATTCCTGTATTTAGAGGTGTAAACGAGTCGAGCTGAACTTGAGTCACCCATGGCTTGAGCTTGATAATTTGATCGAGTATGAACTCGAGCCCGAGATTTCTTCTATGAGTTGGAGGAGAATTATTCGACCTCCTTTAGATGCTTAATTGCATTTCCAAGTGGAAATTCTCCTTTGGATTATCTCTACCGATCATGAGCTTAGCTCTATGAGCTAACGAGTTATATCGAGCCAATCTTGAATCGACTCGTTACATTTTGAGCCGGCTCGTTAAAAAATATTAATATAAACTATACTTTAAATATGCTAGCTTTTAGAATTTTTAGTACAAAATTGTTAAAAAATATTTAAAAATTATATTTCACTTTCTTATGTTATGTAATTTTTTAATCAATTTATTAAAATTATGCTTGAATCATCATCATTTTATTTTTGTTTCATAATAAATGAGTCGATTAGGATCGAAGGGACGGTCGGCCGGGATTCGCAAGAGGAGAAGATTTTCGTCGTCACAGCTGGATTCGGTCCCGATCGCGCAAGCGTAGAGCGAAGAGATCGAGGAATTAGGGCTTCGGGTATCTTAAAGTATCGGATGGGCTTTGCGGTGGTTTTAACCGGTGCAAATTGATGGAATTCCAATTTCTGATGCAAAACTTGATTTTGCCAGCGGTTCTTAAAACCGGTGCAAAAAAACGCTGCAATAGGGCTTGTTTTTTTGTAGTGATCCATCATTTATCAAGTCGAGCATAAACCGGCTCACAAAACTGCTTGACTCGCACCCTAAATAAACATAAATAGCAAATCCAAAATTATGAAGGAAAAATAAAAAGTTAGATAAAACTTATGCAGCACGTGACCGAGTTTCGTCAAACATTTCGTACACGTCAGCATCACCTGTGTCGGGGATGACATCACACATGCGGTCCAGGTTGTCCACGTCGACAAATGGATGTTCGCCGCATGGTGTTGATTAGTTAGAGAAATAAAAAATCGATGTGAAATATAACCTCATATTATTAATTTTCTTTTTTCTTACGGGCCAGTATTTAAAGGTCTTATTATATTGATGCTTGAAAATTTGTATTCATTTCATTAAATTTTTGAATGATGGAAACTTAGGTTTTGTTGGGGAAATTTTTTTTTATATATTTTTTAATATAATTTTTTTTTTAAAATTTGTTTTAAAAAATAGTAAAAAATTGTCCAAAGCAAAATCTTAGGCTTAATTTTTCTTATTATTTTTTAAATCAATTTTTTTAATAAAAAAACTTTCAAACTAAATTATTTGATAGTAAAAAGTTGTTTTAGAAAGCAATGAAATAGTTGTCCCAAATTAAGCTTAATATATATTAATAAATAACATGTGTTATAATGTTTTACTTAGTATATTTAGAGGATTGACTTTAAGGCCAAACTTTTTTGTTTTAGTCATGAATGTTCTTATTAGAGTTTTATAAGAGGATGTAGCTCGATGTATGCTTTTTTTTTACGGATGATATTCTTCTTGTTGAAAAGACTGGAGAGGGAGTTGGTGAGGTTAATTTTAAATTCTAATAGTTTTCATTTGAGTGGATCTAACTAATTACATCAAGTATAAATTAAATAGTAATAGAACGAGTATATATTGGGCGATCATGTCATTCAAAACAGTGCATGTTTTATATATCTTAGCTTTATTGTTCAAAACGATGGTGAAATAGATATGGATATTATTAAAAGAATTCAACTTTGAATGGTTGAAACAGAGGAATGTATCGAGGCTGTTGTGATAGAAAAGTATTCTTCCAATTTAAGGAAAATTTTTATAAGATTGTGGTGTGATATTCAATGCTTTATGGCACAAAAGGCTCGCCATTCAAAAGAGTAGCATAAAATTCAGTAAAGTACTTTTGTAGAGATGATTATACTCAAGTGGATGAGTGACTTTACACTTAAAGACGACATATGAAACTAATATATAGGTGAAAAGGTTGGAGTGGCTTCAGTGGCAAATAAAATTAGAGAGAATCGTCTTAGATGATTTGATCACATAAAACGTCTACTATTTATTGATCGTGTTAGGAGAGTATGTATACTAGATTCAGCCCATGTTAAAAAAGATAAAGATAGATCAAAAAAGACATGTTTATAAAGTATTAAAAAATAACTTTTTTTATTATATTTAAATGAGAATTTGACTCTTAATAGAACACAATGGAGAAAAAAGATGCATATAGCCAACCCCACATAGTGCAATAAAGGCTGGTTGTTGTTATTGTTATTATAGAACAAAAAATTAAATTTAAGTTAAAATATTAGATGATTTTGGGGAATTTTAAATTTAAAGGTAAAAATAATAAATAAATATAAAAAATTTAATATTAGTTGAAGCAAATCAACGATTGTGATTATATTTTAAAATTCAAAGTTTATGATCATAGATTGGCGGAATCACATGCAAATTTTTAAATAATTGTCAAGATTTTGTTGTGGAATCTAATTACAATAATTGGATGCCTGAGTACGAGTCCTTCACATGAGCACGTAGCTTATGCCCTCATTGATTTGGTTAGGATATGATAAAAGAATGATACTATATTGAAAACATAAAGGAATTACATCTTTATTTTATTATAGTGTTATTTAGGGGTGCATATGAGTTGAGTCGAGTTCGAGTCATGCCTAACTTGAGCTCGACCCGTGAGCCAAATCCTGAGATTGAACTCGAGTAGAACTCAAAAGATGAACTTATATTCAGTTCGTGCCACTGAAAAACGAGCTCATGAGCTTCCACGGCCCGCCTGTCATATGCGATTCACCTTCCACCAGTTTGCCTTTTGCGGTTAGCCTTCCGCACTTCTCTAGTTCGCACGTGCTTCACCTTCCGTGGTACGTCAGTTCGCACGAGGGCGCGGTTTGCCTTTCGTTGTCCGCACGCAGTTAATTGAACCACTCGACGAGTAAACAAGTCAGCATTGATTCGATCGAATTAGGGCTCGATTACGCAACGAGCTCGAAAAGACAACTAATCTGTACTGTACTGTAAACACACCTAATTTATAGCTCCATTCTCCTTCATGCTACCATGCCTCCTGCTTCGTAAAACAGCTTTTTAGTACTAAAATTTTAATTTTTGTACAAGAAAGTTGCTTTAAAAAGCAGTAAGAAAGCCGTTCCAAATGAAGTCTAAGGCTTCGTTTGGGACGGCTTTTTCATTGCTTTCTAAAATGGAGTTTTAGTACAAAAATAAAAAAATTTGTATTAAAATTCCGTTTTAGAAAGCAATAAAAAAGCCGTTCCAAACGAAGCCTAAGTTAACCTATAAGGGAGTGAGTAGAAGCTGGATTTCATGGAGCTTGTTGTTTCAGGAACCTTTGGTCATCTAGAAGAAGCAAAAATGAGATCACCAAAATGATAGATGACAAGGCGACAATTTTTCACCACTTTAGGAAGAGCTCAGATTGGGTAAGGAATAATGCAGAATTGGGGAAGAAATAATTGTAACAGTAAAAGAGAAAAATGCATAAGTAAGAGAAATTCATAACAACAACAAATAACTATGTGGGGAAATTTGTTTGATTCTTCTTTACCATTCTTTTGGCTTGCATTATTATATATTTTAATTTGGTGTAATCACATACTACCAAAATCGAGACTACTGTCCCAGCTTCATAACTATATAATTAAATAACCAGAAGAATTATTCTGTGCGGAGTGTAGACGGCGTCCGGAGACAAATAAAAATACGTCACGTCACTTTATTGGTGGTACCCAGCTCAGTGCCGGCACTCAGTATCCCTGGATACCACTGGGTACCCAATGCTTAACCGGACTGTTCTCTCGTCCGGTCTCCGTACAAAATAAAAGCTCTAATAACCAGCCTACTAGATAAAAAACAATCGACCATTTTATAACAAATCTTAGCCAAATGTGAGCACATCGGTCTCGCTGATGAGCTCGCGGAGGGTTGTTTTGGGCTGGTTCAATATGACTAACTATGTATCAAAAAATTGGCTACAAGATTAGACCAAGCTAATAATTTGCCTCCAATCTCAACTCTTCTTTGCCCTATTTTAACCAAAAAGTTGATTCAATCTTTCGGCCTAGGGGTGTCAAAATTTGACCTCACTCAAAAGCCGACCCAAACCCGACTTAGAAAATTTCGAGTTCGGGTCAACCCGTTTGCCATACGGCTCGAGTTTGTAATTCATACTAGTTTACTGAACTGTGCCGGTTTGGGTTGACCCGGAAACCCGAATTCAACCCATTTTGATCTAGTTTGGAGTCACCCAAAATCGGCAGTCACCCAAAATCGGTTCGTCAAGTTCGACTTCACCACTCGTGACCTAGTTCGGAGTCCGTTCTCTCAGGCCCTCACTAAGGCAGTGCACGGTTGGGGTTCAACTTCGCCACTTCGCATTGTCAGCGTCCGACGTCCGCTCGCTCAGCGCAGTGGCTCAGGCATCAAGCAATTAGGCGCGCTTGGCCTACGCACAACCCCACCTAGCCACCTCCGTTCTCTCAGGTCGCCATGCCCGCTCTGCGGCTCAGACGATTGTGTGTTTGTAGCATCTACCATCCGGAGTCTCCGGACCCGTGTGGTAGTCACTACTCCACCGTTCTTGGGTCTAGTCAGGTCCATGTTGGGATTTTTCACCGTTTGCATAATGGGATCGCGTCAAATAGTGTCGGGTCGATGTCGACTTGTGATCCTATTTTGACGACTACTTCCAGCTAAAATCTCAGCCATACATGTGTTCAACATCTGGAAAAGAAGACACCAACATATATTTATTTTATCAGAAGGCTTTGCTAGCAATTCTATGTGCCGAACACGGTATCATCAATGTTTTGATTGAATAAAACTCTACGTGATTTTCATGTCCATTTTCCTCTTAGAAAGTGACATTGTGATGTTCATATCTTATTTATTGATATTATAAAAACAACCTTCTCTGACTTGTTCGATTCAGCAACTTAATCTTATCTTAATTGATGCTACAGGTGAATAATCACAGCAAACAAACTAAAACCATTTTGCTCACCAATCATTCAATGTGCTCATCTCCAGCAGAAGACCAGAGCCCTGTAGAGTAATTTGCGATATGGAATCCAAATGATACTAACCTTGAGATTAACATTTGATACATCACCAAAAATCGTCTTGATCATGCACAAATTTCGAGGCTCCATCATCAGAGACAACAATCTTTTTAACCTCCGTCGCCCACTGACTACGATCTTTCCAACCTTCGTCTCACAAGAAAACCGTCTTTCCGACCTCTATCGTCCACCAACTACGATCATTTCGACCTTCGTTGTTTGCCAACTACGGTCCCGCCGACCAAACGAACATATCAATATTTGTCGTTCTTCCAATTTCCACCTTGTAATGCACTCTATAAGATGTATATTTTCTAAATCAAACCAATTAAAGCCTTCTCCAAGGATGGGCCTCATTTGTAATTGAATGCAAACACTTGTGAAATTATTTTAACTGGGCAAGACCCACATGATTTTTTCCTTTTTTAGGATTTTCTACGTAAAAATCTTAATATCACTTATGACTCTCGCATCTCTTCTGTTTATATATCTGCGTATTAAATTTCCGTACAAAACTAAGACGTTAGTTTTTGTATCTCTGTAGATCATGAATGTTCCATTCGGCAACAATATTGAAGATTTTCTCTTTTGAAGTGGAAAGCCTCACCAACTCAGCCATATGGAGTTCTCAGAAAAGACAATATTAATACACCAAGAGTCATTTCTTAATTCAAAGCGCATGGAAATCACTGTATAAATAATTAACAGGTGGAGCCTAGTGGAGTCGGTTACAGTATACATGATAAGACCATAACAATGGTGAAGGGCCCAGAAGAATTAGGTGGCAGCTTGCCCAGCACCATGACCTAGATGGATACCAGCACAGCTTGAACATTTATGCGCACAAAATAAATAAGATTTTAAATACATATTATCTTTTACAGTAGCTTTCTAATAAGCAGCAAAAAAAAAAGTTGTCAAAAACTGTTTCAAATTAAGGCTTTATTTGGGACGGCTTTTTTATTGCTTTCTAAAACGGAGTTTTTATACAAAAATAAAAAATTTTGTACTAAAACCCCGTTTTAGAAAACAGTAAAAAAGCCGTCCCAAACGAAGCTTAAATCTTAAAAACAAGCATAAATGACTATAAATATTTTTTTTTAAAAATCTTACTGTACAAACTCAAATTTTCTTTACTAAAATAACTACAAAATATGTAATATTGAATTTTAATTGAATTGCTAAGAATAAGGGTATACATGTAAATAAAATTAGGACTATTGCATCTGTCTCAACAAATTTGACATGACATGCATAAGAATATATGATATAGTTTACATGATATGACATGCTTGCGTACTGTGTAATGCACAGTAGTAGAAAGCACATTGATGGCATAATGATCAAATTATCAACATGTTAAATTGCATAAATACACATATGATATATTATATATCTTGCATGTGTGATATAGCATTTTTGTGTGATGCAAAAAAAGCTAGTTAGTTATAAAGTGATCTTGGTTCGCTGAAGCAACATATCTTGCATAGGAGGATATGTCGATAAATTTATCTTTATATTATAAGTTTATGGTGTAATCCCAACACAAAATACAATATACAAAATAAGTAGTTATAAGTGGAAAACATATGCCAACAAGTAAGAGTGACGACTCTTAAAAGATACACCTGATATATTAATACATGACATTACTTAATAAGATACAGGAAATCATCATGTGATTAGCTGGACGTCCTGACTTGTTTTAGTATGAATATGTACATGCATACATGACATAATGACATATATAACATGAATATGCATAAGTTATATAATATATGAGGTATATGATATATGATATAATACATTAATTTGATGCATTATAATGCTAATACAAATAAGTAGATAAGTGACGCATCTTATACATGAGATTGGTGCATATTGCATAAATAACATGATAAAATATAGAAATGACAATTAGGATGTTACCTTACATTAATAATTGATAGAATCAATGTGCAACTACATTTCTTTAAAAATTTACATGATAGTCTTTCAATAACCCTTTTAATATGTTGGGATACAACTGAGACAATGATTAATGCTCACTCTTATGATTATGATTCATATTGATTAATTTTATTCATATGAACCACAACTATTCATGTTGGTATATTTCTATGCATATGAATTCATGATAAATTAGCATTGTTATTGATTTGAATGATTTTATCCATATTATTTTGATTTTCGTGAATTGGTTCTAGTGGTATGTTCTGGTAACCAATTGAGCTTTTGCTCATTATATGGTTTTCTTCGCAAATTCAGAGATTGGCAAAGTCCTAGTGGAGTGAGACTAATCAGATTTTGGTTGTATGTATTTCTTTTGTATCCTTTGTTTTTTTTTTTCATGAATGTATAAAAAATGGATAGACTATAAAGATAAATTCATGACTAATGTACATAATTTTTAAAGACAAAATAAGTTATACATGTTTTGAATATGAAAATGAAAGATAACTTTCGTTGTGTATATTATTTTTATATGGATAATTACTAGTGGCATTGGTTGATGATTAAAAGATATAAGTAGACAATTCTTTCAAATTAGATCTTAGGGATTGACATCCATCGCCCATTATCTATTTTTCTTTTACTATTATGACCCGAATATAGTCATTCTAACCTCTATCACCTGCTGACTACTATCCTCAAATAACCATAACCTGGATGTAGTCTGCAAGCCTATATCGCCTGACTACGGTCCTATGATCTTTGTTGTCTATCAAGCATAATCCTCGAAACACCATCATCTGACTACGACCCTTCTAACCTCTAACGTCTGACTATAGTTCTCTGACTACTGTAGTCCGTTTATAATTCTTCGAGTACCGTCGTCTAACTATAGTCATACGACCTCTGTCACATGACTATGATCATTTCAACCACTATTACCTACCGATTACAGCCCTCAAATATTTGTCACCAAACTATGATTATTTCGACTTCCGTCGTTTGCCAACTACAGTCCTCCAACCTCCATTGCCTGCTAACTATAGTCCTTTGACCTATAATTTTTTAGCTATTATCACTTAGTTACTTTAATGCTTACAACCAAAAAATAGGGCTATCGCAGCACAATTTTTTACCTATCCCAATGGTTTCTTTGCAGCGGTTTTAAAATCGCTACACCCTCGCTGTAATTGCAATGCGCTGCAACGACATTTCGCATCAGTTTGAAGAATAGCGGGGTAGATTTCACGAAGTGCTTAATTTTACAACGGTTATAACCGGTACAAATCTCCAGAATTGTGGCGGTTATAACACCACAAATATTGTCCAAGAAAATAGATTTCCAATAATTTGACGATTTTAACTGCCACAATTCTAGACACTGGTTACAGTTATAACCACTACTAAAGTCCAAAATTTTTATTAAAAAAAAAAAAATGAAACCTGAATATCCACCAAAATATGTATACACATAACACATCAACAACCTATCAAAAAGAAGAATGAAAGATGAATAATAGGCATAAAGGTCAGATGATAGCAACTGATAGATTCAAAGAAAATTTACATCGCATTAATATTATAAAACTCAGGTCATGGAGTTTGTGATAAAAAAAAAAAAAACCTTGATGGTACAAGAACTAGAGAAAATATAAGCAGACAGATTTAAACAAGAATATTGATATAGATTTAAACGAATTATATATTGTCATCAAAACAAATTCTAAAAATAGAAGTTTGGCTTGAACATTATCCTCCTCCAATCCTATCCAATCAATAACGCCACCTCTTCATTTTATTCCACGTACCCACACAATTCAACCTACTATATTCAAAAAGGTGCTGAAGGTTTAATATTCAAATATTACAACACACTATGTTTCTATTTTACAAATCAATCTTCTTGTAGCTACTTGATCTGCTTGACCTGTACTTTTTCAAAAGCTTTTTTCTTGGTTTTGTTTGGGCGTTTTATACTTTTCAGCTTTTACTGCTAAAGAGTAAAGGCCTATTCCTTTTCTTCTTACACTTTTTCATGTTCTTTCCACCATTCCCATTAGTATTAACGCTCCACATGCAACATACATTGACGTGCATGCAATATGCACACAGTCATAAATAGGGGTGTCAGTTTTGGGTCACGGGTCAGGTTCGAGTCGAACTCGAAATTGATCCGGCACTATTCGGGTCAACCCAAACCCGAACCGTTTTTGAAAACGGGTCAGTTTTCCTGACCTAAACCCGACCCGCTTCAGGTCCGGGTCAACCCGACACGACCCGAGTGACCCATTTCCAACAAAAAATTGCTAGTTTTCGGGTCAAAACGGGTCTATCTCATCTTTTTCGGATCAATCTCGGGTTGCCGGGTCAAAATCGGGTCAAAGGGTTAACCCGAACCCAACCCGATTTTTGAAACAGGTCGAAATGTTGAACCCAAACCTAACCCGTTTCGGGTTCGGGTTGACCCTAACCCGAAATTTTTGGGTCAGATTCAAGTCGGCTTTTCGGGTCATGTCAAATATTGACACCCCTAGTCATAATGATATGTTCGTTTGCCATTTAAAATACACGGGCTTAGAATTTAATGCATGGGCTTTATTAATATACAAAGAAAGATCAAAACTGGAGAAAGATTAAATTACATTTCTTTCTTCTCTAATGGTGAAAAAAAGAAAATAAACAGGAGCTTCTCTATGCCTTTCTTCTCAATCATATTTTCAAGGAAAATCAGTATCTAGTATTGAAAGCTTTTACTCAGTTCCCTCTTGATATTTGCCTATGTCTGAACCGGAAACGGGATGCACAGACCAGTATTTTAAATCTTTATTAACGGAGAAAATGGAACAAAATAAAACAGATATATACAAGAGAAATGTATGAGGTCGCTTACAGAAATCCAAATAGCTGAAGCTCGAACAAGATCAAATCGATTAGGTTCACTCCAGAAAAATATCTTTTAAAATTAAAAAGATGCGAACCCCGCTCTGATCACGAACTTAGGGATTCTCTTTAATTGTTCCGGATGTAGATTGAGTTTAATATTTAACCAGATTTCCCCTGAGAGTATTGTTAGGGTTTATTTAGATTTGGGTTCTACTTCCTATGAGCGCAAGCCCTCATAGTTAATTACCCCTCCTAACACATTAAAAGAGCACTCTCGATTAAGGATGAAATATACTTAGCTTCATACAAGAAGTGTGAGAATGTGCAATAAATATTTAAATTTAGTTATGGGGGATGAAGGCACACCCGATCAAGATCTCATGGTTCCGTCACCCCGGGCATACCGTGGGTTCAATCTACCAACACTAACAACCATTGGTTATAATGTCTAGGGAATCTGATTAGATGTCATGGGTTGCCTCCTCTCAGTGATCCCGAATAAATTTATGAATTTTAGTTTGATTTAATTTGGGTTGGGGCTTATGACTTCCTTAGAAGTTGCTCATTAATTTATTTAGTTTGGGGCTTACGGCTCCAATTAGGAGTTGCCCGTTAATTTGTTTTGTTTGGATAGGGACTTATGGCTTCTTTAGAAAGTGCCCGTGTGATTTGATTTGGGTAGGGGCTTACGACTGATAGTGGGTCTTACGGCCTCTATTAGAGGTGACCCAAATTTTTTTTGATATGAGTGGGTCTTATGGCTTCCTTAGAAGTAGCCCGAAGATTTTGGTTTGATAGGTCTTATGATTTCCTTAATTAGAAGTTGTCTAACGGAGGGTCTTACGGCCTAGCCCTATAAGCTAAGTGACCTGTTAATTTGTTTAAGTTTTGGGTTTAGGTTTGTTCACTTAGAATTTTCCTAACAAGCGGGTCTTACAACTTCACTTAGAAGTAGCCCAAATGGCGGGTCTTACAACTTAGTCCTATAGACTAAGATGCCCAATTAAGAGGTCTAGAGCTATGTTGTTTCCTAGCTATTACCCTTAAAGACTGGACTTACGGCTTTCACTGAAAGTAGCCAGTAGAATTTTTGGAATTTATTCCTTCACTTAGTAAATATATATATTTAGTGAAAGAATTACCAATAGGATTTACTACTCCTATTAGAAGTAACATATATGACTTAGTTCAGCGGGGATATAGCTTTACACATTTCCCCATTTCAACACTAGTTTTAGTGTCTTGTTTTGTGCTTGTAGTTTATTTTTACTATAATAGTTTATTGTTCTTTTTTTTTTTTAAGCTCTTTATTTTACATTCAGTAGTTAGTTCACTACTTGCATGGAAGATTCTTCTTCCACGAATGTTCGACTGGGAAGATCATCTTCATTGATACTCAATATAAATTGTACTTCTAGTTGGCTAGTCTCCTCAATTTGAATGCATTCTTTGTCTTCAACTTCCACAATCTCCATAATCTCATTTACAGCTTCCGGGATTTCATCAGTGCTAGGGAAGCTCTCCTTATACCTCCAAAGATCCAAATGTTCTGCAATTTTTTTTGTTGTTGTTGTTGTTTGGAGTTATTTAGAAGTGTTTTCCTGAAGAGACTCGGCTTCCTTGACATCCTTCTCTCTTGCCAGATTATGTCTTGGAGAGTTAAATCCAGGAAAAGAAAATACTCTACCCAAAGATTTTGATACCTGAATAGAAAGCAATGATTTGTTTACACTACCAATACGAAGAAACTCAGCAAGATTTTAATTGGCTTCATCAAAGAAAGCAGCTTCTGTGTAGAGCATACTAGGAGCAGCATTTTTTTTTTCCCTCAATTTCTTGTGACCAGCTGTTTTTGAAGCAATTGAAAATTGATTTTTCTTCTGAATTTCTTTGGTATCCGATCTATGATTTTTTTTTAATTTCTTTTGGTATCCAATCTATTTTCTCTGTCATTTTTAGTGTGCTCTCTACTGCAAGAAGTTGCATTCTTTCTGGATATCTCTTTACCATATGGGATTTATTTCCTGCATTTTTTTTTAGGTATTTAAACTTCTCTTTTATGACTTGATTAAATTAGAGATTCACCCTTAAATAGTTTTGGTTATTTTAAAATTATATAGTTTGATTAAATTTAAAAAATGAAAGCTCATATTACCTCTCTTTTAATTTTAATTAAAGTTTTAATTTTAGGTTAATTAAGTTTCTAATTTCATTTTAAAAATATTTTATTTAAATGAATTCAGTTTTTTTTTATTTAAATTAATCAGTTATTAGATTATTTGATTCGATTTTTTTTTTAACTACAAATTATATTTGTCAATGCACTTCATGAAAGTATTTTTAATGTTTGTATTCTTAGAAATATTATCCTCACTGAAGGAGCTCTTAAATAACTTGCTTCTTCTTATCATCCTCTTGAACAACATATCTATACTACTATTATAAAAGCCGCTTGAATTTCCTTCCCCGTAAAATCTTGGCCAGTTGACCATTCAAATAATAAGCTGCATGCTGGTACGAGAAAGTAAAGTTTGTTTGATCAAGCAAAAAACCAGAATCCAGTGCTTTGAAAGTTTGCTCCATCTTTGCCCAGAAGATGTAACTCACGTCTCCATAAGGAGCCCAAGATGTGCTGAAAAGTTTTGTTTTAAGTAAATTCAGAAACCACATGAGCCATTAATGCATTCCTAGAGTTTCCATGCTCAAAGTAACTCAATGATGGAAGGGAAGGTTTTTATTGTTGTTAGGGAAGAAGCATTAGGCCTGGCTAGAAAAACTGAAATATTTCTTTCTGATTTATCTGTTTATGATTGATACTGTAGGCATGCTTTTCATTAGAAACGGGTCTCTATTGGAAGCAATTGCTTCAAGAAATTCGTCATCATCCTGAGAACTTAAGGAATCCTCTTGTAATGAATCGTTGCTTGTTTCTAAACAAAATTGCAAACTTAATACTTTTCTTATGGACTATATTATGGTACATTCATCATCAACATGCTGCACGCAAATTGATTAGGAGTGGCAAAATCTCTTATATAAACTAAACCTTTAGAATCCATTGTTTGAAATTACCAAAAAAAAATGATTAAATTCAAACTGAACCTTTAGGGGTTGTTTGGTATAGGATTGGATTCAATTTTAGTAGGATTTATTAAATCCTGTAAATCAAGATTTAGTAAATCCTGGGCTCTTAAATCCTGAATTGTGTGTGGTATGACAATTTTTAAATCTTGTTAAATCCAAAAAGATGTTTGACAACAGATAATAGGATTTAAAACGGTTGGAGATTTAAAATTGAATTAACTAATTATTTTTAAATAACTTACTATTTAAATAATATTTTAACTAATTATTTAATTACTATTTTATTAGTTTAAATTATAAATTTTATTATTAATTATCTCATTAATCACTTAAGATTTCTATTGCTCTTTAATTATTTAACTATTATTTATATTATTAATTCTATGTTTAATAATGTATAAGATAATTAAACTAATTTCTAATTACTAATTATTTTATTAAGTTAAATTAGGTAATTAATTTATACACTAATTCTACTATTAAATATTTAATTAATTTACTTAGTTATTAATATTTTAAATTATATTAATTAAGTTAAATAGTGATGGTTGAGGCGTCTAGCATGTCCTTGCTGTTCGGCATCGTTGCTTCGCAGGAGGTGTCGCTTCTTCGGCTCCTTCGTCGTTGTTCGACTTCGCTCCTTCGACGAAGTTCCCTTCCTGTCGGATCGAACGTTACAAAATTTTGATCGGAAGCAACGACGGGAGCTCGCTAGCTCGCTGTGAAGGTAAGTTTCTCCCTTTCGCGCGCTTCTTCGCTCCAAATCCCGTAAATCCGACTTCTAGCGAGATTAGGATTTACCGGGATTTACAAGATTTACGGCTTAAATCCGCAAATCCGGGATTTACGGATTTGCCGGATTTACCGTGACTTTTTTTGCGTTTGGCTGGATTTACCCTAAATCCTACTAAAAACTTGAAATAAATCCGATACCAAACACCCCCTTAGTTTGGATTTAAACTCGCTGGAAGTCTTTGTTGGGATTTTCTTGTGCTAAAAAGTGAACTTAGTGAGTGTTCATTTTTATTATTTTTGTGCTAACTTTAAAAATTATTATAATGTGCACTTAGTGCATGTACAATTTTAAGATAAAATTCCTCTCTTTTATAATTTTAATTAAATATATAAATATAATGTTATAATATCTTATTTACAATAAAAATTATGCTTTTTTTGGTCAAAATATTAAATCATTAATTTTATTGTATTATTAGTTCTACAGAGAAAAATTATGAATTTTTCAATATTCAATTATAAAATTATATTAATATATTTTTTTCTAATATGATTTTAACAAAAAAATCTAACTCTTAATTAAAATAATTAATAAATTTAATATTTTTTTAAGAATGATAATGTTAATAAATATTAAAGATATGAATTTTTATTTTAAATTTTTTATTCACGTGCATGGGCAATAAAACTAGTTTTAGAAACACGTGATAAAACAGCATGCACAATAATATGTATTAACGAGCATCATTTCAGTCACCAAATAGCTCAGATATAATCCAATTCCTTACCTTTTATGTAACATTCCGTAAATTTAATGAACTCTATGGAAGGAGAATTCAAATTTTGCAGCAACACATCCTCAGAATCAAGCACTTGAGAAGATACAGATGAGTTCTTTTGCCTCCTTTGAGATCTGACTGGAAGTGGAGTTTGTACAAGCCTAGCCAATCTCTTTTGCCGAGTACTCCAAAAATTTTTGACATCATTATCCGTTCTACCTTCAAGGAAGGTTGCAATTCGCGCCCATTTATTCCCAAATCTTGCCTGCATATCGATCACCGTGCGCTCCTCCTCCAATGTGAATTTGCATCCGCTTTTCAAGTTGGGTCTGAGTTTGTTGACCCAGCGGAGACGGCAGGATTTGCCGGTTCGGGGAAGAAGACCATTGGATTGAATGGAGCTCCAGTCATGAGAGCCGTTCTTTTTGACGTAGTCCATAAGAACCTTATCTTCTTCCGCTGTCCATGGCCCTTTCTTCATAGTCGCCGGGCAAAGATTTTGGTCGGGTGTGGTTTTGCTCGCGTGAGGGGATCGGCAGGACAGGTCACCGGCGGAGGCTGACGGGGCTTGATTCCACGATTTGGGTAGGTGGTTTTGTGTCGTCGGAGTTGGAGGTTGGATGTAAGAGGCTGTCGGGGGCGTGAACAGGGAACTCGATCTTCTTACTTGGAAGAAAAATCCCGAGAAACAGAGGGCAGAAAGTTTTCTTCACCAGTGAGTATCTCCTTGCGTCCGGTCTTTTCTTTCCTTTTGTACTGAATCAAATAGCAGTTCCTGTTGCATATGGTTTTTTTTTTTTGGAACGTGGGGAAGAGAAGTTTTTATATGGCTTAATACTTGCCTGAGGTTAATATTGATACCAGTTCGGAAAGTCGTGGGAAATACTTTGTCAAAGGAAAAAAATGTTTTTTTTGCCCACGAGGTGTTCGATGAAATGCTTCTTGAGTTGGAGATTTGGAATATTATTTGCGTCGTGGCCATATAAATAGTTTTATGAGGGCAATTTATAAGCTTGTAGGTTTATTAATAATTTCAATTTGTAATGACACTCCCATGGTCATTATTGACTATATCTAAGAGATTAATTTGATCTCCATTGCATGCTTGTAATGACCACTTCAATTGAATCCTACAGTTGTCGGAGGATTGACTTTGTTTTGTCAGAAGAAAGCTGCTTCACTTGACTACAAACTCATTAAGCTTGTACTTCTTTAATTTGCTAGGAGAATCTGCTAGGGGTTTAGAATTGATATTCCCTTATTGTTGTTCTACCATATGTTGAAACCCCTCCAGTAAATTCCTATCCAATCAGATATTCCCTTATTGTTGTTCTACCATATGTTGAAATCCATCAATCACTTAATGTTGGCATGCCTTCTTATTAACACCTCATGCGAAACTAATTTGATATTATAAAATTCTTTTGCAGGCAGGTGAATATATGGTTCAAATCCAAAAATCAGGGAAACGATCTTGATTCCATGAACAAAAAATAACTTTGTAATGTGTTCATGGTCTTATTCTATTTTTCTTGCTAATTATCCGTCTATTTCCGATAACTATTAATTTAGGCATTTTATTGGGTTACCTTTTTTCTTTTTTTTTTTAATTCCAACAGATTAGAGTCCCCTCAAAATTAGGTCTCGATCGTATCAATGTATGTTGAACATTTTCTGATTTTAGGGATTACCGTAATGAAAGAAGAAGAAAAATGAGAAGAAGATGGAGAAAATGAGAAGAAGAGGGAGAAGAAGAAGAAGAGGAAGAAGAGGAAGAAGGGGAAGAATCTCACACTGAAGAATAGCGAGCAAGATGCGAGTGGGATGTGCAAGCGGACGGGCATTTCCGATGGTAATGAATGGCCGTGTGTTCCTCCGATAGCAGCTGCGACGCACAGCAGTGGTTTGCTCCGCTAGAGTCACGATCACATACACAAAAGAAGAGGAAGAAGGAGAGGCAAGCAGATCGCGTGCATAAGATTGGGAATTAGGGATTCTTTGTTTTAGGGCAGGGCTTTACGCACAGTTAAAAGAGGTGCTATTTGCACCGGTTAAAACCCGAGTAATTTGTAGCAATAAAAAAATGATGCTAAAATAGGGTTTTAACAGCAGTTTAAAAACCGCTTCTAATATCTGGTATGAAAAATCCAGTTTTTTTAGAAGTGACTTATTGTTTTCATCATATTGTATTATTAATAATGACAACACATGCCATCACTTATACAATTGATGCATGTCGTCAATATCAGCACTAACTCCCTTTTTTGGTGATAGATTCCTATCAAAAAGCTCTTCCAACTTCAACCACGTTATATATTCTTTGTATTATATTAATGTTATCCCCCAAGAAAGGTATTTTCTTGTAATTAAATACAAATAATTGTGGAATCATTTTGATTTGGCCATGCCCCATAATTTTTCCCTTTTCCGATATTTTCAATATAAAAAATTTGGTGCTCTTATGATTATCGCACCGCCTCTTTTTATCTATATTTGTACTAAATCTTCGCATAGAGCTATGACATTAAAACTCTCTCTCTCTCTCTACTATGGTGAATAAATAATGCCAGTTTATTTCATGTCTTGATACGGCATCGCAAAATCATCTTGATCGGGCACGAATCTCGAGGCAAAACCTAGTTGGAAACTTCAAAAATTAATTTCGGGAGCATATGAACTCCAATTTCAGCGAGCTTACAGTCAAACTGAGCGTCTCGGAAATACAAACCCAACGACACCAAGATCAACCCAATCCGAGCCAAAATGAGTCCGAATCAAAGGTTCGAAGCGCTGTTGGAAGGTTCAAACCGCAATTTGAGTTACCAAACGGTCTCCGATTTTGACGAACTTATACTCGAATCAAGCGGCTCGACGAGACGAATCCAACGAGCCCAAGATCATCGAATTCCGACATCATTAAGGCCATAAAATGTCCAACGAACGGTGCATGATCAAAAGATTCGATATCGACCGTCCATTCAAACCACTCCCTGTTCGCCCTTGATCTCACGCCTATTTACGGGCTATGCCACTCCAGAAAAACTATAAATAGAGCCCTCATTCTTCACCAAGGGGCTCAAGTGAAGAGAGAGAAGAAGAAGAGAAGGAGAAGGAGAAAGGGGAATAGGAGATTCCTCACCTCCTCGACCACCGCCGCCGGAGTTTTTTCCTGCCGCCTGAAGACGCCGGAGCTCTGCCGGATTTTCAGAAAACGCAGGGAATTCGCAGGATTTTTGTGAAGTTCGTGGAAGAAACAAGTTGTATTTGGATTATCCCGGCTTGTGGGACGAAATCCGCCAATTGTAATCAACAAAAACGCTAGTGGAAATTTGCAACTGGGCGAGGCCCCGTGGTTTTTCCCATTTTTGGGTTTTCCACGTAAAAACTCTTGGTGTTCAATCTCTTTTCCTGTTTGTGTGTTAAACTTACGTGCAACGCTCGGACGCAAATTCATAAACTCTACCGCCGCGTATTTTCTAACACGCAACATGTCTAAAACTAAAATTGAGGCTTCTTTATATAAACTTTAACCAGTAATTTTGCTTGCAATATGCAAAATTGAGGCTTCTTAATTTATAGATTTTAAGAAAGGTATTTCAGTTCTAATTCATAATAATACAAAATGCTCCATATAATTATCATTAATAAACACTGCAAATTGCATCCCTCCATGATTGAAAAGAGTTAAAATGATATTGTCCCTAGTTAATCTAACTAGCTAGCCAGTCAAAATTGGGGTTAACCCAAGCAATCATCGATGGTTTTAAATGGCCAAATTAAACATAAATCTATCTCATTATTTTTTCCTTTGCTTTAAAATTTGCTCTTTTGAATTAAAACTAATGATCAGCGAAGCAAAAATTTTTATGATCCCAACAAATATCATATATGCATCTACATTCATGAGCACCTTAAACTTAAGGATATTCATAATAAAATCCCCTACAAACATATAATTAATAATAATCTTTCTCTTAATATTTGGTTTTTAAATACAAATTTGATATAGACTAATATATCATCAAAAAATTATCTTGATCGGACACGAATCTTGAAGCAAAATCAAGTTTGAAATTTCAAAAATTTTATTGAAGACCATCTGAACTCCGATTTCAACAAATTTATAGTCGAGTTGAACGTCTCGAAAATATGAACCCAAGTACACCAAATCCGACTCAATATGAGCCCAAATGAGTCTGAATTCAAGACCCGGAGCATATTTGAAAGGTTCAAATAATAATTTGGATTACCAAATGGTTTTCAAACATGTCATGCTTATAGTCAAATAGAGCGGCTTGATGAGACAAATCCAACGAGCCCAAGATCGCTGAATTATGATATCATTAAGGCATTTAAATGCTCAATAACGGTCAATTATTGAGGAAAACCGCATCGACCGTCCATTAAAACCACTCCCAAATTACCCTTGATCTCCCTCCTATTCACTGGTCATGCCACTCTAAAAAAATTAGAAATAGACCCCTCATTCCTCATGAAAAGGGAGGAGGAAGGGACTCAAGCAAAAAGAGAAGGAAGAGAATGAAGATTTCTCTTAACACTAGACTCTTCGACCACCGTCGAACTTTAACCAGGCCACCGACTATGGCTAGATTTTCGCCCGGCTACCGACGGAAGTCGGATTTCTGCCCGGCCACGGCCATCAGACGCTAGATTTCTACCCGGCAACCAACTGATGCCAGACTTCCGCCAGTCGTCGGATTTCTGCCTATCGCCAGACTTTCATCGGACTTCTACTCGGCGCAAGACTTCCATTCCTCCTCAAACTTCTGACTGTCATCGTACTTTCATCGAACTTTTACCCGACGTCGAACTTTCACACGTCATCGGACTTTTGTCGGACTTCTACCCTACGCCGAACTTCTGCCCTACGCCGAACTTCTGCATATTGCCGGACTTCGATCGGACTTTTGCTCGACGCCAAACTTCTACCCTTTGCTAGACTTCTGACCATCGTCGGATTTCCACCCGTTTTCGGATTTCTACCTGATGCCGGACTTCCGTTCGTTGATGAATTTCTACGCGACGCCAAACTTCCGCCCATCAACAGTCCTTCTGACCTCCTTCGCTGGACAATGATCTTTCTGACCTTCGTCACTAGCTAGCCAACTACGGCCTTCCCTTCAATGAAGAGCCTCATTTGTAATCAACTGCAAATACTAGTGTATTCATTCAAACCGGACTAGATCTTTTTCCCCTTTTAAGGGTTTTCCACATAAAAATTTTGGTGTCTCTTATGAATGCTTCACGCACTCTTCTTATCTATATGCGTGTCAGATCTTCGTACAAAACTAAGATGTTAAATTTTATATTTCTCTATCACTGTGAATATTCCAGGACGCAACAAATACAACATTCAATTTCAAATTCTTAACAATAATTTTAAAAATCTTTCCGAAATTAATTAAATGATAACCACAAAATAATCATTTATAATTTGTTATGACAGCTAATTGCAGGTCTATACTGACATTGCATCACCATTATAACACAAATATACTCAACATTTTTTTCTGAAAATTAATTCCAAAAAAATTATATTCATTTAATTTTTTTTATTATTATTCATTTATTTATTTATATATATCAAATATTTTACAAAACCATATGAACAACTGAGACCCTAGAGCTCTCACATTCATTAGCCTTCCCATTATTTATTATATAATTATCATAAATTGATTTTCTAATTTAAAAAAAGTGGTATATAATTTTAAAATATTTTTTTACACATTTTTACTCAAAATTCTTAATATTAATATATTTTAAGTGCATTTTATATTAATATTTTTTAAAATAAACAGACTCACAATCTAACAAGTCCAGTTAGGACTAGCTCAACAGCTTGGCTCACAAGCCATTCATCGAGCCAATTTTAAGCCCACTCGCATTGCACGGCCATTATATCGACAAATACTCAATAAATTACCTGAAAAATTAATTCTAATAAATTTATATATAAACGTTTCATAAAGCCATATGTACAATTGAGACCCTTTGGCTCCCACATTCATTAGCCTTCCCATTATTTCTTATATTATTGCCATAAATTGATTTCCTAATAAAGAGATTAGCAATAAACCTCGTAATTAAATCCTTAATATAATAGATAGCGTCGGCCTGATCACAGCTGTCTCTCTATCACAGCCTTCCAACCCTACAAGGAAAAATTTTATAGCTACCATAATAATAAAAATATGCCAATTTTTAATATTATTTAATTTATTTTTAAATATATATTAAGTTATATTTTTTTTTTCAGCCAAATAAATATTCCTATTGGAAATTCCATTTGTAGTACCGTGCGCTGCTTGCCTTCCAAAACGAAAGGAAACTCCTATGAACGATAGATTACTAGTTTATTTTGATGGCATCAATCTTGAAGCAATCTAAGGGTGGATTGGAATTTTCTCGAAGTTACCGTTAGGGGCCGGTTCATATTTGGTAACGGAAGGCCGGGCAACAGTAACAAGGCGGCTGGTCTATATAGCCAATCTCTGACCAAATTTTCTTCTACTGCTCATTGGAATTCTTCATATCTCGTTTGCTTTTCCTCCCTCTGGTCTTCTTCTTCCTCGGCTACTTGCTTTTTGTGTTCTGTTACTAATAAGAGCTGAAAGAGCTTCTTCTCGTGTTGCTCTAATGGCGCGGCTTGTTCTGCTGGCCGGTTTCTTTCTCGGCCTGGTTTGTTGCACCGAGGCTTATGATTTCTACGTGGGGGTAAGAAGTGGCTGGGTGTTGAAACCTGCTGAGAAGTACAATAGCTGGGCTGAGAGGATGAGATTTCAAGTGAAGGATAAGCTTGGTAATGATCTAATAATCAAACTTTGATGTTGTTAATGCGCATATTTGTGAAGTAATTCTATTACGGGATGTTTGAATTTTTTTTTTTTTTTGGTTTTTGCAGTTTTTAATTATAAGAAAGGGGAGGACTCTGTTCTTGTGGTGAAGGAGGAGGATTATGAGTCCTGCAACACGAAGAATCCGATAAAGAAGTTTGAAGATGGCAAATCTGTGTTTATTTTTGATAAATCGGGGCCTTTCTTCTTTATCAGCGGCGCAGATGGCCACTGTGCTCAAGGGCAGAAGCTTATTGTTGTAGTCATGGCAGTCAGAAATAAGCCAGTCCATCCACCGCCGACCTCCTCTCCTCCACCATCTTCTCCTGCGACTCCTCCTTCTTCAGCTTCTACACCGTCTCCATCCCCTGTTCCAGGAGCTAAACCTCCATCCTCTTTTCCACCATCGATTTCTCCTTCCCCTGCTCCGGTGGTGAAACCTCCAACATCTTCTCCCTCCCCAGCTCCGGCGATCAAGCCTCCATCTTCTTCTCCATCTCCCGCTCCGGTGAGTAAGACTCCATCCTCCTCTCCCTCCCCTTCTCCGATTGATACATCTCCGTCCTCTTCTCCATCTCCTGCGCCAGTCACTAACACTCCATCCTCCTCTCCATCCCCAACTCCGGCTGCTATATCTCCGTCCTCTTCTCCTTCCCCTACCCCGTCTTCTTCTTCTTCTCCTGCCATTTCCCCTGCCTCATCCCCTGCTTCATCCCAAGCAAAATCTCCTTCGCCTTCTTCGACTTCACCTGCAACCCCAGCAGCTGGACCGGGAGCATCGGAGCTTTCACCTCCACCTACTTCTTCGACTCCAGGAAGCGGTGGAAGCAGCGGCGGCAGTGGGGTTCCGGTGACACCTACTCCCTCCTCCAACTCCACCTCAACCCCGACGTCCTCCTCAGCTCAAACTAAGTCGATTTCAAGACTACCTTATGCGATATTTACTTTGTTCTTAGGAGCTGTTGTTCTGATTTAATTTTTGTTCCCTTCATTTTGTTGAATTGATGATCATATGATGTTCTTTTAGTGCAATTTGTTCTTCCCCTTTTATTAATAAAAATACAGAATTAAAATTGTTGCCTTTTATTTATAGTTACAGTAAGTTCATCAACGTCAATTACTAAAATTTTTAAAATATTGAGATCTAATAACATCAAAGACATTATTGAATGCTTCAGATTGCCTAATAATATTGAAATATGATGGGCCATTTGTCTTTTCTTTTGATCCACTTCGAATCAAATGTTGACGATTAACAAAATAATGAGTTAATCAGTCATTGAGATAATAAATTAATTGCTTCCTGATCTAAAAAATCATTGTTTTCTTACTTATCTTCTTATAAAAATTTATCATTTTCTTTTGGAATGTCGCATTGTGGATCCTATCAATCATGTCATTGTCAACTTTAATGAGCTCTTAGCTATTCTAAATTTTCTTCTTGTCTTATAAGTTCTCATAATATTATCCACCGTTGTTTAGCTTGGTTGGTGGGCGAGTATGGTTGGGAACCTCTCAATCCGTGCTCGATTCCCCTCGAGCGGCAGCGCCTCTAAAGCGAGGCCCAATCAAGTGCGGGCCAAGAGGTTTCTGGGGTGAGTGCCTCTTCTAGATCAACTGAGGATTAGTCACACCGCCAAGCATCCTTTCGGGGTGGCAGCACCTGGATACCCGATTCTAAAAAAAAGTCACATAGGTTTTAAAAAAATCTCATAATATTCTTAAAATTTATATTAATTTATTAATAAAACTGTAATATTTATTAATACTTCAAGTCTTAAAGACTTTACAGGGGATATGATTGTTTGGTGGGATGATCTTTGGTTAGCATTGTCCACTTTGGCTGTGTTTTAATATCAGGTCAATATTTGATATTGTCTTTAGGTTATTATCTTGTAGACTTTGACAAGTTCTTCTGTCATTTTTAGTCAATTTTGCATAAATTTTTCTCTTTTTGTTTGTTATGATAATGATGTTAAATAATTAGTTTGTTTAATTTTGATTTGATTCATTCTAGAAGGAATAATAATCAACATTTACTTATTTTTCTACCCCTTTGAACCTTCATTAATTGTAATAGTAAATAGATGAGGAGAAGGGGAACAATTATATTTTATTTCTGAAGAATATGATTCAAATAATGTATTAATATTTATAAAATAAACATCTATAATACAAATATGAATTCATTTAGGTCAAAATTGACATCAAAGAATTAGAAAAGCTTAAATACTTCCTCAGTATAAGTGTCTATAATACAAAGAAAGTATTGTCATCAATCGATAAAGATATATATTTAATTTTCTCAAAGAAACATATATGAAGCTATATATTTAATTTTCTTAAAGAAATCTCATGTCATGGTTTTTAAAAATCAGATCCGACCAGCTAGTTCAAGTGATTGAATCATGAACCGGTAAGCCAACCGATTCAATTATATCTCAAAATCAGTTTCTAATCAAATTGGGATAAAACCACGGGCCCGGCCGATCGGAACGGCGAAACATAGAACCGGCGCTAGTTCTTAAGAGCTGCGTGGTTCAAAAACGGATTTCAGATTGAATGGCTAAGGAGTTAAGTTAAGAAAATGACCTAATGAAGACCTCATTCGTTCCCCTCCCGTAATTCATTTTGCTTGCGAGTCGCATGTAGTACCGTTCATCACCCGCTCGTTTTGCTGCTCATTGGTGATTCACGAAATAGACAACGACGAGCTCACTTCACTGATGCAATATTCTTCTCCAACATGACCATGGGATGCAAGTTTTTTAACCCTAAATTTATAGCTTCTCGAATCTTTGAATTTCTGCTGCGCATGTTAAACATCTTCACAATGACATAAAACTCTATTTACATGATCAATGGGATAATGTTTTGATGATTTTTTGCTGGATATATTGGATGTTTCTCCCCATTCAGCATAGTTAATTGCTTGCAATTGTTTCTTTGTGGAACATCAATTCTCTACATAGTTCTAAGAACTCGGCTCCACAAGGTTAAAATCGTATTAGTTTTGAAAGAGAAAGACCTGTAGATTTTATGGGATTCTGAAATAAGAGCATGTATTTAAATGGAGGATATCAGAGCTGAAGAACAATGCCTTGCACCCTTGAATTTTTTATTAATGATGTAGGAACATCTTAGCTTTTATTGTGCTTAGGGACTATTTTACCTTCATTGCTCTAGAGACTTCTATTTTCCTCTTTAAATAGGTCCAATGTAATGTTTTGAGGATTATTGAATGACATATTACTCTCTTTGAAGCTTAGAAAGCTTGTTCTTCTTCTTCCCTGGATTGGGAACTCTTTGAAATCCTTCTTGCAGGTGTCGTCTTCCGCCGATCCACTACATCAGTTGGTATCAGAGCCTGGAGCTTGTGAAGAGCGATGTATTGCAGAAGGTCGGCTGTCGACGACGATCGAAGCCGCAAAACAAGATTGGCGTTCGACGACGATCGACGTCAAGAAAGGTGGGCTGTCGACGATGCTCGAAGCCGGATCGCCTTTTACCAAGCTCAGTCGAAGGAATCGCTCGATCGGGTAGACAGAAACCTTGATCTGATTCGCGAAAACCTTCGAGCAATAACGAAGATGAGGAAGACGTCGGCAACCATACCGAGGTACTCTCCTTCTTCTTCTTCGATCTCATCATTCGCTTCACGCAGACACCGTCCGTCCCGCCACGATTATCCCCCGCTCGAGCTTCCGCTCCGGTGGCGAGAACCTCCTCCGCTCAAGCCTACCAAATCCCGTTCAGCTCCGTTCGTACGCCCAATGTCCAGTGGGGAAGTTGATTCCGACTTCATTGCCGATCCTTTCCACCATGTAGAACATGTTCAGCAGCTCGTCGGGACACGACAAATATCAGCACCCGCAACCTCAGCCGGTGTCCAGGACCTCGCAAACCCAGTCGGTGACCTGATTTCCGCACATCCTGCCTCCGATTCACCGACCCAACATGTCTCCGAGCTCGATCTTTCACTTCCAGATCTCAGTATCAATACCGGCCCCGACTCCGCTGATCTGACAATGCCGGCAGTAACCGATCAGGCCCCCGCCGACCAGCTTCCCGCAACCCCTGTCGCAGACCAGGTCCCCACACCCCCAGCACCGGTCTCGGGTGAATCCGCTCCTTGGCAGGAACTGTCTGGCGATCTCACTTCAGGTTGCGATTCCGACAGAGATGAGAAGACCGATCCCTCGTGTCCGGAAGCCCCTCTTACCAACTACATTGGTAAATCCGGCGAGCAAACGATCAGTCTTAAGCGTGAAGTTGCCGGTAAGAATATCCAGGCTACAGTATTTGTGAATGTTGATGAGGAAGGAATGAGCAACGATGATGTAGATGATAGCGAGGTTGATCAGGAGATGTTCGAGAATGAAGATGAAGATGAGGGGAAGGATTTCCGGTGGTCGCCAGATCCGGGAGGAACCATTCCGTTCCCGCTCCCACTCCCGCCTGAAATGCCGCTCAGCTCCAGTGATACCAGTTCGGAGGAACAATACCACTCCGGCACTATTCTATTACGCGGCACGATTCTCGGCGTCCGGCCGACCCCTGTAGACGCAACATTCTCCGCGCGTGGCCCCAGCCCTCAGTTCCCAGAGATCCTGAAGCCGAACGTTATTGCGCCGGGCCTGAACATTCTCGCGGCGTGGCCGGACGCAATTGGTTCCGCCGGAACATCGATGGCACACACCCAGGCCCCCGACAGTTGCGTTCCGGAGGCTGAGACGTCTTCGGACGTCCACCGGCGACCCACTGGAAGATCCGCCGGTGCCAGTTTGGCTCATTCCGAGCACTCCAACACATTGGATCAATACCATCACTGGATCGGCGGAGATCATCGTGGAGATTCCACCTCAGAGATTGCGGAGATCATCGTGGAGATCATCGTGGAGATCATCGTGCAAGTCGTCGATCTGAAGCCTATTGGTAGCAGCACCACCCGCTTCACCTTCATGGCTAGCGATGGCAAGATGAAGATCAAGGCCATGCTACCTACCAATCTTTCATCTGAAGTCAATTCTGGAAAGCTTCAGAATCTTGGCCTCATTCGCATTCTGGATTACACATGCAATACTATCCCCAACCAAACTGATAAGGCTTTTATTGTGACTAAATGTGAAGTTGTTTCTCCTGCACTTGACTATGAGATCAAAGATGAAGCAGAGGAGATTGCAACACTCTTAAAGTCCAAAGAGGATTCAGTGCAATGCACCCAAACTGTTCGACGAAATGTCATCGAACCAAATTTGAAGGGACTAGAGGAGGTTGTGCAAAAACTTGAGCCATGTACTTTGACAGAGAATAAGATGGAGTTCCAGTGCGCTAGTATTAGTGGAATTGATTACAGTAATGGGAAAGCTTCGGTTCCTGATGATCGCGGAGTCTATTCTGTCATAGTTGGGGATCAATATTGGAGGCCGAAGATAGCAGTAAAAATAGCTTCTATTGCTAGATCTTTTGAGGATGAATACCATAAAGAGTTGGATGTGTCAACCATCCTGACAATACTACAATGTTGTGGAATGAAGCTAAGAGGTGATGATCCAATTTCCATAAAATGTTTTGTTGTTACAATCCAGAACAGAGTTAATGAATTGAAGTCGGATAAGAGCATTAAAGAAGGGAGATATCCAATCCTACATGCACTTTTGGAGTATATTTATAGTGGTCAGACCAAGGTAGTGGAGTCACAATTTGATTCTCTGCGGGATCTGAGTGTGCAGTTTCAGGTTCTGTCATTGATTAAGCGATGCAATGAAATTTCTGACTGTTTTAAGACTGCAAGGAAATTGTTTGATTCTGGCATGAAAGTAGAAATATTTAGTAGTACTTGTGAGGTTCAGCAGTCTGGCCTCTTCCCACTCGAAGAGCCTGCTGTTGTAGGCAAGCTTAAGCAATTCCTCGCAAATGGCGAGCATAGTGATGTAAACATTTATGTTGAAGGACATGGTCTTGTTGCTCGGTCACACAAACTGATTCTTAGCATGTGGAGCACTCCATATGCAAAGATGTTTACAGGTGGAATGGTTGAGAGTAAATCTGCAGATGTTACGTTTAGAGATGTGTCTTCGGAAGCCTTTTTAGCTATGCTACACTTCATGTACAATGGAGAACTTGAGATTGAGAATGATAAGATGGATTATTTGTTAATTCCATTAAGGCTGTTGGCTGACCAATTTGAGATCACATTCCTCCAACAAGAATGTTGTAAATGCCTTTTGGAATGTATATCAGAGGATACAGTCTGTCCCATTTTAGTTGCAATTGCATCACTTCCTTCTTGTAAAGTGGTTGAAGAAACATGCAAGAGGAAAATTTCAATGCATTTTGATTATTGCATCACTGCGAGTACCGACTTTGTCCAATTAGATGAGCTTGTGATCAATGAGGGCAGTAATCTCTGTGAGATAATGAGCAGCAAATCCAACGAAGTTGATGACAGTAATGGTGTAGAGAGAATTGGAGATCTTTCTTCATTTGATGACAATGAGCACAAGGTTCATCACTTGGATTGGGGGAAGCCTCTTCATGTGGTAATTCTAAAGTCTGCATTCAAAGTCTTCGATCCAGGAATTTGTTTGCCACTCTACCTCCATTCTAATAACATGCCTCGACGGAGTCGAGCTTTTTGACACAAGGGGAGAATGATGTAGGAACATCTTAGCTTTTATTGTGCTTAGGGACTATTTTACCTTCATTGCTCTAGAGACTTCTATTTTCCTCTTTAAATAGGTCCAATGTAATGTTTTGAGGATTATTGAATGACATATTACTCTCTTTGAAGCTTAGAAAGCTTGTTCTTCTTCTTCCCTGGATTGGGAACTCTTTGAAATCCTTCTTGCAGGTGTCGTCTTCCGCCGATCCACTACATCAGTTTTAATTGTTCTTAGTGTTCAGACTTCGTTGAATGTTATTGTTTTGTGATGATGGTAGCCTTCTATTTAATTAAGGAATTAAAATCCAAAATTATATGATATCTCAATAATTAAGTTTAAATGGTTATATGCTTAGTCATTATTTTGTAATATTATTAATATTTGTTATGTCAGCCATTTCAACCTCGGTTCGATCTCAGTTGAACCATCAAACCATGAACCCCTCCTTATGCTTCGTTGTCCAATCCGGTTTTCACAATCTTGCCAGATGGCAACCCTTGTGAATCTTCTTTGTGGATAACGATTATAATTTTTTAAACAATTTCCTACTAGGCTCTCATTCCTTATCCATTCTAATAAGACTATCATGCTTTTAGTGATCCTTACTCACCGCTTGCATAGGCACCTGAGCATCAACGTAAGCTCTAACCATGTTTTCAACCTCCTCGAATGAATCTCCTCTGATATATTAGCAAAAAATAGTCTTGATCCAGCATGAATCTTGAAGCAAAATTGAGTTGAAAGCTTCCCAAATTAAATATGGAATCATCCAAACTCCGATTTTGGCAAACTTGTAGTCAAGCTGAACGCCTCAAAAAGATGAACCCATCGACACCAAAACAACCCAGATCCGAGCCCAAATGAGTCCAAATCAAGGGTACAAAGCATATTTAGTTTGTTCAAAGCTCAATTTGTAATACCAAACAAACTCTAAAGATGACATGCTTATAGTTAAATCGAGCGGCTCGACAAGACAAATCCAACGAGCCTAAGATCACTGAATTTCAATATCATTAAGGCATTCAAAGGAGCAATATTGGTCGTCCATCCAAACCATTCCCATTTTGACATTGATCTTCCATATATTTACAAGCCATGCCACTCATAAAAAAAATATAATTAGTCCCCATTCTTATCATGAGGGGGGAGAAAGGAGGAAGATAAGGAAAGAATTTGGGAGTTTGCTCGTTGTTGACCACCGCCTGAGTTCTTCCCGACCACCGATGGACTTCCGCCAATCCTCCGACCACCGTCGAAATTCTTTCCGACCACTGATGGACTTCCGCCAATCCTCCGACCACCGTCGAAATTCTTCTTGACTTCCGCTCATTCGTCAACTATCGTTGTTCTTCCTGACTTTCGCTTGCTCATCGATCATCGTCGAAGTTCTTCCTGACTTCCACCCGCTTGTTGACCACTGTAGGAGTTCTTCCTGACTTTCTCCTATTTGTCAACCACCGCCGAAGTTCTTCCCGACCACCACCGGAGTCTTCCCAACTTCAGCCCATTCATCGACCACCATCGAGTTCTTCTCGACCACTGCCAGACTTATGCCCATTCGTCGACCAGCGTCAGAGTTTTTTTCCGACTTCCTCCCATTCATCAACCACCGCCAAAGTTCTTCTTAGCCACCGCCAAACTTCTGCCTTTTCGTCAATAGCCGTCGGGATTCTTTTTGACCACCATCACCACAAACTACAGTCCTCTTAACCTCTGTCTCCCGCCGACAACGGTCCTCACGACCTTCATCGCCCGCCGACTATGGTCCTCCCGACCTCTGTCGCTTGCTAACTACGGTCCTTCCGACCTTTGTCTCCCGTCGACTACGATCCTTACAACCTTCGTTGCCCGCTAACTATGGTCCTTCTGACTTCCGTCTCCAGCCGACTACTATTTTCCTGACTTGCGTTAAGTGTCGACTATGGTCATCCCAACCTCTGTCACCCACCTACTATGTTCCTTTCTGACCTCCGTCGCCTGCCAACTACGATCCTTCAGACCTCCGTCTCCCACCGACTACGGTCCATCCATCCACCATTATGGATCGTCGAACTCTGTCGCCTTCCGACTACGATCCTTCTGATCATCATCGCCCGCTGACTATGGTTCTTCCGACCATCGTCATCCAACTATAGTCCTTCTGACCTACATCACTCTTCAACTACGATCCTACCGCCCAAATGAACATATCAACTCTGATTCTTCCAACTCCCAATTTACAATGCACTCTATATGATGTATATTTGTTATATCGAACCAATATCTTCTTTCTAAGGAAAGGCATCATTTATAATCAATTGCAAACATTAGTAGATTCATTCAAATTAGGCCATGCGTCATGGTCTTTCTCATTTTTCAGGGATTTTCACATAAAAATTATGGTGTCACTTATAAACTATATAATTCTCTTATCTGTTTGTGTGTTGGATCTCTGTACAGAGCTAAGACACTATATCATTCTTTACCACCGCGAATATTCCAGAACTCAATATCCTCCATCCCTTAAAAGTGAATTGACGTCAATCCTTTCAATGGTGTTTCTTTGGTTATAACTTACTGTCATTTTATCTTGTATGAATTTCTGAGTACTTTGGCTCTAATTTAACATCTAATCTTATATTCCCTTTTTGATTAATAATATTTCCTCAATTATATAATAATAATGATGCATTTCCTTCTAATAACAAAATTGTTTGGTGCTCAAATGATGGCATTTTCATTCTTCATATCCCTTCATTTCTACTAAAGTTTTTCTTAGCCCTTATTATCATATGCACTTATGATTTTCAAAAAGATAATTTGACTTTGCTATTAAATTATAAATATTTATCAACGTTTAAATTTAAGAACTTAAATAATAAGTGGCTCCTTATCTTGTTAAGGAAAAATTATTAGGTCAGGTGAACTGATGTAGCTCTACGTCCGGTAGCCAATAATATGTCGCCACGTGCTATTACTCTTTACCGCGCAGCCCGATGACCCGTCTCGCACCAGAATCCGGGATTACTATTGCTAGGTATTGCTAGGTATTACTCGGTATTGCTAGGTATTGCTTGGCAATAACGAGAAATGCCGCTCTGTGAAGATCAATACCGAACAATACCGAGTAATACATAAAAGAACTCGGTATTGTTCTTCACAAAATGATATTTTTCATTTTTGTGGAGCAAAATCGACCAATACCTAGCAATATCGAGCAATACGCAAACTCCCGGGTCCGTTCCGGGTTGGGTTGTTGGGCCACGCGGTAAATAGTGAGAACACGTGACGCCTGTTTACTGCTCACCGAATGTAGAGCTACGTCAGGTTACCGGACCAAATAAAATTTCCTTATTAAGGGGCATGCAATAATTTAAATTCTTTTTTATTTTAATTCTTAGGAAGAAAAACAAAAGAAATCAGTATTTAATTCTTAGCCGCTTCCTTCCAAGAAATTCCTCTTCCACAGTTCCCCCCAATGTTTCTGAATTCTGCAACTTCCATAATTAAAGATAATGACGAGGACTAAATTGAAAAGAATTTTATCCGAATATTCACATTTTTTTTTTCTCAGAATAAACTTTGTAGTCTTTGATTAAATTTTTTTAAAAAATAAAATGCAAATTTCAATTAATTAAACACATATCAATTGCCCTAATTAGAGGTGTTAAATTTAAGATTGACTGATCAAATTCGGATCTAATTTAAGATTGATCTAACATGAATCCCTTCAATTTAAACTCAACCAATTTACTAAGGCTTTGTTTGGTTCCTCATCGTCTTTTGTAAAAGATAGTTTTAGAAAGGATGGTTAAGGGAATGAAATTTTCTAACAGAGAAGCAAATATCTAGAAACTTCTCAATGAAGCTTTCTAAAAAGCATTTCTATAGAAGCGTCGCATCTAAATAGCGACAAAAAAATAATTTCTCCGTTTCTAAACAAAAAAGAAAAAAAAAACACCGAAACAAACGAGGTCTAAATGAAACCAAAGCAATTCAATTAGACTCAAAAGTCAAATCTGACTCATTTAATAAAAGGGCTCGACATAAAAGTAATTAAAAATATTTAATTAGTGATGTAAATGAGTCGAGTTGAATCAACTATCTGCCTAATCAAACTTAACTCGTTTAATTCTTATTTACTAAGCTCGAGCTCAGCCCGTTTAAAAAATGTTATGCTTGAGCTCATTTAGAAAATTTTATTTCTTACTTTTTAATTGAAATTTTCAAAAAAAAATTAATTTTAATATAGAAATAATTAAAATTATTAAAATAAAATGTAAAATATTAATTTAAATTAATTTATAAATATATTTAAGGTAATCGAGCAATCCATATAGCTTATGAGTCATGTCAGGCTAAGCTCAAACTCGACTACTCGAGCTCTTTCAGTATAGAGACTTGAGTAAGATTAGGCTCGAACTCGTGACTTGATGATGAGCTAAGCTCGATTCAATTAAACCCTAATATTTAATTGGGAACTCTTTACATAGGAAGAGCCTCTTATTTATTACTATTTTTAACCTAAAAGAATGACAAAGACCTAATTTGGAAAGACAGAGAAAGATTGGATCATGCAATTAATGACATGAAGAAATCGTGACATTAAGCACAAATCTTTTCCAAATTATAAATAAAAAAAGCTTTGTCGGCAAAAATAAATAAATAAAATCGACGGCAACACCTTTGAGAATTACAGCAGAAAGAGACGCCAAAAAAATGGTTCACTAAAAAAACATTTTTTTTTAATGAATTTATTTTTTTTTCCTAATTAAATGTTAAAAATATGGTTATATTATTTAATTTGAAATTTTTTAAAATTTTTTTAAAAAATCAAATGAGATTTAAATTTGTAAATTTATAATAAAAATAATAATTTCATTATATTGATTCCTATGATGTTGTTTATAATATTTATATTTTTTATTTATCATTTAATAAATGTGTTTATTTTAGTAATTTAGATTTCGTTTGTGACAGCTTTTTTATTATTACTTTCAAAAGTAGTTTGTATTACTTTCCTAAATAGAACGTTAATCTCTCCTTAATTTAAAGTTTTATTAAATTAAAAATATTATTTAAGAAACAATTTAACACAATTATTAAGCTTTTAAAATAAATTTTTAATTTAATAAAACTTTTAAATAAATCATAAAAATTTGTTAACATGTGCTAAATCATGGACAAACCCCCATCACCAACGTGAGTTAAATGCTAAAAAAATTGCCTTTTTTTTTCTATTTAAATAGTCCTATATTTTAAATCTTCATATATATGATGTGAGATTAAATGGTATATCATATTTGTTCACACGAAAGTTATTAAGGTCTTTCTTTATGTCCATTAATTGTGAAAGTCATCAGATTTTTAATTAATTTTTAAATAAAATGACTTTTATTTAATTCTAAATATATATTTATTTAGGCTATAATATTTCATATTTATCTAATTTTAGATAAATCAAGTATTTCAATTTTAAATTTGATTATAATTATATTATTAGTTATAATTTTACATTAGGATTGTTGCGGGCTAGAATATACGCGGCGATAGAGTTGGAATTTTTCGTCTTAGCGTTGTATGGATATCCAGCACACAAACAGAAAAGATATAAAGCACAAATATTTTTACATGGAAAGCCCTGGAAAGGGAAAAATCACGGAGTCACGCCCATTTGAAAGAAATCCACTAGTACGTGTTTGCTTGAGTTAAAAGATGCTGACTCGTCCTTAAAGTTTAGGACTATCAGATTATAATAATCAACTTCCGGGTTGAAATTTAGTTGCACACGGATATCAGAATGCTACTTGGAGGTTGGACGAAACTCCGATGTCACTTGAAAATCAGACGGAACTCCAATGTCACTTAAAAGTAGGGAGAAATTTCAGCATCTCTTGGTAGTCGGATGGAACTCCGGCGTCACTTGAAAGTCAGGCTGAACTCCGACATAACTTGAAAGTTGGACGGAACTTCGGTGTCACATGTAAGTCGGGAGAAACTCCGGCATCACTTGGAAGTCCGATGGAACTCTAGCGTTGGTCGAGGAGGAGCTTCTCCCCTCCTTCTCTTCTTCTCTTCTCTTCTTCTTATTAGCCTATTTGAACTTTAGTTTTATACGCATGTAACCTCGCTATCGATCGTGCAATGATTGAAATGATACTAAGGATGGCTAGTTGAGCATAATAGCATCCCTAAAAATAACTTCAAGGAATTTTATTTTTTTTTTACATAACTTCAAGAAATTGGACATCTATAAAGCAGCTAATTAGATCAATGATATATATTTAAAATATTAAAAAATATTTTTATTTCATATCAAAATCAAAATAAAAATAAAAGACAATAACAAATAAGTCAATCTTGTAGCCATAAGTGACATTCATAAAATGAAAAGAAAGACAACAATGGTCCAGAGCATAAATCAACCCATTTATTCCCTAACTAGAATATTTTTTATCAAAATATAAAAACAGGCTATTAAAATTAGAAGAGAATGCTCATAAGTAGAAATAAAGTTCTACATCCAAGTCCAACTTTTGACCATTTGTTTGCTTCTATTTATAGGTAGATAATTAGATATCATTATACTAAGCCATCTTGATAAAAAAATTTATCAAAATATCATGATAATATCTATATTACAAGATTGAAGTTGAATGAGTAAACCAAATCTCTCTCTTTTTTTTTTTTATCAGTTCAATTTGAATGGACAATGTTGTTTGATCAATTTTAATCCAATTTTCAAATTTGGTGTGCAATTATGATGAAGGTATAGTTATTTTTATTTTGATTGATCTAAAGTTGATCGAAAATGAAGTTTGGACTATTATTGGATTTATGTTGGGGAATGATGAATGAATTTATCGCTAGTACTATAGTTTGAAACGACAATGAACTCAAACAATTTTCATTCTCTAAGTGATTTATAAATGAGATATTTTTTACAACCACTTAAATAAATGAACTTTCAATGCATCTTTTGTAGTTAACATCATTTTGGCGGGCCATTATCCTTAACTTGATATCATCCTTCAATGATCTATAGAACTGACAATATAGAGGGCATTGACTTTCAGACCACTAGAGAGTCTATCCATTACCTCTGAATTGACAACTCTCTAAGCCCACGAGAGAGCCGGCAAACTTGTAGTTCATAATGATTGGTTATCATGGTCATTCAAAGGATATATGAGTCCACAACATGAGTCATTGTTCTTTAAAATTTGCTCGAGGGATAGTTTATGTGTATCATAATCCTTAGGTCCATTAGGTCTTGAGTCACTTGTTGGCTAGAGTCACTTTTAGTGCCAACATCATTGTTTGAAGAGGACAAGCATGTAATGCTTAAATGATCGGTGGTTCAAGCCAAAAAGAAACTAAGGAAATATAAGAATAGAAGTACCAAGAAAAAGATATCAAACATATTAAATTTCATCTCTTTTGATGGCAACAAAATTAGCAAAGAGCAATGTCAAGGTAAATTGTAATGTCGTCAATGTATCTTTTACTTCTTCATCAAAAAGGAGATTCAATCTCTTCTCAAAATAATGATCTAAAGGCATACTTTCCTTCATCTTGTAGGTGTTATGTAATCTCTCATATTTTATCAAAAACTGTCAAATGTATTCAATTGGAAAGCTATATTTAAACCTCAATTTCTCAATACTTATGCTAAGTTTGTTAAGTAACCCTAGATATTAAATTCAATTGGAAGTCATTTTTTATTAACTAAAGCTCAATTTGGAGTAAATAGTTAATTGTGCCTACTTTGTAAAATAAGTACAAAATATCTATTACATTATTAAAATTTGGTTAGTCGTGCTTAATGGAGCCAATTAGAGTACCATAAACTTGTATAAGGCCCACCAAATGAGACAACATATGATAATAAGCAAAATGGACTAGTTAGAGATCATATTGGATTAAACTTGGCCCACTTGTTTAAGATTTTTATTAATTGATTTTAAAGTAAATCAACTTGGCAATCAACGAGACTAATTTAAATTTGAAAGGGCCAATTAAACTATAGGCATGTATGGGCCACTAAAATTCAGTTAAACCAAGCCTTAATTAATTGTGCATAATTTATGGCCTAATTAAGAGGCTAGGAACTCATAGACTTTCTAAAAGTTAATACTCTTCTAGGAGGAAAAGCCACTAAGACTCCTATGTTGCATATCAATTCAATTCTCGCTCCTATATAACGTTAAATGTCCTATGGAAGATAGCCTCAAAGACTTCTATACATTATTCATGTCTTTACTTTCTTAAGATGGATCTGGGGAGAGAGAGAGAGAGAGAGAGAGAGAGAGAGAGAGAGAGAGAGAGAGAGAGAGAGAGAGAGAGAGAGAGAGAGAGAGAGAGAGAGAGAGAGAGAGAGAATGGTTTGAAGGAAGTGTTTCCTCTGTAGTCCTACCCCTTATTGAAAGTAGCCTCAATGAGTCTTATTAACAGAAAATCAAATTAGATCTAGTCAATAGAAATGTCTAAAATCATCCCTCTTGGGAGATAACTTTATTGTGTCTCAGTGGGTTTTAACAAAAAAAAAAAAACTTTATTGTGTCTCATTTCCAAGGTGCTAAATTAAAATTTCTCTCCATTTATGATCAATTCTATTAAATCGATGGAGTCTATCTATCTTAATTGGATTTATGTGGTTCATCCCAACTCAATCAAATCTATGAAAGGCTACTTAAGTCTAATACATCCCTATATAAAGCCTATGCAACTTTGCCAAAGAAACCATATAACATATCCAATTCCATTAAGTCTATAAGTCCTCTCCAACCAGGGGCGAATTTATGCTGGGGGCACTGGGTCACGTGCCTCCACTGAACTTTTTACTTAATGTCTTATTAAATATATTTATTACTATCTAATTATAACTTAAAGCAAAATTTAGGGTTTGTGGCTCTAAAATTACCGCTAGGACGGGAAACCAAAAGGGATGAAACTCAAAAGTTCAAAATATTTCTCTCTTGTGACCAGATGGCGGAAGATAAGGAGGATCGCGTAGACTTGCATGCTCGGCGGTAAGAATCCGTCACTCCTCTCTCTTCATCTCTCTCTCCTCATGCTCGGCGGTAAAAATTGCGTAGGCGAAAACCGCCGCTGCTCGCCTGCTCCCTAGCATTTTGTATTTGCTGACCGCTGACGCCTCTGCTTTTTAGATGTTTTTTTCTTTGCCATTGAATGATTGAAGCAGTTTCGTTGTTTATTGGTTGGAAGCTTATTTCTGATGCTTTTTTATTTGTTTCACCCCATTTTGATTTAGTGCCTTAGAAGCTAGAAAGTATTGACTTTTTTACATTTTTTTCAAAAATTACCTATATATTATTGCTTGGACTTATTTATTCATATGCATTTTTTTATCTACTCATGTTTTATCCATCGAAATCAAATGCATTTTTTTTTTATCTGTGCAGTTTGTCTATATTGAAATTTGAGGAGATATATGTGGATACAAAATTGCGAGTATTCTACTAATCTGTAACAATTGACAGGTATATATTTTAGTTATTAATCAATTTAATAGCATTATTTTTTTTAATGTAAGTATAAAATTCTTAAACTAGTAGTTATTAAAATTAGAAATGGAAAAGTATTTCAAAAGAAAATTCGAAGGAGATGATCAGAAACTTTTTTCCGAGGAAAAAAACACTCAAATTCAATCAGTTTTTGTAGAAACAAATTTAGCTGATATTCGTGCCGATCCTGCTTTGAGAAAAATAATTATGGATTTTCATCCTAATGAGTGGGATAGTGTGCGCAGACATTACTTGCTGAAAGGACCATGCCAACCACATGATCATGAATTCCCACGTACAAAATTTGGAGATAAATTACGTATATTTAATCCTACATGGTATGATGAACATAAGACTTGGTTAGAATATAGTACAAGCAAAGATGCAGCATTTTGTTTTGTTTTGTTATTTGTATAGACCTCAAAATGGTGAACAGTCTGGCGGAGATAGTTTTGACAAGAAAGGTTTTAGAAATTGGAAAAAAAATGATATAGTTCATATTCATGTTGGTAATATCAACAGTGCACACAACATTGCTAGACGTAAATGTGAAGACCTAATGAATCAAGAAAGATATATCAGATTTGCTTTTGAAAGACCTTCTGATCAAAATCGCAAAGATTATCGTACACGATTAAATGCAAGCGTTGATTGTGTATGTTTCCTTTTGCAATAAGGTTTAGCATTCCGTGGACATGATGAATCTGAGAATTCAGAAAATCAAGGAAACTTTTTTGAACTTTTGTGTTTTCTTGCTAGTCATGATGAAGATATCAATAAAGTTGTTTTGGAAAACGCTCCTCGAATAATAAACTAGTAGCTCCAAAAATCCATAAAGAAATCACAAAAGCTGCAGCAATTGAGGTTTCGAATGTCATAATCAATGAACTAAGAGATAATGTATTTGATATTTTACTTGATGAATCTCGTGATGTATCAATTAAAGAATAAGTTGCTGTTGCATTACGTTATGTTGATTCACACGGTTGTATTATTGAGCATTTTATTAGGATCGTTCATGTTGGGGACACTTCAGCTCTAACAATAAAGTTGGCTATTGAATCACTTTTTTCAAAATATGGGTTAAGTGTGGCACAACTACATGGTCAAGGTTACGATGGAGCAAGTAACATGCGAGGTAAATTTAATGGACTAAAAACATTAATCATGAAAGAAAATTATTTAGCTTATTATGAGCATTGTTTTGCACACCAACTTCAATTAACATTAGTTGCAGTCGCAAAGAATCATGTCCTATTTACTTCCTTTTTTAATAGTGTGACTAGTTTATTAAATATCATTTGTTGTTCAAGCAAAAGAAGAGATATGCTAAGGGGAAAGCATTATGACAAAATACTTGAGCAACTAGAAAGTGGAGATATTACCAAAGGTAGAGGTTTAAATCAAGAAATTGCTCTTCAAAGGCCAGGAGATACTCGTTGGGCTTCCCATTATAATTCACTGATCAGTTTAATTCTTCTATATGGATCTATAACAGAGGTTCTTGAGATATTGATACAAGAGGGATCTAGCAGTGAGCAGAAAGGCGAAACTTATTCACTACTTGAAACCATGCAAACTTTTGAATTTGTTTTCAATTTGCATATGATAAAGACTATATTAGGAGTTACAAATGAGTTATCACAAGTACTGCAAAAAAAGGATCAAGACATTATAAATGACATGACTTTGGTTAAAGTTTCTAAACAAAGACTTCAAAATATGAGAAATGATGGTTGGGAAAATTTTTTTAAGGAACTTGGATTATTTTGTGAGAAGAATAACATAAATATTTCAGACATGACTGATACATTTGTACTGCGAGGAAGATCAAGGCGTCGTACTGAAAGTATAAGAAACAAACATCATTATCAAATCGAATTATTTTACACTGTTATAGATATGCAACTTCAAGAGCTCAACAACATATTTGATGAAATTAATACTGAATTACTTATTTGTGTGGCATGTTTGAATTCGTGTCAAACATTTTCAGCTTTTGATAAAGAACGATTGTTATGTCTTGCAAAATTTTATCCGTCAGATTTTTTAGAAATGGATCTCATTATACTAGACAATCAAATTGAGAATTTCATTGTTAATATGAAATTGAATGATGCATTTATGAGTTTAAAAGGACTTGGAGAACTTGCTAAAAAAATGGTGGAAACTAGGAAGAATGACATTTATCCTTTGGTGTTCTTACTTATAAAGCTTGCTCTGACATTGTCAATTGCTACAACAACAGTTGAACGAGCATTTTCAGCAATGAATATTATAAAGAATCGTTTACGCAATCGTATGGGGGACTCTTGGATGAATGACTGTTTACTTACTTATATTGAAAATGATATATTTAATAGTATTGACAACAACTTGATTGTGCAACGATTTCAAAAAATGAAGACTCGACGGGAGAAATTATAGATAATAGTTAATAAGAATCTCAAGAATTATTGTTCTCAATTGTAAGTTTTTTTTTTTGTTTATCATATGTTTTATCTTTTTTCTAATGAATCAAATGATTAAAAAAAAATTAAAACCGCTCATGCTGGACCCAAGCCCAGATGAAAAAGGTTGAGGATTTTTTTACTTCAATGATTTGCGCCCCCACTTAAGAAAAATCCTGTCTCCGCCCCTGTCTCCAACTCTAACAAAACATATTGCCTTTATCTTTAATGGGTATTGAGAACCTAAAAAACTATATACCAAACTCTAACATGTTCATGAAGCTCATCATACTCCATTATATTAAATTTTAAAATCCCCACCTAATTATATTCGAGGATAATTTAGAATATAGCATTATAAAGTAGCTTTGATAGTCTTAAAGAAACTTAAGAGAAATATTTGTTATATTCTATTCAGAGTGATAAATAAGTTATTTAAATGTGCAATGATTCTCATCTCTACCGTTCCAAGCACTTGGACGGTGGAGATTGGTAATATCATAATGGACGGCGGAGATTGGTAATGGGTAACATACCCTAGGAACGAGCTTAAACGAATCTTCAAACGGCTAGTTTGTCGCTCTTCCTCTCCTCTCCCCATTCAAATTTCAATTCTTTTTCTCACTCTCTCCTCCCCTCACCTGTCCTCGCTCGCGCTAATGGCGGCCAACGCTCTCACCACCAGCACCCCCATCAAGACTCCGAACCCAAAAGCCCACTCCGCGGCCGCAAGGAGAGTTGCGCAGCCGAGCCACAGTGCCAACGCAGATTCTTCGGCCGCATCGGCCGATTTCAAGTCCAGGTTTGAAGCCTACAACCGACTTCAGGCTGCAGCCTTCGCTTTCGGGGAGAAGCTTCCGATCCCGGAGATTGTTGCTGTTGGTGGCCAATCCGATGGAAAGAGCTCGCTTCTCGAGGCTTTACTGGGCTTTCGTTTTAACGTCCGTGAGGTCGAGATGGGTACGCGACGCCCTCTCGTCCTCCAGATGGTTCATGATCCCACGTCCCTCGAGCCCCGATGCCGCTTCCAGGTTCATTTCTTTCATTTTACTAGGCCGTTTAGATCTAAATGTTTCCTGCAAGTTAGATTCTTGAAAATTTTCCCATTTTTAGGGTTTTCTTCTGGACGCTATTGTGGTGGAATATATTGTCCAAAGATTTGATCTTTTTTCTTTCGCCATGGTTTGCACCGTTTTCTTTAGTTACTGATCTTGGAATCTTGGATTAATCGGGTTCTTTCAGGATGAAGACTCAGAGGAGTACGGATGTCCAGTGGTTTTGGGTACTGCGATTGCCGACCTAATCCGATCCCGCACTGAGGCACATCTAAAGAAGATTGGAGCTGCAGTTTCCTCGAAGCCAATTGTCATGAGAGCTGAGTATGCCCACTGCCCCAATCTCACCATCATCGACACTCCTGGTTTTGTTCTCAAGGTGATTTTCTTAATTACAATCTATTAAAGGGAAGAAGCAATCTACGGATTTTTCTTTTTTTCTTTTTTTCATTCAAACTTCGTTTTTTCAGGCAAAGAAAGATGAGCCAGAAAATACACCTACTGAGATTTTATCAATGGTGAAGTCTTTAGCCAGTCCTCCACACCGCCTTCTCCTGTTCCTCCAACAGAGCAGTGTTGAATGGTGCTCTTCTCTCTGGTTAGATTCTATCAAGGAAATTGATCCCACTTTCAAAAGAACCATAATTGTTGTCTCCAAGTTTGACAACCGCCTGAAGGTATAATTGTGGTAATCTTTTTCAAAAAAAATTGTTTTCAAAAAGGTTAGATTTGTTAATTATTCGATCTCAAGCCATTCCAACCATTTGATCTGATATTGATTTGAGACAAGAGTCTAGTAAAATTTGGCTTAATTTGATATTGATTTGATCCTGATATTACTCATTAACTTTTGTCTGAATTTAGTCCAAGTCAAAAATCAATCTGATCTTGATTAATTTTTTTATCTTCTATTGCAAATTCTTAGCTCAACATTCATTTTTACACTCAGATATATAAATTGGCTTGAAAGTCAGATAGAGCCAAAACTTTGGCTCATGGCTTGACTAAACAATCTATTCTAAATTTTTTAAAATTTAAAGCTAAAATCACAGCACTGATAAAGTTGATCAAAATGCTTGCAGGAGTTTACTGAGAGCTGGGAAGTTGATCGCTACCTTAGTGCTAGTGGTTATCTTGGAGATAACACCCACCCATTTTTTGTTGCACTTCCTAAGGATAGGGGTATGGTCACTAATGAGGAGTTCCGTAGGCAAATTTCTCAGGTGGACCTTGATGTCTTGCACCATCTGCGTCAGAATGTAAAAGGAGGATTCAATGAAGAGAAGTTTGAACCATTTATTGGTTTTGGTTGTCTCAGAAAATTTCTGGAATGCGAACTCCAGAAGAGGTACAAAGAAGCTGCTCCAGCAACACTGGCATTACTAGAGCAGCGTTGCAGTGAAGTCTCTCTTGAGTTAGGTCGAATAGAGTATAAGTTACAGGCCACTTCTGATATCTCCCACCTTCGAAAGTCTGCAATGCTTCATGCAGCTTCTATCTGCACTCATGTGGTATGAATGCTTTTTGATCCACTTCTTGTTTTTTTCCTCTATTTCCAACACTTCCATGTCGAAATAAATGTTAATTTTTGTTGAAGGGTGCATTGATAGATGGTGCTGCAGATCCAGCTCCCGAGCAGTGGGGAAAATCAACTGTTGAAGAACTGCAAGAGAGTGGTTTTGGGAGCTGGCCAGGAGTCATTGCAGCTGTGAAGCCTCCAAATTCTAACCTTAGATTATATGGTGGTGCAGCATTTGAGAGAGTAATGCATGAGTTTCGCTGTGCTACATACTCGATTGAATGCCCGCCGGTCTCGAGGGAGAAGGTAGTATAAGCTGATTGTCTATTTGGGAATTCTTGTCTACTCTTGTATGTTATTGGAAATTTGATTCAGTCTTATTAACCATGAACCAGGTGGCAAATATTTTACTTGCCCATGCTGGCAGAGGCGGTGGTGGTGGAATAGTAGAGGCAGCTGCTGAGATAGCACGCGCTGCTGCACGAGCATGGTTTGCTCCTATTCTGGATACTGCCTGCGAGCGGCTTGCTTTTGTTTTGAAAAGCCTCTTTGATTTGGCGGTGGAGCGAAACCGCAGCCATGAGTCTGACTGTAAGTAGTTCTATTGTATAATGTTACAGATTCATTCATCATTCTCTTTTGTACCTTTTGTTTTCATGACATCATGTTAACTTTGTAGTTGTTTTGTTGTATAGATTGGCAAAAAAATGGAGATATGGATGGTTATATTGGATTTCACGCTGCTTTAAGACGCTCTTACAATAGCTTTGTTAATGGTCTCTCTAAGCATTGCAAACAGCTAGTGCGACATCACCTTGATTCTGTAACTAGCCCATACTCTCAAGTGTGCTATGAACCTGACTTTCTTGGTGGGATTGGCTCTGGTTCAAATTCATATCCTAGATCCAACCAGATTCAAAGCATCTCATACTTCCTTGATCTGTCAGAATCAACAGGTGCACAAGAAGAGATGGATCAGGAAAATGTACCACCTAAAGATCAACAGAACACAACTCCTGGAAAAAAAATGGAGTCTAGAGAGGCACTGAAAGAGAGTCAAATGACAATTCCTGAGACACCTTCACCAGATCTGCCAGTTGATGTCGTTTTAGGGGTTAGGAAGAAAGAAAATGGGAATTGTTTGGATATCGGTGGAAGAAAACGCCAAGCAAGAACTATTACCAATGGAAGGATTTCAGATGCTACCAGAAACCAGAATTCTAGCTTTGTGTTCGGTGATATAGCTAAATCAGGCTCTTCATATACTGATATTTGCTCTCTAGCAGCTCAACACTTTGCACGAATTCGTGAGGTTCTCATTGAGAGAAGTGTTTCCTCTGCCTTAAATTCAGGTTTCCTCACTCCATGGTATGTTTTGAAGTCAGTTTTTAGGATATCTCATCTTCTTTGACAAAAGAATCTATTTTTGATGCATCTAAAAGGATTTCTCTCATACTTTTTTCCTTGATTTTCTGCATATAAATGAACTGTTCAGGAGCGGAACCAACCCCCTTGAGCCCGGAAAATTCCCCTCCTAAAATTAATAATAATAATAATAATAATAATAATTATTATTATTATTATTATTATTATATGCTTCTTTAGGTAATTTGTCCCCTCAGCCTATTTTTTAGTCTTTATTACAAGGGTTTTTAGGCAATTGCCCCCCCTAAAAGTTTTAAAATATTATGGCTTTTAGGTAATTGCCCCCAGTATAATTAAACACTTTTTGTAGAGATGTTAAAGTCAGGAAACGATTAACCAAATACAAAGAGAAACAGTAAGTCAAAATTTGTTCCGGCGGCGCTACCCCCTTGGACCCCCGATATATCTGCCAACCCTAAATCCTAAACACTTGGACCCCTGATATATCTGTCAACATTTACTTATAAGTTTGCCCCCCTAAAAATTATAGCTAGTTTTGCACCTGCAGCTGTCAATAAACATTTTAGGCTTCAAAAGCTTTTTCAATCCTGCACCATTAAGTAGTTAATCTATTTATATATCCATTAATGCTCTAATTTAAATATAATAATAATCTTTTTCATGTTAATTTGATTTTCAGTCGAGAACGGTTGATAGTGGCGCTTGGTTTGGAGCTATTTGCTGTGACAGATGAAAATTTTATGGACATGTTTGTAGCACCTGGCGCCATTGATGTCCTTCAAAATGAACGGCAATCCCTTCAAAAGAGGGAAAAGATCTTACAATCTTGCTTGAATGAGTTCAAGAACATAGCTCGGGCTTTATGATGGTGACCAGATTCTTTCCCTCAAGTTGCAAATCGGTCTTTTCAATGTATAGGCACCTGGTAAGCAATTGAATATGGCCTAGCATATTCTCCATCTGAGCATTCTATGGATATTCTTTGTCCATTTTGTTTTAAGATGTCCTCACCTTCTTGTTACTAATGCTAAATTTTTTACTCTATCTAATGTGATTTGATGAAAATGTTTTTGCTTCATAAATGGTTCATTTCACAAGTGAACTAAGCATCATGTGCCACAAAAAATTATTACGTGTGAGTCCGGATTTGAATTATTACATGCTGGTCCGGATTTGTCCGGAGACCAATAAAAATGTGCCACGTCGCCCCAAAAAAGATACCGCACTCGGTACCGCTCGTTACCAAGCACGAAACCGGACGATTCTCTCATCCGGTGTCCACACAGAATAATCGCTCGTGCCACAGGCCTTCAAACTCTATCCAATCACCATATGGAAAGTCAAGATCTCATATTTTTGCATTGTTTGGTATGCAATTTGTCTTGCCAGCTTTTTATGGTCTGATATGTTTTACAGGCGTACCAACACTGCAAGGTATTTTGGCATTACTACAGCCTCATTATGAGTAGGATGGTCATTCTTTTCAATGGGTTGGGGAATGGGAAGAGTCATGAGTGAAATTTGTGCCCATGTTCCCTATTGACAGTTGATTTTAAAAAACAATTAGGAATTTATGCCCATGTTACCAATAAGGAGGTGTCAAAGCATGCTAATGGGTGGGATTCAGGTTCAACGGGAAGTTGATTCTACCCAATCTGTTTCATAAACGGGTAAAAAAGTGGAGCGAATCCGACCAACTGGCAACCCGGATAACTGAATCCAACCCAATAAAATATAAAATTTTATAATTTATCAACGGTAGAGTTTAGAGTTTATTGATAAAAATAAGAAGGGCATATCAAAAGCAAAAGATTAAGAAAATGATTTGTTACTATTGAATCAAAATGACACTGCAATACATAATGGAAACAATAGCAATTGGCACTATTTGGAGTTTGTAGATGATCAAATGATCAAATGTGGTTAACATCACTTAACAAGACATTCATTTGTGATTTGTGATTTGTGTTTTTGTTTGGGATGGCTTTCTTATTATTTTTTAATCGGTTTTTTAGTATTTAATTTTTGTACTAAAAAACTGCTTTAAAAATCAGTAAGAAAAATTTTCCAAATGAAACCTTACTTGTGCAAATATTTTAGATATGTAGTAAATTTTATGGTTGTTTTCTAGCTTCAAGAAGCAGAAATTGAACAACCTTGACTTCATTATTCCTGGAAAATCAAAGCTATGGTTGTGCCATCATGAGTAAATTGGAGTTATTTGTAAATAAGACTGTTAATTATTTATTCTTGTCTTATTTCAGCTTTGGCTCAAGATTTTTAATATCCTAAGAAGAAAATTTTTGCCCAGCTGATACTAAGGTGAAAGAGAAGATAACAAAATGGGAACATAATGACATTTGTAAGATAGAAATGGTTATATAGGGTAGGGAGGGATATATAATCAAATGTGCTTGTTTTTAATTTGGACAATTAACATATTTCTTTAAAATTTCTTATTTTCTTGGCAACATATATGACATTTGTAAGATAGAAATGGTTATATATGAAAAATAGGCTTTTTAATTCATTAAGGTTTTGTTTGGGACAACTTTCTTACTGCTTTTTGAAGCAATTTTTTAGTTGAAGAAATTTTTGTACTAAAAAACTATTTAAGAAAACAGTAAGAAAGTTGTTCTAAACGAAGCGAATGACCACATCATCACCATATGCAACAATAACTACTTGGTTCATTTCAAGTCAAAGGGACAATCAATGAAGGAGGGGGGGGGGGGGTGTCACGACCCGACCCGACGGGGACGGATCCCGCCCGAGCCGGATCGCGACGAAACCTTCTTATCCAGGATCTGACTTTGGAGTTTGGTTACTGAACTGATCTTCCAAATACTTAAACTCAACAGGCACAAAAACACAGAACAACAGAGCTACTATAAATCATCAAACACAGCGGAACAAAACATCTATCTTTTCATTTCCTCAAAATAATCATCTACAGAACAGTACATGACTTTCAACAGAAAGAAAGACAGAACAGAAAAGCCATGACTGTACAAAAATCAAAAGTACAAAAGTACCTATATTGATCAGACTCTGAACTCTAGTCCTGGACTTCCTTCCCTTTCCCAGAACCTGAAAACCACCAGAAAGCAAGGATGAGCTCAACAGCTCAGCAAAGCAACAAACCACCAATCTAAATTCTCAGAAACCAAAACCAAACTCATCAGACAGAAATCATATCAGAAATTGGAACAGAATCGGATCTCGAATCAGAACAGAATCGAAAATCAGAACTTATACGGACAGATATCAAATCAGAATCAGAGTCGTACAGATCAGATCACAGAACAGAATAAATCAACATAGTCAGAATTATACAGAAATCAGAATTCGCAGATCATATCATATCAGAATCACAATTGCGTACAGAACAGATACAGAAAACAGAACAGATTCATATGTCATTCATAGTTTGCCCTGACACTGACGGAATCTCTACGGATTCCGGCCCCTTATGCCTCCCTTCCCAGACACTGACTGAATCTCATAGGATTCAGGCCCCTTATGCCTCCCTTTGTGCTCACGGCACCAGAACAGATGTGCTTATAGCACCAGAATAGAATTCATCGGATCCGGAACAGAACACATATCAGATTTCAGATTTGAGCTCATTTCAGATTTCCCCGACACTAACTGAATCTCATAGGATTCAGGCCCCTTATAACTCCCTTTGTATAGCTTATACACATAGCATTTCAATTCAGAAGAAATCCGAAGAAATCAGAAATTACCAAAAAATCGTGCAGCACAACGGCAGTATACAGAATTTACACAAAATTTCCTGCAAAGAAAATTTACCGAATTCGCACAGAATATAGATAATCATATTCCAGAACATTTATTCTACTGCACAGAGAATTTACAATTTCACAGAAAATTGTAGTCTACGAAAGACATCGCCGAATCAAAAATACCCGGACAAAAATCTTCGGAAAATAACCAAAATGTGCACACTCGGCACATCAACAATATACGGAAAGTTACGCGGTAAAAACTGAACCAATCAAAAGATACGGACGAAAAACCGTAACGGAAATGAAATCCGGACAGAAATTACCGCCAAACGCGACGGAACTGAAAATTGAGAAAGGCGGAATGTGCCTTACCTCGAGCACAGCAATTTCCTGAACAGTCTCGACGGACGAAAACGGCTCCGCGTCTTCCCGAAATCAACTTTTCCAAAATCTTCTTTTTCTCTCTCCTCAGAACAGTAAATCAGATATTTTTATTTTTGATTTTCTCTCTCTTCAAAACGACTGAATCCCTTAAGTAATACTCAGATCGGCCCGGCCGATCGCAACATCGTCCCGGGACGATCCGACCAAAAGGATCGTCCTGGAATCTTCCCAGGGCTGTTGTCTGGCCGATATTTTCTACAGTAGCTATCGGCCTGGCCGATGTCTCCAATCGGCCTGGCCGATGTCTCCAATCGGCCTGGACGATGCCTACAGAAAATCACCTGGAACACTTCTGGGCAAAATCTGGAGCTCTTCTTCACTGATCGTCCCAGGACGATCCTGGACGATACTGGAGCAGATTTTTGATATTACAATCTCCCCAACTCAGAAAAATGTAGTCCTCGACATTATCCAATCCAAACTCAGTGAGAACAAATACGGGTACGACCGTCTCATGTCAGACTCATTTTCCCAAGTCGCTTCCCGTGCAGTCCGGTGCTTCCACTGGACTTTAACCATTGGAATCTCTTTATTTCTTAACTTCCGGACGTCGTACGCCAAAATCAACTCTGGCTCTTCCTTGTACGCCAGATTCTCCTGAATCTCAACCTCATCAGCTGATACTTTCTTCCCAGAGTCTGAAACCCACTTCCTCAAAGTGGATACATGAAACACATTATGCACATAAGGCATAGAATCAGAAAGCAATAGGCGATAAGCAGATTTTCCAATTCTTTCCAAAATCTCAAACGGTCCAACATACCTTGGACTCAGTTTACTCACCTGACCAAATCTGCTCACACCCTTCATCGGGCTGACTTTGACATATACAAAGTCATCAACCTGAAACTCAACAAATCTGTGCTTCTGATTGTAATACTTCTGTTGTCGATCTTGAGCATCTTTCAATCTTTCTTTTATCAAACTGATCTTCTGAGCAGTTTCATCAGCAAAAGTGGCCCCCAAAGCCTGCCTATCTCCGACCTCTGTCAGAGTCAAAGGAGTACGGCACTTCCTGCCATACAGAGCCTCGTACGGTGCCATACCGATACTGGACTGAAAACTGTTGTTATAGGCAAACTCAATCAGCGGAATATGATCTTCCCAGCTTCCGCTAAAGTCCAGAACACAAAGTCTCAACAGATCTTCCAGTACCTGAATAGTCCTCTCAGACTGTTCATCGGTCTGAGGATGAAAGGCTGTACTGAAATGCAGTTTCGTACCCAAGCCTTGCTGAATGCCTTTCCAAAGTCTGGAAGTAAAACGTCCATCTCGATCAGAAACAATCACGCGAGGCACACCGTGCAATCTGACTATCTCCTTCACATATATCTGTGCCAAGCGTTCAACTGAATCCGTTTGTCTGATCGGAAGGAAATGGGCTGACTTCGTCAATCGATCTACAACTACCCAAATAGCATCATGCCCTTGTCTAGATCGAGGAAAACCCATCGCAAAATCCATCGTTACCTTCTCTCATTTCCACTCAGGGATAGGCAACGACTGCAACAGTCCACCTGGTCGCTGATGCTCTGCCTTCACCAACTGACAGGCTTCGCATCTCGACACAAACTCTGCCACATCCTTCTTCATCCCAGGCCACCAGAACAAAAGCTTCATATCAGCGTACATCTTACCACTGCATGGATGAACAGTGTAGCCTGAATGATGAGATTCGTACAGAATCTCCTGCCTCAAATCTCCAAACACAGGTACCCACAACCTGTTCTTACAGAAAATAGCACCAGAATCAGAAATTCGAAGTTCAGGAGTCTTACCATATCCAATCTGAGCAATCAATTTCGAATAATCAGAATCTGACTTCTGGGCTTCTTGAATCCGTGCTTCCAAAGAAGACTGAATACTCATCTGAGCTAACTCCAAACCACTGGAGGAAATCACCTCCAGCTGCAATCGCTCCATGTCTCTAATCAGAAAGTCATCACAAGTAAGCTGAATAACTGATAATCCAGAAGACTTCCTGCTCAGAGCGTCTGCTACCACATTCGCCTTCCCAGGCTGATACTGAATAGTCAGGTCATAGTCCTTGATCAACTCGAGCCACCATCTCTGTCTCAAATTCAGATCCTTCTGAGTAAAAATATACTTCAGGCTCTTATGATCAGTAAAGATCTCACATCTGACGCCATACAGGTAGTGACGCCAAATCTTCAAAGCAAAAACTACTGCAGCTAACTCCAGATCATGCGTCGGGTAATTCTTCTCATGTGGTTTCAACTGTCTCGAAGCATAAGCAATTACCTGACCATGCTGCATCAGGACACATCCCAGTCTTTTCAGTGAAGCATCACTGAACACCTGAAAACCTTTCGTACCTGACGGAAGTGCCAACACTGGAGCTGAAGTCAGACAATCCTTCAATCTCTGAAAACTAGCTTCACACTCCGGTGTCCAAACAAAAGGTACTGACTTCTGAGTCAGTCTCGTCAGAGGAGTCGAAATCTGTGAAAATCCTTTCACAAATTTCCTATAATATCCGGCCATGCCCAAGAAACTACGTACCTCAAATACCGTAGTTGGCCTTGGCCAATCTGCAACAGCCTGAATCTTCTGGGGATCTACAGAAATGGCTTCTCCGCTAATCACATGCCCCAGAAAAGAAATGCTCTTCAGCCAGAATTCACACTTGGAGAACTTGGCATACAGCTGATGCCTCCTCAAAGTCTCCAACACAATCCTCAAATATCTGGCATGATCATCCTCAGATGCAGAATATACCAGAATATCGTCGATAAAGACGATCACAAACTGATCCAAATACTCCCTGAATACTCGGTTCATCAAATCCATGAAAATAGCATGCGCATTGGTTACCCCAAAAGGCATAACCAAAAACTCGTAGTGCCCGTACCGAGTACTGAATGCTGTCTTCACCACATCAGCTTCCTTCACCTTCACCTGATAATATCCAGATCGCAAATCAATCTTCGAAAATACTGAAGATCCGGAAAGTTGATCAAATAAGTCATCAATCCGAGGCAAATGATACTTGTTCTTGATCGTAACCTTGTTCAAATCTCTGTAATCAATACACATACAGAGTGTACCGTCCTTCTTCTTCACAAATAAAACAGGTGCTCCCCAGGGTGAAACACTAGGACGCACAAAACCTCTGTCAACCAACTCCTGAAGCTGAACTTTCAACTCAGAAAGTTCTTTCGGTGTCATCCTGTACGGAGCTTTTGATATCGGAGCGGTACCTGGAAAAACATCGATAGAGAACTCCACATCTCTATCCGGAGGTAAACCAACCAACTCCTCAGGAAAAACATCAACAAACTCCCGTACCACTGGGATCTCAGAAACAGAACCAACCTCCAGGTTCAGATCCCGCACCGAAGCCAAAAATACTGGGCATCCTTTCTTCCACATTCTACTTACCTCCAACGCTGAAATCAGACTGGAGAGAACACCTCGTAATCCCTGAAATATAACTCTCTCTCCAGCCATAAGCAAACTCACTTGCTTCTTCAGACAGTCAATCTGAGCTTCATACAGACTCAGCCAATCCATTCCCAGAATCACATCATACGAAGAAATCGGCAACAAAATCAAGCTAGATTTCCACTTCTTGCCAGCAATGTCAATCTCACACAAACAAAACTTGCGGGCAATCAAATTACTTCCAGCCGGTAAAATCACAGACAAAGAAACCGGCAGAGAAAACAAAGGCATCTGGATTCGGTCAAAACAATGCTCGGAAAGAAACGAGTGACTAGCTCCAGAGTCAAACAAAACACGACAGGGCTGATCAGAAATGTGAATCGTACCTGTCACAACATCCGGAGCATCGCGAGCCTCCTGCTGACTCAGACTGTAAACTCGTGGCTGAACTGGAACAGGAGCTGAAGCAATAGAACTACTATGCTCAGAGGGAGTCGTAGATGGTCTCCGTGGTCCCGAACTAGTACTACCACCTCTACCAGAAAATCCCTCAGGGCGAGGAGGAACAGTCCTCGGTCTTCCTGCTGAACCGGCAGGTCTGACAAAACCCTCAGATCGGTACTCAGAACGCCGATCAAATCCAGTCTGTGGACATTCTGCAATCCTATGTCCCGGCTGACCACATCTAAAACAAAGACCAGCTATCCTGTAGCACTGGCCATGGTGTCGCCGTCCACAACTCTGGCACACAGGTGCCGTACTAACAGATCCAGAACTAGTTGTACTGGTAACAGTAACAGATGATCCTCCGCTCCTTCTGGAATCTCCAGATCCAGATCCAGGAACAAATCTCCTCTTCCCAGAGGAACCGCTGCCAGAAGTCTCACCTCCAAATCTCTTCCTACTCGCAGTCCACCGCTGCTGAGTAGCCGTCATGTCATTCTCAATCAGACGAGCTCGCTCCACAAGCTCAGTGAAGTCAGTGATCCTGAATGGTATCAGAGGCTGCCTCAAAGTGTCTCGTAATTCTCTCATAAATCTGTAGCACCTCTCAGCAGAAGTGCTGACCAGCTGCGGAGCGTACCTGGCCAATGCAGTAAACTCAGCCTCGTACTGCATTACCGTCTTGCTCCCCTGAATAAGCCTCAGAAAGCTCTCCTGCATCTGCTGTCGTGCAGAAGGAGGAACAAACCAGTCTCTGAATACCTCAGTGAACTCTTCCCAAGTGATCAAAGAGTTCAGTCTACCCTGAAATCTGGCTGCCTGCTGGCCGTCCCACCAGTGCTCAGCCTCTCCGTCTAACAGAAAAACAGCTAACGGAACCTTCCTATCTGCAGGACACTGCATCCCATCAAAAGTCTTTTCCAACCTCCTCAGCCACTCCTCAGCTGCTCTGGGCTCAACAGCGCCCTCAAATCTCGGAGGCTTCAACCTCAAAAATAACTGCATATGTCGATCAATGTCCTCAGATCTAACAGTAGAAGCTCTGCTCTGAGTCTCGCTCATCATCTGAGCAACAAGTGAAGCAAACTGAGACAGTGTATCAGCACCGACCACTGAGGCTGTACTCCCCACTGGTGCTGCCTGATCGGCACTCTGCCCGTCTGTCATGTCTGGGTCTAGCTGATCCATACAGAAAAATTCAGAAAAATTTGGAAAACTATCACAAAAACAACACAAAAACAGCACAATAAAAAGCCGAACGACCCAAAACTACCCCCAGACAGACTCACTGATCACTTCCTAGAGCTCTGTTTTACAATCCAACCAGTTTCCAAAACCAGTGCTCTGATACCACTTAATGCTTGTCACGACCCGACCCGACGGGGACGGATCCCGCCCGAGCTGGATCGCGACGAAACCTTCTTATCCAGGATCTGGCTTTGGAGTTTGGTTACTGAACTGATCTTCCAAATACTTAAACTCAACAGGCACAAAAACACAGAACAACAGAGCTACTATAAATCATCAAACACAGCGGAACAAAACATCTATCTTTTCATTTCCTCAAAATAATCATCTACAGAACAGTACATGGCTTTCAACAGAAAGAAAGACAGAACAGAAAAGCCATGACTGTACAAAAATCAAAAGTACAAAAGTACCTATACTGATCAGACTCTGAACTCTAGTCCTGGACTTCCTTCCCTTTCCCAGAACCTGAAAACCATCAGAAAGCAAGGATGAGCTCAACAGCTCAGCAAAGCAACAAACCACCAATCTAAATTCTCAGAAACCAAAAACCAAACTCATCAGACAAAAATCATATCAGAAATTGGAACAGAATCGGATCTCGAATCAGAACAGAATCGAAAATCAGAACTTATACGGACAGATATCAAATCAGAATCAGAGTCGTACAGATCAGATCACAGAACAGAATAAATCAACAGAGTCAGAATTATACAGAAATCAGAAATCAGAATTCGCAGATCATATCATATCAGAATCACAATTGCGTACAGAACAGATACAGAAAACAGAACAGATTCATATGTCATTCATAGTTTGCCCTGACACTGACGGAATCTCTACGGATTCCGGCCCCTTATGCCTCCCTTCCCAGACACTAACTGAATCTCATAGGATCCAGGCCCCTTATGCCTCCCTTTGTGCTCACGGCACCAGAACAGATGTGCTTATAGCACCAGAACAGAATTCATCGGATCCGGAACAGAACAGATATCAGATTTCAGATTTCAGATTTGAGCTCATTTCAGATTTCCCCGACACTAACTGAATCTCATAGGATTCAGGCCCCTTATAACTCCCTTTGTATAGCTTATACACATAACATTTCAATTCAGAAGAAATCCGGAGAAATCAGAAATTACCAAAAAATCGGGCAGCACAACGGCAGTATACAGAATTTACACAAAATTTCCTGCAAAGAAAATTTACCGAATTCGCACAGAATATAGATAATCATATTCCAGAACATTTATTCTACTGCACAGAGAATTTACAATTTCACAGAAAATTGTAGTCTACGAAGAACATCGCCGAATCAAAAATACCCGGACAAAAATCTTCGGAAAATAACCAAAATGTGCACACTCGGCACGTCAACAATATACGGAAAGTTACGCGGTAAAAACTGAACCAATCAAAAGATACGGACGAAAAACCGTAACGGAAACGAAATCCGGACAGAAATTACCGCCAAACGCGACGGAACTGAAAATTGAGAAAGGCGGAATGTGCCTTACCTCGAGCACAGCAATTTCCTGAACAGTCTCGACGGACGAAAACGGCTCCGCGTCTTCCCGAAATCAACTTTTCCAAAATCTTCTTTTTCTCTCTCCTCAGAACAGTAAATCAGATATTTTTATTTTTGATTTTCTCTCTCTTCAAAACAACTGAATCCCTTAAGTAATACTCAGATCGGCCCGGCCGATCGCAACATCGTCCCGGGACGATCCGACCAAAAGGATCGTCCTGGAATCTTCCCAGGGCTGTTGTCTGGCCGATATTTTCTACAGTAGCTATCGGCCTGGCCGATGTCTCCAATCGGCCTGGACGATGCCTACAGAAAATCACCTGGAACACTTCTGGGCAAAATCTGGAGCTCTTCTTCACTGATCGTCCCAGGACGATCCCAGATCGTCCTGGACGATACTGGAGCAGATTTTTGATATTACAGAGGGGGGTTGGCAAAATACCTTTCACAATTCAAGGATCCACTTCTAACAACATATGGATTATTAGCCCATAATTCTAAGGAATCATAGGCAAGTGGTCAAGGCATGTGGTCAAGATGATCAAGGGCTTCTTTATACCTTCCAAGGAGTTCAAAATCCGACTCACCCATGTAAGTGAAGTGGACAACCTACATTGTAGCTAATATCCAAAAATTGGTCATCTAGTTTCCTGAAACAGACCAACCACCTCCCACTTTTGTTTTAAGCTATCAATGTAACTAAGAGATGGAGATATATATGAGATTGATGATATGATTAGGGTAATTATTCTAGAATCATCGATTCGCAAGTAAGTGAATCTTTTTTTGTTATTAGGGCATGTAATTAGGGCGTTTATCCTGAGGACATTGCTTGTGAATATTTTCTTGATTTTGCCTTGGTGATCGACCAATCGTTTTTGTTGAGAGTTGAAATTATCTTATGTATTCTCTTATTATAAACTTTTAAATTGTGTTATTTCTCTTTCATACCTTTCCATTCTCTCCACAACCCATTTTTATGTCCACAACATGTCATGTGAGCACTCTATCAAATTCCTCCCTTCTTTACCTTCCACAACCATAGTTGGCCTCCCATAAACCCCCACATGACATTGCCACCCACACACTTTGGCTTAGTAGATTGCCATAATTGATTGTGTCACTCCTAATCCTTTTCACATATTAAGCACACACTAAGTATTATGATAAACACATTCTTAAGCATCGATTAACATATGGTATTTACTTTTCAACTCATTATAGTAGTTGTGACATATTGTGAGTTTCTTTTATATATTAATGGTGCTTAATTTCTTTTATGATGTGTCTTTTGGAGGCAAAAAATTTAGAAATTACGGGTCCAATCAAAATCACTTGTTTCACTAAATTTAGGTTTAGAATATTATACATATCAGTATATAAAATTTTATCATAGATTTAGATGTGGTACTTATGAATTTAGTTGTAATATTACAAGCCATGTCCTCGGGACACTTTCTACTAATGATCTCATCATTTATAACGAAATGTAAGAGATTTTGAAAATGTTACTTATTGAAACAAATATTGGTGATATGTTGTTAATGTAGGAGATTTTGAAAGTATTTAGTCTTAGATTGCATTGCATGCTATGTAATTGTTATGATATGTGCTTATATGTTATGATTTGACCGAGTTCTAAATATGTTGCAAATTCATTATAATTGATGTTGTCTTTGACACAGCTCGTATCCTGCAACTCACTGCCAGCCTCTGCCATCCATCACGATCGGCCATCACTAACATTAGATTTTATACTGAATTCATTTTATTTCAAATTAAATAATAATAATAATAATATTTATATTTATTTTATACTTATTCAAATAATTTGAAAATATCATAAATATATTACTTTTTCAGCAAATCAAAGTGCCGCTAAGATAAAAAAATATTTGCAAAATCTTCATATTAGTAAAAACATTTTGCTTGTCATAAATCATAAATGCGCCGACCATCCGTTTATTATGTAAGCTTTAAAACATATCTATTTATTTACTAATTTTCTTCCAAATAGGTGTTTTATATAAAACTAACTTTTACAGGTTGCTTTTGGCAAAATTATTATTTTTTTAATTTAGGAACAAAGCTAGCCTAATTTCATTAACTATAGATAATAATTAGATGTGGTCAAATGAAAAATCAATTAAAGTTACAACTCAACATTTAAATGACTTTGAAAACATGAGCTACAAATCTAAAAAAGAACTAAGGTTTTGTTTGAGATAGCTTTCTTATTGCTTTTTAAAGTGATTTTCTATTATAAAATTTCAAAAAAAAAAAAAAAATGGTAAACATCTGTTTCATAAAGCCACATGAAAAATTATCTCAAATGAAGCCTAAGCCGACACTGATAAATGAAGAAAAAGAAGGTATGGAGTTTTCAAAAACATGGTCTACTAAAATTACTTTTTTAAAAAAATAATAAAAAGCTATCATAAAAAAGGTTATGCCACTCCAATTCGCCCCTGATCTCATGCCTATTTACGGGCTATGCCACTCCAGAAAAACTATAAATAGAGCCCTCATTCTACACCAAAGGAACTCAAGTGAAGAGAGAGAAGAAGAAGGAGAAAGGGGAAAAGGAGATTCCTCACCTCCTCGATCACCGCCGGAGCTCTTCCTGCCGCCTGAAGACGCCGGAACTCTGCCGGATTTTCGAGAAACGCAGGGAATTTGCAGAATTTTGTAAACTTTTTGTAAGAAACAAATTGTATTTGGATTATCCCAACTTGTGGGACGAATCCGCCATTTGTAATCTACAAAAATACTAGTGAAACTTTGCAACTGGGCGAGGTCCCGTGGTTTTTTGCCCTTTTTGAGTTTTCTACGTATAAATCCCGGTGTTCATTTTCTCTATATTATTTGTGTGTTACTTTCTAAAATAGATTCTCTTTATTATTTGTACTAAATAGTAAATATCTTAAAAAAAAATTATCACTAATTTTAAGATCTCCAACCACAACACATAAAACGTAGACAGAAATCTTACGACAGATTATATGATGCGAGTTTATGCCATCAATAATTCAAAATTATTCCTACTGTCCACTACAATTTTTGCCCGCTAACGACAGAGGTAGGAGCCTTTTAAATGTCTAAAATGCCCCAATGCTTAATACAATTGATCTTCTTGAGTAAAGGGTATTTCCGATATTCCCATCGCAGTTCTGTAGCAATCTGCACGCTAAACATTCCATAATCATCGCTTAAAATCCAGTAAAAACCAGTAAACAAAAAGTAATCTTGTTTTTCACCCAAAAACACACCGTCTATTTGCTCAACCTTTATGCCATGGTGACGGTAGGTGTAATCATAATTTGCCTAAGGCAATTAAAGTCCCTTTAATTGCTCTTCGTATTTAAGTTTTAAGCTTTATTTCTCCCCACTAATACGTCATAAACGATATATATTCTCTTTCTCACTGTCCTTATCATATTCTCTCTCTCTCTCTCTCTACACTTCTCGCTGTAGCTGAGACAGAAGGATCAAAAAACCTTGAATGGTTTCGCTGTTGAGAGAGAGATCGGGAACCCTAGGGAGGGAATCATCGGGCGATTCCTTACGGCTCTCCTCCATGTCGCTCACGGAGAGGAGCTCGACGGAGTCTCTCCCCTTGCCGTTTGGTGAATTGGGCTGCAAGTTATCCGATCAGGAGCTCCGGGAGACGGCGTATGAGATCTTTGTTGCGGCGTGCCGAAACACGGCTGGAAAGCCGCTAACATACATTTCGTCTTCGGAGAGAGCGGCGGGATCGGCGACGCCGTCGTCGGCGGAGAGATCGTTGTCGTCCGCTTCTTCGATGTCGGCGTCGCCGTCGATGCAGAGATCTTTAACTTCGACGGCTGCTAGCAAGATGAAGAAGGCGTTGGGGATGAAGTCGTCGAAGAGGGGCCCCGGGAAAGAGAGTAGCCCCCCGGCCAGGACGGTGAAGAAGCCAATGACAATTGGGGAACTCATGAGGGTGCAGATGAGAGTGTCTGAGCAAACTGATTCACGGATCCGGCGAGGGTTGCTCAGGATCTCGGCTAGCCAGGTGAGCTACGTTGTAGGTATTGCGTTTCTCACATTTCGTCTAACATTCGTTCCTTTAAGTGGTTTGCTCTGTTTTACCAATTGGATCTAAGTTTTGGATTCATTCAAATCATTGATACCTCTAATGGCATTACTTCATTTTTTTTTAATTAGTTGAACTTGAATGTGGGGCTTCATATGTGAATGTGGGGCATTAGTTCATGTTTTGGTTTGTTTCGATTTTCTGACCATCTTTCTGCTCTTCTGGTTATTCCCTTTTTTATTTATGAGGTTTTTTGCAGTTCTTTTTGACCTTTTCAACTTGTTTTTTTTTTATCACAGTTAACTATGGTTGTGGGGCTTCATCTGTGATTTATAGAAATCACTGAGTTGCTCTTTGATTGCCATTTTGAAGGGGTTTTCTCCTGAAAGTTGGATGATCAAAAATTACAATGGATTCTTTGTTTCTCTTTTTTTTTAATCCATGTTAAGTCTTTGGGATGAGCATGTCCATTCTAACAGCTGAGTTACTATTAGTTCCTTACTTGCCTTTATCCAGTTCGTAAAATGACACGTTTTCTCATCATTCTGCTTGTATCTAGTGCAGTCATTAATCAATTATATTTTTGTCAACAAGCTGTTATGCTGAACTGTTTTTGACCCTTGGTGTCTATATGATTGTTACCAATACTGTGAATAATATACTTGTACCCTTTGACGGCTTCACAATGTGTTTAAGGAGAAAACCCACGACTTATCGTGCATTATGTCAGAGTTGAATGCTATTTTAATAGGTGAGAATTTTTGGGGGTTTTTGTTTTATTGACACTACGTAACAATTCCCACTGTGTTTAATATATTCTATTATCACTTAATTTGTTCTGGTTTGCATATAGCTCATACCTTGGCCTTTTGTTGGCCTGGATTTTTTGAAGAAATTAGCTTCTTTAATCTATCTTTTTTTTGTTATTCCTCTTGTTCTATTGTTGTATGCATGGAGTGTTTTTGTGAGTATTTGTGTTTTAAAACTATCATCTTTCATTCTGCTTAAAGCAAAGTTAGTTTGAAACCATACATCTCATCTCTTCTCTACCTGTATAGATTGTTTGGATTTAAAAATATTATGACAATACTTAGTCTTTTGATGTCTTCTTTTTTAGTATGATAATAATCCCAAGATGACTTATAGTAAGCTCTATGGATTCCTTGTCCTGACCTTTCCACCTTCTCTTTTTGACAGCTTGGGAGACGTGTAGAATCCATCATTTTGCCATTGGAGTTAATGCAGCAATTTAAAACTTCTGATTTTCCCGATCAGCAAGAGTATGAAGCTTGGCGTAGTAGAAATTTGAAGCTTCTTGAGGCTGGATTACTCCTACACCCTCTCATTGCATTAGATAAATCAGATGTCTCGTCCCAAAGGCTTAGGCAGATCATACGTGGAGCTTCAGAGAGGCCAATAGTGACTGGAAAGAATTCAGAATCAATGCAGGCTCTTCGTAGTGCTGTAATGCCCCTAGCTAGCAGGTCAGCAGATGGATTTTCTTCTGATGCATACCACTGGGCAGATGGCAGTCCCCTGAATCTGCATCTGTACCACGTGCTGTTAGAAGCATGTTTTGATTATGAGGAAGGATCTATAATAGATGAAATTGATGATTTAATGGATTTGATCAAGAAGACTTGGATTGTCCTAGGAATAACTCAGATGCTTCATAATCTCTGTTTCTTGTGGATTTTGTTTTATCGCTTTGTGAAAACTGGGCAAAGAGACCTTGATTTGCTGGTGGCAGCTGATAACCAACTAATGGAAGTTTCTAATGATGCCAAATCATCTAAGGATGTGGTTTACTCGAAGATACTCAGTTCAACCTTGAGTTCAATATTGGGATGGACAGAGAAAAGACTTCTAACTTACCATGACACATTCAGTGTTACTAACATTGAATTCATGGAGTATATTGTCTCTTTAGGGGTGTCATCTGCCAAGATAATGGTGGAAGACATCTCTCATGAATATCGTCGCAAGAGAAGAGAAGAAGCTGATGTTGCTCGTAGTAGAATAGACACTTACATTCGTTCATCACTTAGAACATCTTTTGCTCAAGTAAATCCTGATCCATTTTAAAGATCATAAAACTTTCTATAAACCTTAATATATTCAGTTTGCTGTTATTTTTTTATTCCTGTTTTCATGGTTTTATTTATTTATTAAGGAGAAATGATACTTAACTATTGTACAATTCCCAGTAAGCTTTAGGGCCTCTATGCCACTTAAAGATGGTTGGATTCAGGTTTCAGTTCTTCATTAACCATGCTCTCTTTTCTTTCCTGTAGTAGTGTATCGTTATCAGAGCTCAAGAGCCCTGCAATTTTTGGGGTCTTTTGCAATTAAACATTGTATGGGGAATGTGTCAAAGCATGCAATTTAAATTATGTAAGCATAGTGAAAAAAGATGCATTTGGTAAATATAAGTTATAGTTTTTTTCCCTCTCACACATTTAAAAAAAATAATCAAAATGTCAAAGGTTTAAATGATACATATAATTTTTATTTCTTAATTATTACACTTGCACTTGACATTCATTTGGTTAAGGTATTTGATTGTTAGGTCATGAGTCATATGGTGGATTGATTGAATTGGTGATGGACCATTTAAAATAAATTAAAGTATTTAAGATGTTAAAGTATATTACATTAATTCGTATGATAGTTATATGAATTGATTAATGAATTTCTGATGAATATTTCCAATATCCGTGCATAAAGTCACATATATTACAGTTGTGGCATTAAGGTGGTCTTTTTTTTTTTTTTTTTAAACTGGAATTGGTCCCTTGAACCGTTTGAGTGACCCAGTCATACTTTTATCTGAATTGTTTGTAGAGCGGTCCTTTACTCCTTTATGAATAAGACTTGTTTGGTCCTCTAGTCGCTAGTTACTAGAGATTACTGTTCGAATGACTATGGTGCATTATTCTATTAGTCAATGTGAAAGCATTCATTCTGACCAGATAATCCTAAAATTGCCTTGTGCCTACTTTCATGCTGAGTAGCCTTTAATACCAAATTTCTCTTATTGTATCTATTTATTAATATGAATGCATATACAGCGCACACAGTTTATTTGCACACAAAATTGATGTGTTTTCTTTTTTGATATTAAATACAGCTTAGTGTGTTGTACAGATAGATCATGTTGTATTAGTTGATCTTTAATGCCAGCTATACAGACTATTATAAGTCATAGAAATGTATATTGATGATCTATTTTGATTCATAATTCCTTAGATAATGGAGAAGGTAGACTCAAACAGGCGCTCAGCTAAAAATCAGAGCATTTCAGTGCCAGTTCTTGCAATACTTGCAAAGGACATAGGTGATCTAGCAAACAAGGAGAAAAACATTTTTAGCCCAATACTAAAGAGATGGCATCCTCTTGCAGCTGGTGTTGCTGTTGCTACGCTTCATTTTTGTTTTGGAAATGAATTGAAGCAATTTATATCTAGTGTCACAGATCTAACTATAGATTCTGTCCAAGTACTAAAAGCGGCAGACAAATTAGAGAAAGACCTTGTGCAGATTGCTGTTGAAGATTCCGTTGATAGTGAAGATGGTGGTAAGGGACTCATTCGTGAGATGCCTCCATATGAGGCCGAATCTGCAATCGCCAATCTTACAAAAGCTTGGTTGAAAGTTAGAGTGGATAAGCTGAAGGAGTGCGTTGACAAGAACTTGCAGCAGGAGGTATGACACTGAATCGATTTCTGTTATTCAATCAGAAAAGTTATTTTATTACACAATATTAAAACACGAAATATATTACATGTTACATATCCATACATTAAATTAGGTTACATATTAAATGTTAGCTTACCAAAATTAATGTTGATCTAAACACAAACTCTTTCTTTCATTGACTCTATTTGATTCCCTTACAATTTCAAAAGCGAGTTCAATAAGCAGCTGAAATACCTTATTAGCACATTTCACATCTTATTTTAAAATTTTCATTGATTTGTGTACTAAAGTCTTGTTAATGTTCAAATGCATATCAATAATCTGTTTTGCTTCAAATTTTATTTTGCTTTTCAAAAGAAGTGTGCTTGCTTGAATGTCTATTGGTACATTGAAGCACTTAAAGAGATATGGTTTAGGTGCTGTATATTGTAGTTGAGGATCGTTAATATATAAGCAAACTTGAAACATGCCAGCTACTGCCAAAAACTGTGCGCTCAAGTTCAGTTCAATGTGCTGTGGCTAGGTTAGTATCTCTTACACTCCGTTTGGGACAGCTTTTTTATTACTTCTTAAAGCAGCTTCCTAGTACAAAAATTAAAAAAGCCGTCCCGAACAAAATCTTAATGTCTAGGCGGTGATAGGCAACAGATATTATTTTGATTAATTTTCATATTCAGTTCTACGTTCATAAGATTAATCTCTGACCATTCTTCTAATTCTCCAGCTGTAGTGGTTAGTTAATCCTATTATAATACTTCAACGTTAGTAAAATTATCTATTTCAGGCATGGAACTCTAAGGGCAACAATAAGGAGCGTTGTGCACCCTCTGCAGTTGAAGTTCTCCGATCGGTTGTGGAAACCATAGATGCATTTTTCCAGCTTCCTATACCAATCCATCCAGCTTTGCTTCCAGACTTGATGATTGTGCTAGATAAAAGCTTGCAATATTATGCCACAAAGGTCAAGTCTGGATGCGGTAAGTTTGAATTAAGCCTACAAATTGCCACCCCAGTGGACATTGTGCACCATTTAAAGACTTAATTTCATTTCAGGAACAAGAAGCAGTTTCATTCCTGCGCTTCCTTCATTAACAAGAGTTGAAATTGGATCAAAAATTTGGAAGAAAAAGGACAAATCACAAAATCTTCAGAGGAGAAATTCACAGGTTGGAACAGTGACAGGGGAAAGTTCCTTTGGTCTACTGCAGTTTTGTCTACGCATGAACACCCTTCATCATATCCGAACAGAAGTAGAGAACCTGGGGAAGAAAATCAAAACTTGTCTAAGGAACGTGGAATCTGCTCAAGCAGACATCACAAATGGCTTTGAAAGCAAATTTGACCTCACTCTTTCGGCTTGCCAAGAAGGGATTCAGCAGTTGTGTGAGACTGCAGCATACAAAATGATCTTCAGTGATCTTAGCCATGTTCTATGGGATTCATTGTACGTTGGGGACACTTCTGCCTCAAGGATAGATCCTATGCTGAAACAACTTGATCAAAACCTTGGAACAATTTCCAACATTCTCCACGACAGACTGCGGAACCGCGTAATAACTGCCGTAATGAAGGCTTCGTTCGACGGATTCCTACTCGTTCTTCTCGCCGGCGGCCCGGCTCGGGCTTTTGCTCGCCATGACTCTCAGATTCTGGAGGATGATTTCAAGGCATTGAAAGATGTTTACTTGGCTGATGGAGATGGGTTGCCAGTGGAAGTGGTTGAGAAAGCCGCAGCCCAAGTTAAGAGTGTTCTACCTCTTTTTAGAATTGACACAGAAAGCCTCATTGAACGGTTTAAACACTTAATGATAGAGACTTGCGGTGCCACGGCAAAATCCAAGCTCCCTTTGCCACCTACATCTGGTCACTGGAGCCCAACAGATGCCAATACGGTTTTAAGGGTTTTGTGCCATCGGAATGATGAAGCTGCTTCAAAGTTTCTGAAGAAAATGTATAACCTGCCAAAGAAACTGTAATCTATTCATTCACACAGTAAGGTTTCGTTTGGGAAGGCTTACTACTTCCTAAAACGGCTTTCTAATATAAAATATTCTAATTCAAAATATTTTTTACTAGAAAGCTGTTTTAGAAAGCAACAAAAAAGCTGTCCCAAATGAAGCCTAAGTGTGTAATATGACGTTTGAGGCTTCTTTTGGGTTTAGTGGCAGCTAATCTTACGACCTGAAGCGGGATATTGCGGTCCTAACTGCTAAATCTACGAGGTTTGTTATAGGGTGACTAATGTTCAGTTTTTATTTATTTATTTATTGATAGGTGTTATAGTTTATGTTGGGCTGGTAATCTTGTTTTCAAGAATGAATTGATCTTGGGTTGTGAATATTTTCAGCTTCTGAAACCGTTTAGTTTTTTGAGCTTTGCATTATTTAAGTGAAATATGAAGTATTTAATAATTATTTCAGTTGTTTTTATTGACTTCTATCATAAAGTATGATAGATCATTAACCACTATGTTAGTCACATGATTGATGATAAATGACAGCCTCTCTCTTAATAGTTGACGCGACCCAAAAACTCGACTTGAAATTTTGGGTTAGCGTTAACCCAGACCTGAAATTGGTCAGGTTCAGGTTGATCAAGTAACCTAAAATTGCCTCATTTTTTACCTGAAAATTGGTTTTTTAATCGAAAACATGAGATTGACCTCTTTTTTACCTGAAAATCGGAGAATGACTCATTTTTTGACCTGAAAACCAATAATTTTTTGTCGTTTTAGGGTCATTCGTGTCGTGTCAGGTTGATCGGACCCGAAGCCGGTTGGGTTCGAGTCCAAAAAATCAAACCGTTTGTAAAAATGGATCAAGTTCGGGTTGACCCGAATAATGTCAGGTCAGTTCCGAGTTCGACTCATGACATGAAATTGAGACCCCTACATTGGTCTATTACTTGGCAACTTCGACTATTAACGAAAAGATCTTGAGTTCGAAACTTATGTATGTGACATGCGAACAGCTCAAGCAGCCCACTATCTCAAGTCGTGACACTTATCACAGACACCTCAATGCCTAGTTGTTGCTCCTCAAGTTGTTGGCCGCTAACCTCTAGCCGACGATCGACTTCATTTGGCATACAAGCATAGTCATTGTTAGTCAAGATGGGCTTTTTGGCCTCTTTATGAGCACATAAGTCGCTTATCAACTACCTTTAGTCTCCAATCTAGCAAATGTACTCCATGCTTTTATCATCGCATAACAACACGAGTTAACCAAACATTCCATATTTTAACATTAATTTACAATCAAATTGCTCACTATTCTAAAAAAAAAAAAAAAAAAAAATTTCTTACTTTACACCAACCCCAAATAAATAAATAAATAAACATATATAAATCCAATCTCAACAACATATTGGTCAATTAAAAAAATCATCAAACGAAATTCATTCATGAAATATCCGGCAAACTATAGCCGGGAATCTTCCCCACCTTCCTCTCCCTCATCAATCTCCTCACTCTCTCCACCTCCTCCCACATCCCTTCTCCGGCATAAATATTCGACAAAACCACATAAACTCCATCATTCCATGGCTCCAACTCCACCAACTTCGCCGCCACCTTCTCCCCAATCCTCACCTCCCCGTGCTTCTCACATGCCCCCAACAAACTCCCCCAAACCACCGCACTCGCCGGCCACCGCATCCCCTCCACCATTTCCACCGCCTCCCTCACCCTCCCCACCTTCCCCAACATATCCGCCACACACCCATAGTGCGCTTCCGTCGCCTCCACCCCCTTTAGTCTCCCTTCCACGATCGCTTCAAAGTTCCTCATTCCTTCCTCCACTAGCCCGGCGTTCGCGCAGGCGCAGAGCACCGCCACCATCGTCACATGGTTTGCCGCCACCCTTCCCTCTTCCTTCATCCGACGAAAAAGCTCCAGCGCGAATGTCGGGTTCCCCTGCGTCGCTAAACCCATTATCATCGCCGTCCAGGAGGAAACGTCTCGTACAGGCATTCTGTCGAACACCTTCAAGGCGAGATCCGTCCGACCGCACTTGGCGTACATGTCTATAAGTGAATTGGAGAGCTTTGTGTCGAGCGTCGTTCGCGCTTGGATGGCGCAGCCATGGATCTGTTCGGCTAGCAGGATGTCGCCGAGAGTTCCGCAGGCGGAGGCGATGCTCACCAAGGTCATCTCGTCGGGGATCTCACCGATTCGACGGAGGTGGGTGAAGAGGGAGAGAGCTTTGGATGAGTGGCCGGCCTGGGCGTAGCTGTTGATCAGGGCGTTCCAGGAGCCGAGATTTCGGTGGGGATTTTCCTCGAACAGTTGATTTGCAGGGATAAAGTCGCCGGCTTTTGTGTAGAGCGAGATGAGAGCGCTTTCGGAGAATTGGTGGCGGGAGAGGCCGTGTTTAATGGCGACTGAGTGGAGCTGGTGGCCGATGGAGAAAGAAAAGGAGGTGAAAGCGGCTTTGAGGGCGATGGGGAGGGAGTAGTGGTCAGGGTATGTGCCGGTGCGGGTCATGTGGAGGAAGAGTTGGAGAGAGGCGGAGGGGATGGAGAGACGAAGGTAGCCACGCATGAGTGAGTTCCAGTGGAATGAGAGGTGGAGCAGATTGCGACGGAGGACGAAGGCGTGGATTTGGGATAGCTCTAAGGGATCGGAGCATGAGTGGAGACGGATTGCGGCGGCGGCGGCGGCGGCGGCGGCGGCGGCGGTGGAAGAGGTAGTTGATGGGGAGTGGAGGTCGGAGAGGTAATGGAGAGGGTGGAAGGGGTTGGGGGGAGATGGAAGAGTGGGAAGATTGCGGGGGTAACGCATTTTGAAAGGCATGAAGAAAAGGACTATGTAATAATAACTTTGATTGTTGAGGTTAGGGGTGTGAGTAAGTATATCTAATTTTGATTTTTTCTTTATTTTTTAATTTAATTAATTAATTAAAATTTGTTTTAATTTATGAGTTTAATGCTTAGTTTGGGACGTTTTTTTACTATTTTTTAAAGTAATTTTTGAATAAAATTTTTAATTTTTATATTAAAAGATGATTTAAGAATCAGTAAGAAATTCTCCCCTATTAAGAAGATGAATCATTTTAATTATAACATCACCATGAAATAATATTATGGCACAAACTTTATTATTAAAAAAAAAAATATTTTACAAAGCAGTAAGAAAGCCGTCCCAAACGAAGCCTGAGTCTTATTCGAACACAATGAAGCATTTATATATATATATTGGAGAAGTAAATAAAACATTTTATTTTTAGGCATTAATCCCATGATCTAAAGATATTCAAGGAGTTTGCCAAATAGTTTTGGTTAGAGGTAGTGGTTTCTCTAAATAAGAGTTAGTTGGTATATAAAAGATGAGTATGCATAGCTAAGAACATAAAAAATCATGAAACAAGGGAAATCATTCATAATAATATTAAAAAAATGCAAGGAGATAAGAATAAAGCTGTTTGAGGTCATTATAAAAAGGATAATTATTCAATTAAATCATTTTTAATGACAAAATAGAAGATATTAGAGGCCGCTTATTCAATTGAAACTCTTTTAGACATTAGCATATATTAAATCATTGGAGTAGCTCCAGTGGAAGATAAGATTAGAGAGTGTCACCTTAGATGGTTTGGTCACATAAAATGGCGACCTTCCAATGACCCGGTTAGAAAATTAGATGTATTAGATTTGACTTATATTAAGAAAGGTAGAGGTAGACCTAAAAAGACTTGGTTAGAAAATTTTAGAGACAAACTTTCTTTATCAAATTTAAATGAGAAATTAATTTTTACCAGGGCACAATGGAAAAACAAAGATTCATATAGCCAACCCCCTATAGTGGATAAAGACTTGTTGTAGTTGTGTATATAACTTCACATCAAACCTCCATAATCTCCATAATCACCTCATTTTAAGCTTATTTATATGATCATTTTAAATTTTTACCAAATATTTCTTATTTTTATCCATATTTTCTAAAAAATCGATAAATATATGCCAAATCATATTTATATGAAAAAAAAAAATGTCATGATTTGTTGTTATAGTTCAGATCTTATAGTTATATATATGGAAAATTAGCACATTTAGTATCTTATGAACCCCAATACTTTTTCTTTACATATAACTTTTAGGTGCCTTTAGCAATTTTTATACGCACTATATTTTTTAACATACATAATTTATATGTTGTTAATATACATTTTTATTTCCATGCATTAAATGCATTTATTAAATTTGTTTGACCTATTGGCATCATTTATTATATTTTGTGTGCTTTAGGGAAAGATAATGGCCTAGTGGAATTAGATCATTATTTAGATGTTACGCAAGTCATTTTTATTGTTGGTTGGGAGTTTTGGCTATTAACCAAGAGGTCTTATATTTGAGTCTTGCTTATGTAATGTGTGTGTAAGGTTGTCTTAATTGACCGAAACATCCCAAAAAAACTTATATAACACTCAAAATATTAAATTACATTAAAAAATTTATAATAAAATGAATATTTTCATGCATATGTTTGGTATGATTGAGACACCAAAGTGTTATATATATAAATATAAACATTTAGGTGTTATATATGTAAATTCATAAGAATTTTGTGGCACTATCCCCGTTTTTATAGAATTATGAAATATCTTCTAGAATCCAATAATTCATCAATACATTTAGAAAAAACAACAAGGATTAGTAACATGTAATTAACTTCACCTTTGAGTGATGATGACATGTCACATGTAGACGTAAATCTACAAACAAAACTTAAAAAAAAAAATCCTACAATTATGAAGAACCCCTAAAATGACTTAAATTTAGGGTTTGGTGGCCCGTATGTGCGGTTTCTGATGCTGACGTTAGTTAGTTAATTGGTGTGTTGCTTCTAACTTTGGTTTGTTAGCTGGTTGTTTTAAGTGCTATGTTTGGTTGGATTGTCTGACTATGATTAGACAGTTTCATTCCTTGCCCTCCTAAATGGTTTGAGCTTATTTTAGCAACATTGGTGGCTCTTCTCTTCGTTATGGTGCTGATGCAGGTGTTTATGCTATCAATGGATAGTCATTGTCTGACAACTGAGCAGTACTGCTGAGCCAAATTGACTTATTGGCCTTCTTTTTTCTGTTGTTGTATTTAGGCTTTTTTTGTTGCCATGTATTCTGTCGTTTTTTATTTTTATTTTTTTGTTGGCCTCGTTTTGACATTTTTTTATAATTGTCTTTTCTGTTAATGAATGCATTTAAAAAAAAATTATAGACTAAGAGATTATTAGCTTAAACTTCATATATATATATATATATATATATATATATATATATATATATATATATATATATATATATATATATATATATATATATATATATATATATATACTGAAAAAATGGAACATGTATGATACAACAATTTTGTTAAATTTTTTGTTTGTGCAAAAAAGAAGATGTAGACCCAATCAATTCGGATGAGCCCGATCTGAGCCGCATAAGATTGTCTCGAACCACTTGACTCATTAGGTCCAATTAGGTCAAATCGAGCATTACAATCATTCACAAACTTAACTAAAAAATATGCCTACATGTTTAATGAATCAAAATATGAACACATTTAGGCAACTGATCAACAAAAGCATCAAATTGGGCTCTGATTAATCTTTTAAAAATGCTTCAATTTCTTATTAAACTTCAAAAATTAAGTTTGATAAGATAGAGTTTTTTTATTGTCAAAATGAACAAAATATAATATTTGATCAATAACTCAAGAAATGAAGCCGAAGCCATTCTATTGCAATGATATGAAATTTACATCAAATGAAAAAAGAGTCAAATGTAACTTAAGGAACATACAAAACCTAAACTGAAACAAAAAAATAGTGGAAAATGTAAAGCAAACTGGGAGAAATTATTACATGCAGCGTCTGGATTATGACAATAGTCAGATAATATTACATATATACTGAGTAAATTTTTTTCTGAGTATTTTTGCTGAGTATACTCAGCAAACTGGATGGTTGTCTTAATTCAAATTCCGCATGTAATAATTTCTCGCAAACTGGACTGAGGATTAGCTTGAGGCAAATACATAAAAATAAGCTGAGGCAAAAAACAATGAAAAAGTAAAGACAACTTGGGATCAAAATGTTATAAAAATCAATCGAAAATCATAGAAAATGTTAGAAGAGCGTGTCGAAGCAGCCACAGTTGCCTTGATGACCCTCCAAATGGCTGAGCCAAGAGCAAGTCTCCCTGGTTGCTAAGAAGACCTTTTAGGCTGCAGTCATTTGTTGTAGACATCATTCATCATTGTCCAACAAAAAAAATCCTCATATAGATTGATCTTGAAAAAGATTGCAAAAGGCTAAAAGTCCCAAGATGCAAGTTTGAGTTGGATGGCACTTAATATATCTTGGCACTCAATTCCAAAAGCATTTGAATTTTTTCCCTTTTTTTTCATTTCTCTCTCTCTCCAAAGAAAGTAAACCGTGGAGCAAATGAAGAGGTAAGCAAAGTTTTTTTCTAGTGGCATTCATATCACTTTGTTAATAAGCTCAAAACTCGGAGAGATTATTAGGTGCGGAGTGCGGATGGAGAGAACCGTTCGCTCAAGCATTATACCCAGCTAGGTACTGGCACTCAGTACTGCTGGGTATCACTGGGTACCGCTAAGTACCCAATGTTTGTGCGGACGGTGCACGCTCCTCACCTAATAATTTTTCCAAAACTCTTAGATCTGCTTTCATATTTATACAATATTAAATATATATCTTGCACAAATCTTAAAGCTTCCATACTTAAATATATATATATATATATTTTTTCTTTTTTAGAAAGTGGAGTGGAGTGGACGCTTTAGATGTTTAATTAAAGAAGTTAAATAAATAAACAAAAAATTTGAATTCATAAATGTTTTCATAGATGTTCAAAAGAGATAAAACTACGCACTCACGTGCCGATCACGTGATATACGCCCGCGAGCTTCTTATATCTAAAGTTGACACATGACGGAAGCACGTGCGAGAAGCTAAATTAACGGCAAATCTGATATTGCCATTCACGCTAACCACCGACCAGCCTTAACTTTTGGCACGAGCCGGGGAATCATCACGTGCCACCTCCACAGACCCTTCAACGTGTCCAACATTATCCATTTAATTATTAAAAATATATGTAACCCACATTTTTTTTAATTATTTTTTTATATTTTAGATGGGAACTAACAGATGTAGAATGAGTGAAATTAGGAATAAAATTTTGTTATGATAAATTTTTTTTAATTTTTAACATATAATATTTATAAAATTTTGAATTATTTATTTGAATAATTAATTTTTATTTCAATTTTATTAAAATGCTTTTAGATATTTATAGTTTGTTTGAAAATATTTATGTACTAATTAATAAATATTTATGTTCAAAATTTTCTGATTTTGATATAAAAAATAAGAAAATCAAAATTTATTATGAATATAAAATTAGTAAAATTAGATAAGAATTGAATTGTAATATTTTGATATATTTTGCATTGAGTTAAATTATGTTAATAAACAGTGTTCTTAATTTCATATAAAAGTATTGCTCTTCAATAAAGTTAAACTTTTTGATATATATATATATATATATATATATATATATATATATATATATATATATATATATATATATATATATATATATATATATATATATATATATATATATATATATATATATATATATATATATATATAGCTAAAAGTTCATCATCTTGATCTTTTGAAGGAAATGTAAAAAAAAGAAGATATTTGATATGACATCGAAAAATTATCTTGATCAGACATGAATCTCGAGGCAAAAATCAAGCCAGTAACTGGGATCACCTGAACTCCGATTTCAGCAAACTTACAGTCAAACTGAGTGTCTCGGAAATACGAACCTAACAACACCAAATTCAACTCAATCCGAGCCCAAATGAGTCCAAATCAAGGACCCGAAGCACTGCTGGAAAGTTCATACCACAATTTGAGTTACCAAACGGTCTCCGAACTTGATGAGCTTATGGTAGAATCGAGCGGCTCTACGAGACGAATCCAACGAGCCCAAGATCGCCAAATTCTAAAGTCATTAAGACCTTCAAATATTTGACGAACGGTTTACAATCAAAGGATTCAATATCGGTTGTTCATCTGAACCACTCCATATTTTCCCCTAATCTCTCATCTATTTACGGGCCATGCCACTCCATAAAATCTATAAATAGACCCCTCATTTCTCTTGAGAGGGAACCCAAGCAAGAAGAAGAGGAGAAGAGAAGAATAGGAGGGAATAGACTCCTCCTCGACCACCGCCGAAGTTCCGCCCGAACTCCAAATGACGTCGAAATTTTACTTCACTTCCACGGGATACCAGAATTCTGTCCGACTTTCACGGGACGCCAGAATTCTGCCCGACTTCCATGGGACACTGAAATTCTGCCAAGTAACGACAGAGTTCCCCCCTGACACCGAAACTCTGCCCAAGTGATACATGAGTTCTCCTCGGCCACAATAGACGTCGGATTTTTACCCGACGCTAGACCTTCACTCATTGCCAAGTTTCTACCCGACACTGGACTTCCACCGGTTATCGAACTTTCACTAGACGTCTATCTGAAGATGGATTTCTTTTTATTGTTGAACTTCTACCTGTCCATTTGGATAATTCGTATGTATCAAATATGTTAAGTAAAAAAACTTGGTCAAAATAATCATTTTATCTAGGCGAAACTTCCCTACATGAAGCATGGTCCCATTAAAGTTATTGATGGGACTAGCTCATGGTCCAACGATGACTCTCCCTTGCAAAAAATCATGGTGTGGGGACTCATCAATGAATGTCAATAAGACACTCAAAAGGACTCATACAAACCATCATATGCCCTTAGGACCACTCACCTCAATTAGTCATATTCATATGTTGATCTGCAATAACTATCAGCAATTGAGGTCATATGCTTATCAATGTACTCTCAATGAAGCTACAAGAAGTGTATACCTCTAAAGAAAATGACTAGAACTACATCCTATGGACTTACACTCGGATTACATGTACCCACATCCAATTGACTTGCCCCTTGCTCCCAAATGACTCAATGTTCATTCACGGGGAATCGCTCTTTGTTCTAGATACTTACAATTATTGACTCACCCTATATCTCTGTCTCATATCCTAAAACTCGCCTAGGATTCTCGCCCCTTAAAGACTACTCCAAGGCACTTGCCTGTGAGAAGGGGCCCACGTCAAAAGCAGGGATCCACATGCATATCATCCAATTAGTTCACGTGTCTTTATTACTTTGCAATAGTTATATATTATACTACCTTTATATTTTCCTATAGATGTGTTTTTTTCTTATTGATCTCTTGACCCTATAACTAAAATGTAAAGACATATTTTGATCTTTTTTTCTCGGATCTTTTTCTACTATTGTGAGATACTATAGATCTCCTTTGATTCTATAACCACTAGCCTAACTCACTAACTTCATTTTCTAACCCTAATCCGCTAACAACACGCTACTTTCACCGAGCATCATCCACGAACAAATCTAAGAACAACACATATCATAATTTTAAAACTATTTTGATGAAAAATATGTCAAAACATTGACACAATTTCCTGCATAGAAATAATCAAACCTCTTCAACTAATTGAAATTTTCCAATTAATCCATGGCTCGGATGGTAAAGGCAAAGCTCTAATGTCCACCTTCTCTTTGGAGTCTTTTTCTTTTTTATTACCATTTATTATTTGATTGAAAACTCCCAAATAAATATTACCGAAAACCAATTAAAAAATTTCAGTTTGATTAATAAATATTCCTTAAAGAAAAATTCGCGGTTCTTTTTTTATATAATAAATAAAAGTAACTCCACAGTCCAGAATCTCGCCAGCTGTGACACGTGTTTCGTTGAACCGACTCGGTGATGTAAACCGTCCGATCGTATAGTATCGGAAAATGAACGGACGCGATGTGGATGAGGAAATCGAAGACCGGGTGGCTCTGTCGTGAATATTTGCTGAAAGCGAGGGTGTTTTGGTAAGGGCAGAGTTGGAATTAAGCATTTAAATCAGGTAAAAAAATGCCTCTTTTTTATTTTTTTTATTTTTTATTTTAATAATTTCGTACCCGCCATTTTCTTTAATAGCGCTTTTACCGTCGATGGCTTGAAAACGCAGAAAAGGCCATTTGTCTCCATTTTCTCTCTGGGTTACTGAGAAGAAGGAACGCAGTCCTATTCGCCGGAGATTGGAAGGCTGAAACCCTAAATTTGATCGGAGAATGGAAGGATGTTGCCATGTGGGGACGGGACAATTGGTGCCGGAGAAGCAGGGGAAGGTGGGTGGGGACCACTGCATCGTCGAAGAGCTCCTGGATTTCTCCAATGAGGCAGAAGGGGATACGGAGATGGCCGCCGAGGAAGACGGGGTGTCGGAGGAGACGGGAGGAAACTGCTCCGCGGACAGCTGTGCCAATTCCTTCTCTGGCGGCGGAGGTGCCTCTCACACTAGCTTCGCCGACGAACTTGTCTGCCGGAGCCTCGCCGACGTCGGGCTCTCCGGCGACCTCTGTGAACCGGTATTTTTTTTTTCTTTTGCAGCGCGATTGAGATCCGAAGCTTTTTTTATTTCTAGTCGCTCGAGTGGTACTCCTTTTCGTTTTTTTCGCCATAATTAGACCGCTCATCCGTTTGCCATTCTAGAAGATTCTGCATTTAAACGTTTCTGCTTTTCATTTTCGAAAATTTGAAATTTTCGTCTGTTTCGTTGTTGTTGATTGGAAATGTGATGTGAATGAGTAGCTATTGAGCTGAATTCCCCATAATATATTAATAAAAAAAATGTATTATAATCCTTATCTTAATAAGAAAATGAATGCGTAAGCTTTTCATATTTTTTTTATATTCTTTATACATTTCCTCTCCAAGAGAACTTCAGTTATTTGTATTAGTGAGTGCAAAATTGTAAAATTTGTGATGGGAATTCTTCAATTATTGGGCCACTAATTTTCTTTTTCTTATTTTTTTCCTTTTTTCTCCATTGATTTTGATTTTTTTTTGTTTGGTTTATGATTAGCATAGTTAAATCAATTATTAATTATAATTGTTTTGCTAAAATTTAAGAAAGAAATTAAAACGATTATCTTAAGTGAATGAGTCATCACATTTGAAGCTCATCAAATGCATGAATTGTATGATTTCTTATATATATTGATCTTCTTTAAACTATTTGGGAACAAATTTTAACAGAGACTTTGATCCTTCACATCCCTTGAACTCATGGCATGGTGATCTACAATGCAATTTATTTCTCCAATTAATAGATATATCACCAATAGTGGTCCTTGCCAACCCCCTACTAACTACTCCCTAACTTAGAAGGTTGATCAGATCAACACAAGATTTGGATTGTTTGATCACTTACAAATAGACTCTAATTTTGTCCATTTGCAACTTTTTGAGCTCTAATATTATACAAAAATTATGTTGTTTTGAATGTCATGTGAAGTTCTTTTCCACCACATAGTATATTGTATTCTTGAATCCAAATTTCATCCATTTATGGTGTGAGGATGATCCCAACCATCAGAACTTACCTCTAGAACTTTCCTTTGCCATTAGATCATGCTATAGTTTTATTCAGGAGCAGGATCATCTTGAACTTCCTTAATAGTCTCTATGACCTTTTACACCTCTTCATCCATCGACCCAATGTCATTCCAAATTTGTTTTCAAGAGGAGGATCATCTCACCCATCCTTGGTGGCCTTGTAAATCTTTCATTTTTGCTTCATCAGTCTGTGTTGATTATGTGATGTCTTTGCTTCCAAGAGGAGGATTATATTGGTGCTCAACCTTATTATGTTGCTAACATTGAGAATACTAGCAACATTATATTTTCACTTTAATGCTTGGGTCATGATTATGAGTGAGTAACACTCTCACATGACCATCAATACATGCACTAAATATTGCATTTGTTACTAGTACAAAATTGCATCCTTCCTGGACATCAAGTTGCAATACTCATCAACATCAAGTATACAGTCATGTAGATATGCGTCGCAATCTCACTTGCACCACAACCATCTCATCAAGAATTATGTCACACCCTTGCTTGTGTCACAATCAATGCCTACAAACTCGCATTAAAACTCCAATTACATTATAGTCATCTATTTTAATGTCATTTCACAAACTCATTCATATTGTAGACATCTCTGTTAGGATTTGCAATGCAATATAGAATGTGTCACATTCATGTGATCCCATACATCCATATCTATGTTTTTTTGTATTATAATCATCACCTTCTAGATGTACAATGCTACCTTGCTTGCACCACGAGTCTATCCTTGGATACCTTGCATCGCAATTGTCTCCTTCAAAACTTAGCCTGCAACCTAACTTGTGTTATTGTCATCTCTTTTAAGATCTACATCATAACCTAGCTTATACTGTAATTTTATCTATGAGGTTTTGGTCCAGTTTTATGATAGGTTGATCATGTAAGTTACCACAACAATTACATTGCCACAACAATGTAATTGTCTATATATAAGCATTGTAGGCTGATGTATAATTTGGAAAATTTTGAATAAAGATTTGGGTTAGTTTTCCTCCAAAATATGTCATCCTTTTTTCTCTCCCTCTCTCTTGCAAGAAGCTAAAGAAGCTTCTTCTTCCTCCCAAGAATTTCTAACAAATGGTATCAGAGCCTCGTTGAGGCGATCTTGAGGTGGAGGAAGGTTCAAAGAAGGAGGAGGGAGGCTCGGTAGTGTGTGGGAGGCATACCTACTGCTTCTGCTTCACGTGTTGGAGCGTGAGCTGGAGCCATGAATTGGAAAACATGGTGGAGACCGTTTGCTAGCAAGATTGGGCTCGGTTCGACAGGATTGTTCATGGAGTTAGTGCAGGAAGCCAGCTAGATTGCAGTAGGTACGTACATGGTTCTTTGATTGTAAAATTTGGACCAAAGTGAAGATTGAAGGTTGATCCTGCAAATTACCACAACAATGTAAATGCTATATATAGGCATTGTATGCTGATGTATAATTTGAAAAATTTTGAATAAAGCTTTAGGTTAGTTTTCCTCCTCCAAAATCTGTCATCAATTCTCTCTCCCTCTCTCTTGCAAGAAAGCTAAAGAAGCTCTTAAGATTCCTCCTAAAGTTATAACAATATCCTTAAAAACCTATGACACATACTCATAAGCATCATTTTTGGCTATATAATTTTCATATATTTATACAACATAGTTTAAGACAGCATTGTTGCTTATACCTTTACAAATAACTTTAATGACCACTCATTAATTAGTCCCCATGATTCCCATCACATGTGCTACCTCATTAGCATAGGTTTCTTACACAATCATAAAGGCTTCATTAATAAATGGCCCTATCAAAAGTGACTTTTATTAATATCAAATCACTCAAATAAGAGAACAAAATGTTGGACATCTAATAAAGGTTCAAACTCATCCCTTCCTAAGAACTTTTAAGCTCCAATAATGGGTTAAAAACAACAAAGACAACTCCCATTTGCAAGAAGCAAAGTCAAGAACACCAAATAGGATGCTCCAACTTTAATTTAGCAACCATGCATCATGCCATTTTCTCAATATCCTATCAAGATTGCAGCCATGACTAAATGTACACATTGTGTTCTAAGAGCGCATGTAGTTGAAAGGATTCTTGACCAAACTATTCATTTTTTAAAGCTACTTATACCGAGCAAATTTCATAAGAATCTTATAAGAAAGTACATCCCTACATCTTTGTGCAACTTGTATGGCCCCAAATCTAAGCTTAACCCCTGGGCAGAGTCGTAAACATGACTTTAAAATAGGGGTGTCAATTCAGGTCAACGAGTCAGGTTCGGGTTGAACCCGACTTGACCCTGCCTTAAACGGATCAATACTAACCTGAACCGGTTTTGCAAACAGGTCAGAATTGTCAATCCGGATCCGACCCGTGCGGTTTACCGAGTTGACCCGACCCAATCCATTTTCGACTCTACAACAACGCGAGATGGGCCGATGGGCCGGACAACAGCAGGCCGACAAGCGTCTTCGACTCGCAAGCGTCTTCGACTTTGCAACAGCGCAGGACAGCGGCTGGTCGGCAACGGAGATCTTTTGCTCGCAAACGTCCATGTCTCTGTAGCAATGCGAGACCACGTCACAACGGCAAGCAGAGCAAGTGACAGCTTGGGAAATTGACCGGCAGGGCAACAATGGTGAGACACGACTGATTGACGGATTGACCTGACCGATTGACGCGACTGGCAAAGCGAGATGTGATTGTGAAGTGACATCTAGGTCAATTCGAGTCGATCCGCGGGTTTTCTGGTCAACCCGAACCCTGTCCATTTTTCAAACGGGTCGGATATTTTAACTGGACCCGACCCATTTCAAAAAATGTTTGACCCAAACCTGAATTTTTTCAGGTCGGATTTCGGGTCGTATCAATTTTTGACACCCCTACTTTAAAAGAGAAAGATTACTTTGAGGTGGACATAACCTTCAAAGGTTTGTACAAGTATGTGATGCATCACAAAATAGATTAATCGATCCTTTCTTAATTTGATTCGATTTTTTTTTTCATGGCTGGCAATGATTGTCGGTGTCGAGTAAGGCTACGACTGACAACTTCAATATTTTTAAGGATTTAACATGGCTATTTTCATAATGGATTAAAGTCATCAAATAAAAATATAAATAACAATCCTAATATTTATTCAAACTTCTTGAAATTGAACCTCTTGCAAATTTACAAGAAATGAGCTTAATGTTAGGTGCCAATTTTTGGGCGAATTATTACGTCCGGTGACCTGACGTCCGGACATCCAATTCGGACGTGCCACGTCATCCAAATACACTGGGACCCGGTGTATTTTGGTGACGTGCCGCGTCTAGATTGGTGTCCCGATGAATCCAAACACCGGACGTAATAATTTGCCCAATCTTTTCAAATACTCTTATGAGAGAAGTCCAATCAATATGCCCTTCTATTAATAAAGTTCAAGTCGAAGCCCTAGCTTTTATCAAAGCTTTATTTTTTCTTTCAAGTTCATTTTTTTAGCATAATGTAGTTCTCCCAAAACCCCAACCATCTACTTGACCAACAATAAACTCTCCTATAGCTTAACAAATCATTCAGAATCTAATAGTGGATTAATTATTCTATGTGGATATCGAATGTCGTCCGAAGACCAACCAGAATGTGCCACATCACCTCTTCGCTTGGTACCGCGGCTCGGTACTGTTCGGTACCGCTCGGCACCGCGGCTTGGTACTACTGATGTGACACATTCTGATTGATCTCCGAACAATGTTCTGCATCCGATCTCCACACATAATAATTTCTCGTAATAGTGGCAAGCTGATACAACCCAAAAAAGCCTCATTGTCAACTCAGATAGTGCAGGCGATGCACCAAGCTTGAAAGAATGTAATTTTATATTAAAATGAATTTTAAAAAATAAATATTTTATATAAAAAAATAATATTGCATTAATCTTAAAGTAATTTTAATGATGTTTCACTTCATCGGATTCTATTTATAGAAAAAAAAAATTTATGTTAGGATGCTATATCAAAAAATATTGATGATGAATTTATATTACACTCATCTCATCGCTTTTGATTTAAATTTTGTTCAAAATCTAATTTATTTTTTTCTTAATTTATATAAAAAATGTAATGAAACTTTTGTTTCCTTTGTTCTATGATATTTCCATAGATTTAATGAAGATGTGATTTTTCTTTTACCGTTTTGTTCTATTTTCTTCTCAGTATGAGGAGCTTGCAGAGCTCGAATGGCTATCAAAGTTCGTTGAGGATTCCTTCTCCAGCGACGAACCCCATAAACAGCAGCTCATTTCCGGCCTCAAATCCACCTCCTCTCAACCAACTCACGGAACAAATTCCCACTTCCCCACCGCCACCGACGCCGCCCACGAGCCGCCGCCGTTCACCACCGATGCTCCAGTTCCCGGCAAAGCCCGGACCAAGCGCGCCCGAACGGCTCCCTGCAGCTGGTCTTCACGGCTCCTCCTTGTCTCTCAATCGAGCGAGAAGAAGAAGTCGCCGTTTCCGGCGGCTCTGTCGCCGTCTCCTGACGGCCGGAAATGCCTCCACTGCGCCGCCGAAAAGACGCCACAGTGGCGAACAGGACCCATAGGGCCGAAAACCCTGTGCAATGCCTGCGGCGTCCGGTTCAAATCCGGCCGTCTCGTGCCGGAGTATCGACCGGCTGCGAGCCCCACCTTTGTCGTCTCCAAGCACTCGAACTCCCATCGAAAGGTTCTTGAGCTTCGCCGACAGAAGGACACTCAGGACCAGCAGCCGCAGCAGTTTTTAACTGTTCATAACAGGGCGGCGGCGGCCGGAGATGAGTTCCTGATTCAGCACCGGCTTCTAGAGGACGGCCGGCGGGTTTTCTGATGGGTGGATTTCTGGATTATTAATAATTTAGAAGTTAATTAGTCTGATAAATCAGAATTAGGGGGTCTGAGGAAGCATTGTATTGTCTTCTTCTGCTTTAATCTTTTTTTCACTAACTTTTTAATTTTTTATTTTTTTTTTCAGTTCATTAATTAAGGAGAGTTAATCTCAAATAAAAGTGTTAATTTATGAGGACGGAGGGTTATGGGACACAAATCTTATGAGCTTTTTTTTTTTTAATTCGGGGAGGGTTTTTGATGCGTGTCGCATAAATTTATTTGGGCGCGTTTTAAATTTAAAATGATTAATTTAATATAAATATAATATTTATTTTAAAATAAATTCAATAACTTTCATGCTCCTATTAATATATTTTATATTTTTCTTATTTTTTAGAGAGTTAGGTCTTTTTAAGTATTTGTTGTTGTGCAATAAACACCGCGGAAATAATAAATTATATAATAAATAGTAAAAGAATACGGCGATTTACGTGGTTCTATGAAAATCTTTACGTCCATGGGTAGGGGAGAATGATTTCATTATATTAGTGAACAAATAGGGATTACAATGGCTTTTCAAGCTCGATGTTACGTACAATAGCCCTCAAACCCCTCGATATATAGATTTGACTTTTGAGGAAAAATAATTAACGAAAAAGCTTTCTAAACAAATCTCAATCAAATCAATTAATTAGAAAAACAATTCACTCTCTAATCAATTATAACAATAAACTATTTCCAAATAAAAAACTTATTCGATTTGGAAATAATCTCAACCTCATCTTTTATTTTAGAAGGTGGAATATGACAAATCAAACTCCAATATCAAAATAACTGCATCCACATAATTGCCTACGTACCCCCCCCCCCCCCAAGGGATCAAGTCGAGCATAGTTCTTTAAAATAAGTAAATAATCAGTCATGAGTTATGCACTACTGTCGCGGTAAATGCATCTCCAAACATGCATCAATTGTTTCCTTCAAATATCTCAGGATACTCTTCACAGCTTGTCAATAACTCATTCATGTATCATGCATGAACCTACTCATAACACCAACTGCTTGTGTAGTGTTTGGATCGAGCTGTATCAAAATCAGACCATATTGTGCTACAAGTGCCAAGTAACCATGGGTCGAGGGATTCTTAACCATTGGGAAGAACACCTCATCATAAGCAATTTCTTTCTATTGCACAGAGTATTTAGCCAATAATTAACCTAGCCTTATACTACACATAAACTCCATGAGATCATTCCTTCTTTGCACATCCATTTGCATCCAATAGTTTTTCTTCCTGTAAGAAGATTCACCACCCTCCATGTAGCATCTTTCTAAAAAGACCCTACTCTTCATCTATAGTCTTCTTCCAAAGATCACCATCAAGAATGTTCATCGCTTCCTTATAGTGACTAGAAACTTCAGCCTCCATGGCTGAAAATGCCAATGCAATGTGATCCATTAACTAAGCTGGTTTTGGGATATTCTAGCACCTGGACATATTCTTCGTAAAAAATACCTGAGTATGAATCTCATCCTCAACATCATCTTCTACTTCTTGATCTGTAGCTGAATCAGGTACCTAGTAGAAACGATCTTCCTCTGTGGAGAAAATAAGGTTGCATCAAACTCCAATTTCTGCAGTGCATTTGTGGTCCCAATAGAACTCTCTATATGCTTCGAATCCTGAGGCTACAAAATGCTTGTCTCATCGAAAGTAACATCCCTACTAGTAACAATCTTCTTTTCTACCGGATCATAGAGTTTGAAGCCCTTGAGTCCATGCCTGAAGCAAATAAAGATAGCCTTCTTTGCTCGTGATTTCAATTTATCATTCTAAATTGGGCACCCAAACACTTGCAAGTGCTTATAATCTCTAGTAAGAAATAAACTGATGAAAACAAAATATTACAAATTTTGAAAACTAATGAAATAGTGAAGTCTCATTATGTGTGCTCATTATATGGCATGGCATAGCCAATTTAGTTTTCCAATTTAGGTTTCACTTGGAGCGGCTTTCTTACTACTTTCTAAAGCCGTTTTTTAGTAAAAAAAAATTAGTTTAAAAAATTTATGTACGCAAAAAAAATTTTAGTGATAATGAATGTTCCCAAGATTAATAAAATAAAGCTACAATAATAACTATATCTAGTTTAAAAAGAAAGAAATATGTGACTTGTCCATATCTATGCAATATGTTGAATTAACTCAAGAAATTATATACCATGAAAAATAGTTTTAAATGGAAGCTATATTTTTTTCTTACACATTTTAACATGATGTATGAAAATTCAAAAGTAATATTGTACAAACAACTAAGGTTTCGCTTGGGACAATTTTCTTTCTACCTTCGAAAATAACCTTTTAATACAAAAGCTTTTAGTTCAAAATTTTTTCGTGTTAGAAAGCAATAAGAAAGTGATTGTGAGGGTTGATCTATAAAATATCATTCAATTAATTACTGATAATGCTATAATTATAAATATGCAAAGGAGTTACTACATGAAAAGTATGGTAATATTTATTGGTCAACTTATTGTGTGAATTATTTGAATCTTATTTTGAAAGATATTCATATTTATAATTTGTCGGCATTTATAACTGGTCACTATTATAAGCTTCATCATTATTTTGGATATTAATTTTGGAATAATTACTTAGTTATGTTAAATTTAATAGGCCCGCTCGTGTGATTATTTTAGGTGTGGTTGATTCTAATGAGAATTATCTCTTAGGCTTCGTTTGAGACGATTTTTTTATTGCTTCGTAAAATGAAATTTTAGTATAAAATTTAAAATTTTTATACTAAAATTATGTTTTAATAAGCAATAAAAAGTTGTCCCTAACGACTACTTAGTTATCTTTATGATGCAATGTCCAAAACATGAATGTTAATCGAAAGCTTGATTAAGAATATAAAGAGATTGGACAAGCCATATATAAGCCATCTTCGTTAAGGTATTCACTCGACTATTATTATAAACTTCAAGTCTTGCAAGATTTAGTTAAAGTTGTTTAAAATAAGGATGTAGGTAAAAAGCATAAATTTGTGTTGAATGATGTTAGAATTTATCAATAATTTAAAAAGTTTTAGAAAGTCAATTGCTCTCACTATGTCAAAAGAAATTAAATCTAGTTAAACCTTGATGAGTGATATGTCACCAAAAATAGACTTGATCCAGCACGAATCATGACTTCTGAAATTAAATTTGAGACCATTTGAACTCCGATTTCAGCAAACTCATAGTTAAAGTGAACCATCTCAAAGAGACAAACCCAACGACAACAAAATCGGTTTGGTCTAAGCCCAAATGGGTCTGAATCAAGAGTCTAAAGCATATTTGGAGGGTCAACCTAGAGAGATCCCAAGGTCAAATTTCACAAGATGAAAAGTCCAGTGGAATGGGCTATTGATATTTGAAGGTTTTATATCCTTTGGGTTTCAGTTGAGTTTTTAGGATTAGAGATCTTGGATTGATCTCATATTTTGAGGGTCAATCCTAAGGACATGCCTAATCTATATGTAATTAAAAATTTGTGAATCCAATGTCATTTGGTTTGGTTTTGAAGTGATTGAAAAATCATCCAAAAAGAGTTATGGATATAATCTTTTGGTCTTGAGTTCTAGTTTGAAATTTTGGAATTAGCTTTGGTTTTGAATTTGATTGATTTAATTTGATTCACCCACATCAATAACAATCATTTAGGTGATTTTTAATGATTAGGTGGAGGAGATCAATTGGTGGTCACTAGGTGTCAACTACTTGAGAGAAATTGGGTTTGATTTGAATTTAATTTGAACTGGATTTGCATGTGGATTTAATTTTGAATTTAGTTAACCTCACATAATAGTGAGGTTAACAAGAAGAGTTCCCTTTAAGTGGTGGAAGACAACCTATGCATCGTCAGGACATTCAGGAGTTATTACCCTAACTGAAGTCATCCTTCAACACCCCATTCTTTCGGCTTCAAATTATCAGACATAGACTCTTACATAGGGGTCAACCGACCCTTACGATTATATCAATCGTTATAGAACTATTATACATATTCAATAAGCCTCAGATGTGCTCCTCTGCTAAGTATTTCCTACTATCCTCAAAGGGCAAGCTCATACATGATTCTACTCGCTTCTGACTTGAACTATTCTCATGTTCGTCAAGTTGGCCAAATTGTTTGTCAAATAATTTATCGTTAGTCAAGGAATTATTGAGGACTCTTCCTTGGAGGCTCAACAAATTCTAAGCGTGGATCCCATTTTACTAAGAGGAGTTTTCCTCATAGGGCTTCGTCCGGAACCTTTTTACTCAACATTCATACGAGACATGATACATTCATATGCTAACCTAATTCATCGTGTGGAGCACATATCTTGGCAGATGAAACCATCAATACTCATAAGAAGTAATTTGAGCAAATAACTAAGAGCATGAAAATGTACCAGGGACAAATGATTAATCATCACAACTAAAGAAGCAGGAGAGTAATAACAAATCCCCTCGGCCTTCACAGTCTCAACGGGAGGCTCGACTAGAGAAGGAGTATACACCTCTCAATCTGTCTCAAGCAAATATAGTAAGGGATATCTAAGATGAAGAGAATATTAAGTGGCCAAATCCCCTAAAGCCAAACTCAAAAAACTGCAAGCAATGCTGCTACTTCCACCGTAGTCATGGACACAACTGAAATATGCAAATAACTCAAGAAGGAAATTAATATACTAATCCAACAAGGCTACCTTAGTCTGTTCATGTGAAATCCATCTTATCATAAGGACACTCCTCTTGCTAGGGAGCAACCAATGCAAAGACAACTGCAAAATAATCATCAAATGGATTGAGAGATTAAGACCATTGTTAGGGGCCCATTATTATCCAACCAATTCTTACTCGTGGTGAACGAGGAGCCAGTTAAAAAAAAAGGCTCATGCTGACCACTTTATTACTTTTGATGATGCCGACCTGGAGGGCGTTCAGACCCCCTCATTAGGATCAACTTGTAATTAATGCAAGGATTGGGGAACCATATTTCAATGTCAAAAGGATCTTAGTTGATAATGGGAGCTCGATGGATGTCATATTCTACTCCACCTTTCTCAGTATGGGTCAGGTCAGGAAAAAGATGTACGGGTAGAAGGGACAATTAGCCTCCCAATCACACTTATAGAATTCCCTTGACATCTACTCATCTAATCCAATTCGTTGTAGTAAAGTCAGAATTAGCTTACAACGCTATATTTGTGAGGCCTCTACTGTCAATGTTCGGAGTTGTTGCCTCCATTCCGCATCTTAAGTTGAAAATTTTAACTCCATCTAGGATTAACATGGTGCATTGAAATCAATAAATAGCATAATCATGTTACCTCAAATATGCTACTCTAAACATTGAGATTTTTTTAAGGGATTTCACAATTTGCACACACATGATTTACACATCAACTAATTCAACATTACTACAATGATCATTATTACACCATGCTTCTTGAAAAGAAATTTGGCTAGTGCATTTTTCTCTATTCTATGAGTTCAGATAGTACCTTCATGTGCCTTTTCTCCTCTCAAATTCTCTTTTTTTTTTTATATATAGGAGGATTTACATACACATCATACAAGTCATATATATTTACATAGCTAAACTTACATATTTCTCATATAACATTTTCATTTCTCCATCACATCAAAGTATATATATTTGATACGTCATGTAAAAATTATCTTGATCGAGCACGAATCTCGAGGCAAAAGCTAGTTGGAAACTTCAAAATTTAATTTTGGGAGCATATGAACTCTGATTTCAGCAAGCTTACAGTCAAACTGAGCGTCTCGGAAATACGAACCCAACGACACCAAGATCAACCCAATCCGAACCCAAATGCGTCCGAATCAAGGGTTCAAAGCGCTGTTGGAAGATTCAAACCACTATTTGAGTTACCAAACAGACTCCAATTTTGACGAGCTTATACTCGAATCGAAGGGCTCGACGAGACGAATCCAACGAGCCCAAGATCAAAGAATTCCGACATCACTAAGGCCTTCAAATGTCCAATGAACAATATACGATCGTAGGATTCAATATCGGCCGTCCATTTGACCACTCCCTATTCGCCCCTGATCTCACGCCTATTTACGGGCCATGCCACTCCAGAAAATCTATAAATAGAGCCCTCATTTCTCATAAGAGGGGACTCAAGCAAGAAGAGAAGGAAGAGGAGAAGGAGGAAGCTCCTCCTCGACGGCCGCCGGACCACCGCAGAAGCACCGCCGGACCTCCGCCGGACCGCTGCAGGAACCTCGCCGGACCACCACCGAAGCCTCGCCGGACCACCGTCGGAGTTTCATTGCACCACTGCCTTAAGATCCGACGTTCAGTCCCGACGTCCTGCTAAAGACCCGACATCCTGCTGAAGACCTGAAATCCTGCTTAAGACCCGACGTCCTACTCAAGGCCAGACCATCAAAATCCGATCTTCCAAGTGACACTGGGACTAACACCTGACTCCTTGTCTCCTACCGTCTACGGTCCTTCTGACCTCTGTCGCCTACTACGGTCCGTCCGACCTCCATCACTAGACAACGGTCTTTTAGACCCCAGTCTCCTACCGCCTACGGTCCTTCTGACCTCTGTCGCCTACTACGGTCCGTCCGATCTCCATCAACAGATAACGATCTTACTAACCCTCGTCTCTTGCCGACTACGGTCCTTCCGACCTCCGTCGCCTACTACGGTCCGTTCGACCTCCATCAACAGACAACAATCTTTTTGACCCTGGTCTCTTGCCGACTACGGTCCTTTCGACCTCCGTCGTCTACTACGGTCTGTTCGACCTCCATCGACAGACAACGGTCTTTCTGACCCCGGTCTCCTGCCGACTACGGTCCATCCAACTGAACAAACATGTATATGTAACTCCTAACATGTAATGCAATCTATATGATGTATAGTTGCAACATCAATGCAAGGCCTTCTCCAAAGGAAGGGCCTCATTTGTAATCGACTGCAAATACTAGTGGATTCATTCAAACTGGGTCAGGCCCCGTGGTTTTTCCCCCTTTTCAGGGGTTTTCCACATAAAAACTCTGGTGTCTCTTATGAATGCTACACCCTCTCACTTATCTGCTTGTGTGCTGGATCTTCGTACAATGTTAAGACGTTAAACTAAATATTTCTCTACCGCCGCGAATACTCCAGGACGCAACAGTTTGGCGCCGTCTGTGGGAAAGTGATTCCCGACTGGGGGGAAATTAGTGCTCTAATCTCAAAAGATCACACATAACATCAATATCATAAGAAGCAAAAGCGGACTAGGGGGCAACTTTGACTCAAACCATGGTCAAATAGATCCTCAAATACCTTCAACATCAAGTTGATATTTCAGGAAAATCCAAGCAAATGCAAGGATACTTTCTATCACTTATAAGTTTCATATAGTCCCCTACAGAACTCATACTCCTTGGGCAAGGTCTTAATCTTGACCTCAAAAAGGTAGTAACGGTCTAAAGATAGACCCTTCATTATCTTTGATTCGGGATACACGCGACATTCGTCCCCTCCCAATCAAGGCAAAATCGATCCCAGGGGGATCCGATTTGACCTCTTCTACACAGGTTAACGTCGTCGAGCAAAGACTCTGAAATACAACCTCAGAATGGCCCTACATCCTTGGTGGATTCTCCCGACCTCTTCCACACAGGTTAACGTCGTCGAGCAGGGCTCCGGCATATAACCTCGGAAAGGTCCTACATCCTTGGTGGATTCTCTTGACCTCTTCCACACAGGTTAACATCGTCGAGCAAAGGCTCCGACATACAACCTCGGAAAGGTCCTACATCCTTGGTGGATTCTCCCGGCCTCTTCCACACAGGTTAACGTCGTCGAGCAGGGCTCCGACATACAACCTCGGAAAGGTCCTACATCCTTGGTGGATTCTTCCGGCCTCTTCCACACAGGTTAACGTCGTCAAGCAAGGCTCCGACATACAACCTCGGAAAGGTCTCACATCCTTGGTGGATTCTCCCGACCTCTTCCACACAGGTTAACGTCGTCGAGCAGGGCTCCGGCATACAACCTCGGAAAGGTCTCACATCTTTGGTGGATTCTCCCGACCTCTTCCACACAGGTTAACGTCGTCGAGCAGGGCTCCGGCATACAACCTCGGAAAGGTCTCACATCCTTAGTGGATTCTCCCGACCTCTTCCACACAGGTTAACGTCGTCGAGCATGGCTCTGGCATACAACCTCGGAAAGGTCTCACATCCTTAGTGGATTCTCCCGACCTCTTCCACACAGGTTAACGTCGTCGAGCAGGGCTCCGACTTACAACCTCGGAAAAGTCTCTCATCCTTAGTTAACGTCGCCAGAATGTCGTCAATAGCCTTCTATCTGACTTCTCCATAATGTTAAAATTCTACCCGATTTTGAATTTCCTCCTGCGCTGAACTTTTGCCTTGCAGAACTTTCGTCGGTCTTCTACCCGACGTCGGACTTCTGCTCGTCAGCGGACTTCTACTCAATGTCGGACTTCTACTCGTTAGCGGACTTCTACTCGTCGTCAGACTTCTGCTCGTCAACGGACCTTCATTGGTCTTCTACTTGACGCTGCACCTCTACCCGACTACGGACTTCTACTCGACGTCAGACTTCTGCTCGTTAGCGGACTTCTACTCGTCGTCGGACTTCTGCCCGTCAACAAACTTTCATCGGTCTTCTGTCCGAGGTCGTACTTCTACACAACGTCGGACTTCACCTTGTCGTCGGACTTCTGCTCGTTAGCGGACTTCTACTCGTCGTCGGACTTCTGCTCGTCAACGGACCTTCGTCGGTCTTCTACTTGACGCTGCACCTCTACCCGACTACGGAATTCTACTCGACGTCAGACTTCTGCTCGTTAGCGGACTTCTACTCGTCATCGGACTTCTGCCCGTCGACGAACTTTCACCGGTCTTCTGCCCGAGGCCGTACTTCTACACAACGTCGGACTTCACCTTGTCGTCGAACTTCTGCTCGTCAGCGGACTTCTACTCGTCGTCGGACCTCTGCCCGTCGAAGAACTTTCATCGGACTTCTGCCCGAAGCCGTACTTCTACATGACGTCGGACTTCTCCTTGTCGTCGAACTTCTGCTCATCAGCGGACTTCTACTCGTCGTCGGACTTCTGCCCGTCGACGAACTTTTCATCGGTCTTCTGCCCGAGGCCGTACTTCTACACGACGTCGGACTTCTCCCTGTCGTCGAACTTCTGCTCGTCAGTGGACTTCTACTCGTCATCGGACTTCTGCCCGTCGACGAACCTTTGTTGGTCTTCTACCCGACGCTGCACCTCTACCCGACTTCGTACTTCTACCGGATGTCGGACTTCTATCAGTTAACTACCCGACGTTGAATTCCTACATGTCATCATACTTCTCCCCGATGCTGGAAGTATGCCCATCATTTCAACCTCCCTCCTTACAATGATCTCTCTGACCTATATCTCCAACCAACTGATTAACATCAGACCTCCGTAGGATCTCTCGAAGAAGAGGGGGGAATCTCCGGACTTCATTGCCAAGAGAGGGGCCTCGAAAAATCGAGGGAATGCCTCAATAGTAAGGACAGAGGGAGAAGAGAAGGAGGGGGGAATCTCCGGACTTCCTTGCCAAGAGAGGGGCCTCGAAAAATCGAGGGAAGGCCTCAATAGTAAGGACAGAGGGAGAGAAGGAGAAGAAAAGAGGTGAAGAAGAGGAGAAGGAATATTTTCTAAAGGCCTAGGGGGCCTATTTATAGGTGTTGGAGAGAAAGGAGGGGAAGTTATTGTCATTTTAGAATTTTCCTAATTTTCTAAAATTTTCTGAATTTTTTGGACCAAAAAATGACAAAAAAGGGCAAAATTCGCGCTTGTAGGGCCCATATTAGCGGTGCAACCAACCGGCCGCACCGTTTCGCACGGCCAGGTCACTGATCCGCGGCCAGCGCGGCCGGATCACGGCTGGCCAGCCGTGGCACGCACGCGCGGCCACAGCAGCCCGCGGCACGCGGGCACAGCGCGCGGCAGCACTACGCGCGCGCAAGCGCAGCCAACGCGCGGGCGCGTGCGAGTCCGGGCGCAACCGGCGATCCGTGACAACGGATCCTGTTCCGCGCGCGGTCAAAGACCACGAGGATCCTGTTCCGCGGGAGCCGCCGCCAGCGAGCGGCGGCGGGCGGCGGCAGCCTGCCGGCCGGCCGGTTCGGCCGCCTACGCGTGTCCGGGCCCGATTTTTGGCCCGGACGGTTCGATTTGGACATTTTTGGGGTCCCCAGACACGTTTTTCGACGTTCCGAACTCAATTTTACAACTTTCGGAACTCAACGAGGCCTCTACAATCAAGTTTGAGCAAGAGCTTAGTATTCGGAACGCAATTTTTTGGCATTTCGGCCGATTTAAATTGTCGACACATATTTTCAGACTCCTGGAGCTTCGACGTCCGAAAATAGGGGGGCAACTGATACGTCATGTAAAAATTATCTTGATCGAGCACGAATCTCGAGACAAAAGCTAGTTGGAAACTTCAAAAATTAATTTTGGGAGTATATGAACTCCGATTTCAGCAAGCTTATAGTCAAACTGAGCGTCTCGGAAATACGAACCCAACGACACCAAGATCAACCCAATCCGAACCCAAATGCGTCCGAATCAAGGGTTCAAAGCACTGTTGGAAGGTTCAAACCACTATTTGAGTTACCAAACGAACTCCGATTTTGACGAGCTTATACTCGAATCGAAGGGCTCGACGATACAAATCCAACGAGCCCAAGATCACAGAATTCTGACATCACTAAGGCCTTCAAATGTCCAATGAACGATGCATAATCGTAGGATTCAATATCGGCCGTCCATTTGACCACTCCCTATTCGCCCCTGATCTCACGCCTATTTACGGGCCATGCCACTCCAGAAAATCTATAAATAGAGCCCTCATTTCTCATAAGAGGGGACTCAAGCAAGAAGAGAAGGAAGAGGAGAAGGAGGAATCTCCTCCTCGACGGCCGCCGGACCACCGCAGAAGCACCGCCGGACCTCCGCCGGACCGCTGCAGGAACCTCGCCGGACCACCACCGAAGCCTCGCCGGACCACCGCCGGAGTTTCATTGCACCACTGCCTTAAGGTCCGACGTTCAGTCCCGACGTCCTGCTAAAGACCCGACGTCCTGCTGAAGACCTGACATCCTGCTTAAGAGACCCGACGTCCTACTCAAGGCGAGACCATCGACATCCGATCTTCCAAGTGACACTGGGACTAACACCTGACTCCTTGTCTCCTACCGTCTACGGTCCTTCTGACCTCTGTCGCCTACTACGGTCTGTCCGACCTCCATCACTAGACAACGGTCTTTTAGACCCCAGTCTCCTACCGCCTACGGTCCTTCTGACCTCTGTCGCCTACTACGGTCCGTCCGATCTCCATCAACAGACAACGGTCTTACTAACCCTCGTCTCTTGCCGACTACGGTCCTTCCGACCTCCGTCGCCTACTACGGTCCGTTCGACCTCCATCAACAGACAACGATCTTTCTGACCCTGGTCTCTTGCCGACTACGGTCCTTTCGACCTCCGTCGCCTACTACGGTCTGTTCGACCTCCATCGACAGAAAACGGTCTTTCTGACCCCGGTCTCCTGCCGACTACGGTCCTTCCAACTGAACAAAGATGTATATGTAACTCCTAACATGTAATGCAATCTATATGATGTATAGTTGCTACATCAATGCAAGGCCTTCTCCAAAGGAAGGGCCTCATTTGTAATCGACTGCAAATACTAGTAGATTCATTCAAACTGGGCCAGGCCCCGTGGTTTTTCCCCCTTTTCAGGGGTTTTCCACGTAAAAACTCTGGTGTCTCTTATGAATGCTACACCCTCTCACTTATCTTCTTGTGTGCTGGATCTTCGTACAATGCTAAGACGTTAAACTAAATATTTCTCTACCGCCGCGAATACTCCAGGACGCAACAATATTAAAATATACATTTCACTGAAAAAAAAATAATATTAATGATATTTCTAATATCAAGATATTAGTGATACATTAATAAATATTAAAGTAGATATTATATATATATATATACATATACCTTTTTATATTAATAAGATTGAGATTAAACTAATTTTTCAATCTATCTTTTTGACCTAATCTTTTGCTCTATCAAGTCTCAATTATTTAATGGCCATAAACTACAAGTGTTCTAATCATCAACACTGTGATTATTTATTGCATTAGAATATGGCCACCACTGTACTGTCCAAAGGCTAAATGGCTCATTAGTCATTACAAGCAGAAATAAATAAATAATTTGGCACCTGTATTCTCATTTAGATATTCCCAATAAAAAAAAAAATAGGTGAAATTATTTTGACTAAAATTTAATTAAATAAATTTTATATTTTATATTTGTTTAAAATAAATATAAGACATTTTACATTATAATCACATATTTTTTTATTTTTATATATTTAATATATAAATTTGAATATTTCTTTATATAACTTTTTAATATTTAAGTTATATTAAAATATGTGAATGAAAATCTATATTTTATTTTAAATAAATTTATATGCATAACTTTTTGTTATAATTTAAATTTTCAAATATTATTTAAATAATATAAAAAAATTATAGCATGCATGTAAATTGTATTAAATATTATAAATTTTATAATTACAGATTTTCTCTGTCTAATAATGCATCACAAGCTCCTCTCTTCTCTCATCCGCCTTTAAAATGCTCGTCTGCTTCGCTTTGTTCCGTCGTCTCACATCTCTCTCTCTCTCTCTCATGGCATCAGCAAAACGGTTCTGGCGCATCGCTCGAGCGATGTTTCTGATGCTTCGCGACGGACTAGAGAAGCGCCGCCTGGCCGCCGCCCAGCTGCTCACCGACGCCGGCGCACCACCAGTCGCCATCTCGATCTCATGCTGCTTAATGGACCCTTCTTCTGCGATCTACGCTCCCCGCGAGGTCGAGTTTAGCTGCAGCGATAGGCCCTTCATCACCGCCTCCCGCCGGGAAAAACATAGGGACCTCCGCCGCCGCCGCCAGCGCCGCCGAAGCCACGACTGCTACAGAACCGCAGCCGTGGAAAAGGCTTTCGAAATCCTTGATTCTGCAGCCGACGGAGGGATCGTTGAGGCTGAGTCGCCGGCGGCAGCGATTGTGAGAGTGACAGACTCGCCGTTTCCATTGAGTGAGGAGGACGAGACGGACGATTCGGTAGATTCGGCAGCTGAGGAGTTTATTCGGGGATTTTACGAGCAACTTCGCCGGCAGAAGATGGCGGCGAAGTCGCCGATGCGAGGTTTTCGATGACTGGGTTAATTTATTAGTGTTAAAAAATTATATATATATATATATATATATAAATTTTGCCCGAGTGTATCTCTAGCAACAACCCTTTGTCCCACTGCTTGTTTTTTCTCCATTGTATTTTATTAAAAGTTAAATTTTGATTTAAATCTAATTAAAAATATTCTTTTTTAATATTTTCTAACCTAATAGTATTAGGTCTACATTTATCTTTTTTTTATTTAACACAGGTCATACCTAATATATCTACTCTCCTAACATAATTATCATAAAGGTAACGTTTTATGTGACCAAATCATCTAAGACGATTCTCTCTAATCTTTTATGTCAGTAGAGCTACTCAAACCTTTTCACGTACATACTCATTTTGAATTATGTCTTTTTTTTAGAACGGAAGTATCTACCCGCTGCCAGACGTTTGACGGTGTAACTTATAAGTATAAAACCACTCATCCATTTGAGCATCCTCATCTCAGCAGCTCAAATTAAATTAAATTTTAAGTTACTCATTTAATGGCCAACATTTTGTCATAAAGCATTATAGATCTCACTACCATCTTATAAAATTCTCCTATCTAATTAAAAAAACAATTAGAATAAATTTTAAAATTTTAATTTATATTGACATCAATATAATTTATAAATAATATATATTAAACTCATCTCAAAATATTCAAAATTTTTAAAATATTTTGTGATAAAAAATTAAAATAATTAGGTTTTTGAGTAGTAAGATTAGAATTTTCATACTACTTACACCATCATAATTATGTCAAATTACAATCTTAGAGGATTTGAATGATCATTTGTTTAATATTTCTCATTTGCAAAAGTTATAAAACTTCCTTAGATCTTTCATATCATACTAAAAAAAATTATTGATGATTTATTTAAAATTAACGGTAAAAAATTTAAAATCTCAAGTGAATTATTATGAAGAATCTGGTCAAATTGGTGACAATGAAAATATGATATCTTAGATGATAGACAGAGCGTGTGTGTGATAAAAAAAGATTTGATTCAATTTTGAGCTAGTGAGAATCAAGGCTAATGCCATAGGAAACTTGAGGGAACTCGAACAAGTATTGCCTAAAGAAAGACAAGTAAGTATATTTGATGAATACTTGTACTAGTTATTTGTCAAATATTTTTAGATGGGTGATTGCTATTGGTTGAGTTTAAATTAGTCATGTCAATAGGTGATTGCTATTGGTTGAGTTTTGTGGAATCAAGTCTTTATTTTGGCTAATTTTGTCTTATAGAGATGCCTAATTGTACAATGAGTTCATGTATAATGACCACCAGCATTTGTAGCATATTGGCCGAGTTTAGCCACGTTCAATTAAATGAAAGTAAACTCATGATGATAGTAAATTACATTATCCTCTTCAAGATATCTTTAGTGTTGATTGTTAGGTAAAAAGTGAGATAAATGATAGTTAGATCTCTTCTTTTTTGTCTTTTTATAATGGCCAAACTTATATAAGTCAATGCTTTAGAAGTGTAAGAGTTTTTTTTAATGAATGAAAGATATATTTGCTTGCTCATGACATCTTGTTATTTATTTATGTTTAGTTTATGGATTATTATTATTATTTGAAGTCAAAGGCATTTGTCCCTTTGATTTCATGTGAGAGGTGTATTTGATCTATCATTTAAGGTTTTTGAGTTACCTTATAAATATTCACCCATATCATTATAAATTCCATGTGTCCTATTTGAACAATTTTGATATTAACATATGTTTTTCTAACAATATGTGATGTGTGCAATTTTTTGTGTTTTTGTGAAGTAAGTAAAGAAATAGGTTTTATTAAAATAAAAAAAAAAGTTTTATTAACTTAAATTATTAATCTTCTTCCATTTGTCAACCATAGCCTCCCCTATAAATTCTTTTTCATCATTTTTTATCTAAAGATTTTTTATGCTCAAAAGTACTCAAAGACATTGCAAATATATATATTATTTTTAAGACATTGCAAATATATAAATGATCCACTTCCACAATTAGGGTGAAGTATATATCAGCATGATTCTACTTAATTGTAAGCATCTAACAGGGTTTCACCACTAGAGTTAATTAATGAAATTAGTTCCAAAATGAATATTAATAAATGAAATGTCACATCCAAAATTAATATAATCTGCATATCTTGGCATATTATATCAAAGTTAAATTACATTATGCGAACTACATTTAATCACGAAAGTATATTTATCATTATGTATAATAATAGGTCATCCTTTAATCACCACAGTCACCTTGACCATAAATATCATTTAGATAAGGTTTAGATCAAAATCTTTATTGAACTTATATACAAATTCTTATAAATGCCACATCATGTAAATACATTATCATTTACATTCACATGATACATAACATTTACATCATATGTTAACATGTTTATTTTTAATCATTCAAGTAAAGATTCAAATCCTCTATTTTCATATCATAAAATAATATAAGAGTGAGCATAGCTCTATCTATAATATAATTTTATGTAAGGGTAATTGTTATAAAATAGAATGAATATACACAATCAGGATATTCAATCATATTGTATGAGATATTTGGAAACATATTTTCTCATAAATTTATATATTTTTCATCCATTCATTTACATTGAAACATGCTTGTGCATTTATTTTCTTCCCTTAAAATTATAGCTCCACCACTTACATTAATGCAAGCAATTTACTTAGCTCTCCTACATTTAAAAAGGATATAGTTAACATAATGATTTCTACTTGCACCCATGCTTCTACAAGGTTCATCACTAGTGTTATCGTATCTTCTTACTCTCTTACATCCATAGGGATCCTTTAGCGCAACCAACTATAATCTCTTAGGTGCAACCTATCATTGATGGGTTTACTATCATTTACAAGGTTCATCGCTTATGGATTTACTACAATTTAATTTCTCATTAGGTGCAACATATCACTAGTTGTAATCACTCATTTCTAATTTCATGGCAGCCAGCAACCCAATAGTATGCAATCATTGTTGATCGCCGCCAAAAAATTTAAAATTTAAACTTAAGATAAGCATAAATACATTGTTTTGTAATAGAAACTAAGCATTTATCATATGCATAAAATTACCATATAAATTATTATTTTTATGGTTCAAATTAATTTTTTGTTAAGTCATTGTAAGATTAAAATAAATTCTAAATAATTTTTTTTAATTTTGATGACCTCATTTAAAATTCAAATAAAATAAATTCAAGTTGATTTTAATTTGACTCAATAATCAACTTATTTTTCTATTGAAGAGATGAATTGTGGCTTTGTTTGACCTAATGGGCCTTAAATAGCTAAAAACTGCCCTAATCAATTTGGGCTTTTCCATCCCTGAATTTAAAAGGCTTCTTAAGATGGGCTCCAAAATATATGAAAATTGCGATAAATCATAAATGTATGAAAACCCCCAAATTTTAAACGGCGAATTGAAGTCGACCTAACCGCTCCACCTCCATAACACCCAGCTTTCATGTCCACGTCCAATTTTACCGCGCCCCCTTGCCCAAGATTCGCTTGCAGGTATTCCTAATCCGGCGTGGAGGCCGGCGAAAGGTGAAAACTTTTGAGTATCTACCAATCCCTCACTCTCTATCTCAATCTATTTCAATCTATAAAACCGGGCGTGTTCTTTTTGATCCACCGCATATGTCTCTATATCTGTCTATTTCTTTCTGTTTCTCTTCCCAATCCCTTTTTTGTTTCATATAGTTCGCAAATTCTGAAGCCGAGCTTAAACAAGGCGTCTATTTCCTAAATTACGATCAGAAGATATTCATTACGGAAACCCTAATAACTTCCAATCTACACCCGGGTTGCTCCAAACTTGGTTTTCGTCTTTGGGCTACAGACCACCGGATCTGCGCAGATTACTATGTTTAGATATTGTATCGGATGACCCGAAGTTGTCGCGAATGGGAATGGATGAATGAAGAATGCCAGAACTGCGTGAGGGTGGTTGCAGAGGGCGGGCACTGAAGGATCAAGTAGTGCGGGTCGATAGGGTCGCCACTTGGAGGAGGGACGGAAGGAGCAGACAAGCGGTGCAGGAGAACGGTGTGAAAAGGCCTGCTTTGGTGCTGAATAGGTTCTTGGAGTGCGTTGGCGAGACTGAGGGCTTAATCGGGGAAGAAGCCGGCGAAAGGAGGATGGGTGACAATGATAGCGGTGGCAGGAGCGCGAATAAGCTCCCCAGAGGCGAGGATGAGGGTTGCACTCCATCCTTGCCGGAAAAGGTTTGCCCTTTCCGTGACGCGATCCTAATATTTAAGACTGCTTTGTGATTTTTATTTATTTATTTGGGAGTGTTTAACTGACAATTTTCTTAACGAATCCAAGACTTGAGATCCTGCTGGAAGAATGAATGAGATGGTTTTTTCTGCTTTATCTCATTGGTTTATCTCTTTCCTTTCACATTGTTTAGAATTTTGTTATCTTCATTTTTCAACTTGGCATAGGGAGATTGTGACAGATTGAAAGAAAATCCTGTGCGTTTTTTCTTTAATGTTCTTCATGATAAATTGCACTTTTTTCCATCTTGGAATCACCGTTGTTGTTCTTTATCACAGCAGAGCTTTCTGTTTAATCATTTATTTTTTGGGGTTATTATAAAAAATAGCTTCTCCATGTTTTGCTATGCTGTAATAACGAACATTTACTTGCTGCTATTGATAGAATTTCTTCTGATACTTTTTTAGTTTATTTTATACGGCCAGAAAGTTGAGAAGCTGGTGCTTCTTTTTAAGATGCTTTGCCCAGAAATTTTCCCCAACTAATTTTTTTAGACAAAATTTATTGTAAAAATTTCATACTATTCTTCTATGGTGGAGATCCTCTTCTGAGTTGAAATAAGAATGCAACTGTTTAAATCCATCTGCTTATTGGTTTTGTAATTAAGAATTTGAAGGCACATTAAAGTATTGAATTTAGTTAAACATCAGATAGTTGAAAATTATATTGGTTTAGAAATAATTGATGCAATAATAATAAATGGTTGCTATTGTTTATACGCTGCTTCAACTCTTGTGTTGAAAATGAGTTTTGTTGTTGGTGTATCTAGCGCAGCTTTGATCTATCTTTAGTTCACATTCTTAACATATGGCGCTGGAGCCAATAGTTCAGTGGCGATCAAGTGGTTTATGGTATTTGTGGTGATTTTTTGCCTTCCACCATTGTTGATTAAAGCTATATTTGGGACGATTGCAACTATATGTAAAAATAATAATGCAAATATTATGGGATAATTATTTTTTTTTTGTGGGTATTATGGACTTTCTCTTTTAACAAAAGTTTGATACTAATTTTCTTATAGCTGCCATATTTTAATATTTTCTATTATAAAATATTATCTCTTATCACAAGAACGTTTAAAAAGCAATAGGAAAGCTATAGTCAAATTGAATTGCAATAGTTTTCTAGAAATCAAAGCTATGAAAAAGTTGGACTAAGAAAGCCATTAAGGTTCAAGAGTTGGTGATTCCCATAGGCTCCATGTTAAGTGGGTCTGATGCGGACATCAGACCCTTAATGTTCCATCAGGGACGTGGCCGATGATCGACGGCTATGATGACGCCTTTTTATTTCAATTATATGTGATGTATTTATTTATTTTCTATCTTTTTTCATTTATGCCCTTGCTTAAGGGATTAATTCTTTGTAAGCCCTGTGGGCATTGTTGTCTTTTATTTTTTCATTCTTGTATTTGTCTATTTAAGTCCCTTCTCTTCTTGGAGAAGGGCTAATGAAGATTATTATGAAAATTTCTGCGTTTTACTCTTGTGAGAGTTTGAGAGTTCTTGGAGAGAGTTTTGAGAAAGCCCATTGGTGAAGGGCAACGCAATACCCACCAACCTTGAAAGCGTCCGGGTTCGTGGTTCTCTTTGCCCTATCTTCTTCTTTCCCCCTTACTCCCGCATCCTTTTCATCCCCTAGCTTCCCCACTTCATATCCAACCTCCACCAAAATTATCAAAACCCAACGGCAAGCAATCAACCCACCCATTCCCTTCCTCGTGCCGCCGCCCCCACCAACCCCCCTTTTCCGTTGTGATGATGATCTCAATCATCATGCTATCTTCCAAATTTAGTTGGGCTTGAGAGGGAAAGTTGGAGTCAATTTGAAATTCAAATTTTGAATTTCAAAACTTTCCAATTTTGGAAATTCCTATTTAGGAAAGTTTTATTCATGACTTCAATTTAAATTTCAAACAAATTGGATGTTATAACAATTTTCCTAATCCACAATCCCTCTTTGGAAACTCCCCAAACCTTTCCCAAATCCCCTCCCTCTCTCTCTACATGCCGCCGGCCACCATGTGGCTTTCCTCCCATTAAACCCACATCAGTGCATTAATTGAAAATTAATTTGAATACAAATTTCAAATTAATTTCCCCACCACCGGCCTCACCACCTCTCCTCACATTGGATCCCCACATTAAATTCCCTATTCAATACCTTCCATATTTGGCCATAGCATTTTTGGGAAGAATTCAAATTCAAATTGAATTGATTTGAATTTCAAATTTCTTTCCAATTAGCCCAAGCCATTTAGGAAAGCAATTCAATCTAATAAAATCTGAGATTAATTTCAGATTTTAATTCCCCATCGTCATTAATGCCTTGGACCACATACAACGAATTTAGACACAAATTTCCCCCTCTCTCATGGCAGGCCTACCCCTCATAATTTCTCCTTAATTCTTGAAATTCAAATTAGAGCTGATTTGAATTAGCCCTTAGACCTCTCTCTTTTCTCCAAACAGAACAAGAGAGCCTGAAATCTTCCTAACGGGATTGCTGTCCAGAAGTTCAGAGAATTGGTAAACTGCTGTCCATTGAATTCTGTACATCCCCACCAGCTGGTCAGGCCCAAAACTCAACCCCCTTGCTGTCCAGACATCTTCCTTGTTGCTGTTTCACGTATCAAGCTCCTGCAACCTGCTGTTTAGAAGATCCGGAATATGTACTTGCTGTCCAACTGATCGGATAAGTCCCCGTCCACTGCCTGAGACTTTTCTGGGTATGAGAGTGTGCTTTCCTGAGAAAACCTGCACCTATTTCTTGCTGTCCAGCCAAGTGGAAGGTCTTCAAACGTTGTCAGGACCCGTCATATTGTTGATCACACCTTCAAGAAGGTTCGTGGATGCCACCTTCATCCTTCCAAGCCTTCCTATGACCACCGGAACCTCGTATACTTCATACTTCGGGTAAACTCGACCTCCGACTCTTTTAGCCTCTTAGTTTAGTTCTCCCACGTGGTTATATTTTGATTCACAAAGATGTTGTTGGTCCCTCCGCTAAAGCCTAGTAATATGAAGAGTTGAGTGAAGGGTTCCTTGTAGTAGCTAGTCTTAATGTTAACGAAGGGATTTATGGTTGAGACCATTCACGTATGCAAAAGTAGATTAAATTGATTGATTTTTATGCTCTTAACTTCTATGCACATAATTTAACCAACACTATTTATCACTTTAATATTTTATTTTATCGTTCAAACCAACTTGAGATCTTGCTTATTATTGTTCTCTAAAACTAAACGTGTAAACGTCCTTTAAGTATATCATCTTCCCATGACTGTTCTACATCAGGGTCTTATGCAATGATAATTGATGATGTTAAAAAGTTTTCATTTGATAAGTCATAGATGATGTATAGAGCTCTTATGTGCGTTGAGATTGTTAAGGTTTATTAGAGTTTTGAATTTAGGCTTGCATTGAATGGTTAAAATATATATTTTGAGAATACGAGGTAGTTGGCTTTCATCCATAGGTACAAATTTTTTGTTGTAAACAAGTTTGACTATTGGTGTATTAGACACGTCTATGGGAAAAGCTCATAATAATAAAAATAGTTAGTGGTAGAATAAAAAAGTGTAAGAAAATATAAAAAAATAAAAAGATTTGTTATAAAAATTGATTTAGATGTAAAAAATTCGGATTATTTAATAGATATAAAGAGGCTCGTAACGAATATAAGAAAGCAATATGTAATGCAAAGATTTTAGCTTTTAATGATTTCTATTATAGATTAGATACTTAGGAGGACAAAAGATATGTGAATAAGTTAGCCAAACAAAGAGGTAGGAGCAGTAAGGATTTAGTTCAAATGAAATGCATAAAAAATGAAGATCAAAAAGTATTTTTATTAGAAGAGGATATTCAATAAATGTAGATGAAATATTTTGCTAAACTTTTCAATGAATATTGTGAGAATATGATTAACTTGAGTAATCGTAGTACTCTAAATAAAAATAAAGATTTTTGTTTTTATCGACGTATTAGTAAAACCGAAGTTATATGTTTTAAAGAAAATGAAGTGTGGAAAAGCTATTGGACCTGATGATATTTCAATAGATGTGTGAAAATTCTTAGGAGATGAAGGAATTTCTTGGCTTACTAAACTTTTTAATATTATTCTAAAGATTAAAAAATTGTCAGATGAGTGGAGAAGAGTGTGTGGATTCTTATTTTTAAGAATAAAGGTGATGCATAATATTGTGTGAATTGTAGATGAACTAAGTTAATTTGTCATACTTTAAAACTATGGGAGAGAGTCATGGAGCATAGGTTACGACGTGATACTAATGTTTCTCAAAATTAATTTGGATTCATGTCCAGTAGGTCTACTATGGAAGCTATACATTTATTGAGAGGTTTGATGGAGAAGTATAGAGAGAATAAGGAAGATCTTCATTTGATATTTATTGATTTAGAGAAAGCATATGATAAAGTTTCAAGAGATGTGCTATGGAGAGTTCTAGAAAATAAAGGGGTTAATAATGCTTATATTCAAGTCATTAAGTATATGTATGCAGGAGTTATTATTTGTGTTCAAACACAAGGTACTTTGACCAAATATTTTCCTATTTCACTTGGATTAAATCAAAGATCAGCCTTAAGCCCATATATTTTTGTTTTAGTCATGGATGTTCTCACTAAACATTTGCAAGAGGTTGAACCCTGGTGTATGCTTTTTCTGGATGATAGTCTTCTTGTTGATAAGACTAGAGAGGGAGTTGGAAGGTAAATTTGAATTATGGAGGTCAACCTTGGAGTCTAAAGGCTTTCGTTTGAGTAGATCTAAAACTGAATATATGGAATGTAATCTTAGTAATAATAGTTCTTGTGCGGGGATTGTGACTTTGGGTGATCGAGTCATTAATAAGAGTACACGTTTTAGATATCTTGGGTCTATTGTTCAAAGTGATTGTGAAATAGATGGAGATATTATTAGTAGAATCCAAGTTGGATGGTTGAAGTGGAGGAATGCATCGAGTTTGCTGTGTGATAGAAAAGCCCCTCTCAAACTTAAGGGAAATTCTATTAGATGGTGGTGAGATCTGCAATGCTTTACGGTGCAGAATATTGATCATTTAAAGAGAAGCATAATATTAAGTTAAGTGTTGCATAGATGAGGATGCTCAGGTGACATGATACGAAATGAGCATATACGTGAAAGGTTGGAGTAGCTCTAGTGGAAGATAAGATTAGAGAGAGTCGTCTTAGATGGTTTGGTCACATAAAATGGCTGCCTTCCGATGACTCGGTTAGGAAAGTAGATGTATTAGATTTGGCTTTTGTTAAGAAATGTAGAGGTAACCTAAAAAGACTTGGTTAGAAAATATTAAAAGGATCTTTCTTTATTAGATTTAAATGAGAAATTGACTCTTATCAGGACACAATGGAGAAAAAGGATTCATGTAGCCGACCCCACGTAGTGGGATAAAGGCTTGTTGTTGTTGTTGTTGTTTGATTTACCCTCTCTACTAAAGATTGAATTGTTAACTTTCAAGTGGAGGATAACTAGTTATCATTCTAAACTATCTTTATCATGTATTTGTGTGTGGATAAAAACTTGGGTGGCAGCTTAAGTTTTATTGTATATATATCCTTCTTTTCATACAATTATTTTTGTAACATTTTAAGTAGTATAATTAGATAATCTTGTCATTGTATATTCATTTATTAATGCAAACTATTGGTGTATTAGACACAATTTTTGTTCTCCTATGATTTACCCTCTCTACTAAAGATTGAACAGCCTAAGTTTTATTGTATATATCTTTCTTGTTATATAATTATTTTTTGTAACATTTTAAGCAATATAATTAGATAATTATGTCATTGTATATTCATTTATTAATGCAAACTATTGGTGTATTAGACACTATTTTTTTTCTCCTTTTATTAACCCTCTCTACTAAACATTGAATTGTTAACTTTCAAGTGTAGGATAACTTAGTTGGATCATTCTAAACTATTTCGTATATTTGTGTGTGGATACAAACTTGGGTGGCAGCTTAAGTTTTACCGTATATATATTCTTCTTGTCAGATAATTATTTTTTTAATATTTTAAGCAATATAATTAGATAATAGTGTCATTATATATTCATTTATTAATGCAAATTATACATATTTAATTGTTTTAGGATTGCCAAATTACACAGCTAAATATGAATTTACACTTTGGCATCTTATTCTATTTATTTATGTTGGTGAAAACCTTGAGTTGTTCTAAAAGCCTTTTTTTCAATGGATTTGTCACGTTCTTGTGCCTTCCCACTGTCCCCTTACCCCCATCCTTTCCTGTACCAAAAGTGGTATTCTATTTATGTCCTTTCATATTATGACACGACTAAGGTCATGTAAGTTCACCTTATGCTGAGCAGCTTTGCAAGGGAGTTTTGTTAATTGATTGTTCCTGTATTTTTTGCTATGAAGACAATGTCAGTCCTTGGCTTGTAGTCTGCACGTCATTCTCTTAATAATTAATTAAAATTGAGTTTGATTTTTTGAATTGTTACTATTTCTTGTGATCAATGGCCTGCAAATCCGTAGAAACTTCAATAAGCCTTTTTAACCTTTTGCATGTTATATCTACAGGTTCAGATTGGGAATTCCCCCGTTTACAAAATTGAAAGGAAGCTTGGGAAAGGAGGATTTGGTCAAGTCTGTCTTGGCCGGCGGATTTCTGCAACCAATGCCAAAGACAGAATTTCGGGCATCAGTGCTGTAGAAGTGCGGCTAATTTGTCACTAATTTTTGTGATAAGGTTGATGACTGCATCTTTTAAATGGTTACATTTTTTATTTTGATGCAAATATTAACTGCAGGTGGCACTGAAGTTTGAACATAGAAACAGCAAGGGGTGTCATCATGGACCCCCTTCTGAATGGCAAGTTTACAAGTATGTACTTCTATTTTTGTTCATTCTATTATGTTGGTGTTATTTTGAATTAGTCTCACCTGCTTGAAGTTGCATATTTTATAGCACCCTTAGTGGCATTCATGGGGTTCCTCGAGTGCATTACAAGGGTCGCCAAGGGGACTACTATGTCATGGTAAATTTCAGTCTGTTACTAGTTGTCTATCTATCCTGATTAATTATATTTTCCCACAAAGATTACTAAATGCATTGGTAACATTGTTATGTTTACAGGTTATGGATATGTTGGGACCTAGTCTATGGGATATCTGGAATAATAACTCTCACACGTCAGTCCTTTTTTGGGGGGGTTAATTGCTTCTTCGTTTTTCTGCTTATGGCTTCATTTGGGTCATAAAGCAACTTTTTAGTACAAAAATTAAATTTTTTGTACTTGAAAGCTGCTTTAAGAAGCAAAAAGAAAGTCGTCCCAAACAAAAGACTATATATGCTTGAGTTTGTGCTAACTTTCCATCTTCTTTGTGCAGCATGTCTACTGATATGGTTGCATGTATTGCTATTGAAGCCATTTCCATACTAGAAAATATGCACTCTAAAGGGTTGACCCTCTTCTAAACATGCTTACGAAGATTCGCTCTTGTTAACTATATTTACTGGTTTTTTTGTGGTTTTTTTAGCAACTCTAAATGTTTTTCATTGGAAAACTCCTGTGACAGGTATGTGCACGGGGATGTAAAACCAGAAAACTTTTTGCTTGGGCCTCCAGGAACTCATGATGAGAAAAGACTATTTCTTGTTGATCTTGGCTTAGGTATTTCAATGAATTTTAATTTTTGCATGGAATTATGGATTGGCTTATCATTTTTATCGAGTAATTCTTGACATATCATATAAAAACCATTCTGAGGATTCTTTTTCATTGCATTCAATCTTAAATTGTCAGCTACAAAGTGGAAGGATGCTTCAACTGGTCAGCATGTTGTCTATGACCAGCGGCCAGATATTTTTAGGTATATCTTTTTGGATTTTGTTGTCCAGCTTTATATTGTTTTTTAACATTTGATTCATATTTTCCATCAAAATTGTCCTCAAATTTTGTTGCCTGTTTGTTTGATGCTGAAGAGGAACAGTGCGCTATGCTAGTGTTCATGCTCATTTAGGAAGGATTGGAAGTAGAAGAGATGATCTGGAATCCCTTGCTTACACGCTTGTTTTCCTTCTTCGTGGCCGTCTACCTTGGCAGGGTTTGCAGGTTTGCATTTAAAAAGCCTATAGCAAATAAGTATTTTTGTCAGAATTTTTACCCTGAGAAGGAAGTCCCAAGTATATGGCCATTTATTGTGCAATGCCTGGATAAAGTAGCTCAATCCATATGAAACTAATTCACTAGGTTCAAAGTGGAGGAAGAAGCTTTATCTTTTTCTCTTTCTTTTTTCTCATGTATGTTTTCTGCATTTTTACAGGGTGAGAACAAGGGTTTCCTTGTCTGTAAGAAAAAAATGGCTACAGCTCCTATTGCTTTGTGTTACTTTTGCCCATTGCCGTTCAGATTGTTTCTGGAGTATGTAGTAAATCTAAAGTTTGATGAAGAACCAAATTATGCTAAATACATTTCACTATTTGATGGCATAGTTGGTCCTAATCCAGAGATTAGACCACTTAATACAGATGGTGCTCAAAAGGTATTGTACAAACTTATTTATTTTGCTTAGGGCATTCCCTCATTAAGTGAATTGACTTTTTTATTTCCTGTTTAACGAGCTTTATATCTAATGCTCTGCTAAATGCTGTAAAGCTTATATACCAGGTTGGTCAAAAGAGAGGGAGGCTGTCCATGGAAGGAGAAGACGAGCAACCAAAGAAGAGAGTGCGAATGGGAACGCCAGCAACTCAATGGATTAGTGTTTACAATGCCCGCCGGCCTATGAAGCAGAGGTTCTTATCTGAATACTCGTTAATCTAGCTGCAGCTTAGGCTAGTTGATCATTTATGTTTTGTTGCAGATATCACTACAATGTTACTGATTTAAGAATCGCCCAGCATATTGAAAAAGGAAATGAAGATGGATTGTTTATCAGTTGTGTTTCATCTAGCTCAAATTTGTGGGCTCTCATTATGGATGCAGGCACCGGTTTTACTTCTCAAGTTTATGAACTCTCGCAAAGCTTTCTTCACAAGGTGACTTGTTAGAATTTGTTCATGTTTCTGTTTATTGTTTTTAAATCAGATTTTGCAGGTCTTATACCATATGATTCCAAGATTCTGCTATTTTGATTTTCTTGCCCGTGTGAATGCTTTTTCTCTTCTTTTGTAGGAATGGATACTGGAGCAATGGGAGAAAAATTATTATATTAGTGCTCTAGCTGGGACAAACAATTGCAGTTCTTTTGTGGTGATGTCTAAAGGTAAATTACCTGAATTCTTTTAATTTTTTTGTCTTTTAAAGTTGTCAGAATACCCTAAAATCTGATGATGCTCCAGGCACCCAGTATACACAGCAGTCATACAAAGTTAGTGATTCATTTCCATTTAAGTGGATTACTAAAAAATGGAGGGAGGGTTTCTATGTTACTTCCATGGCCACTGCTGGAGCTAGATGGGCAGTTGTCATGTCCCGAACTGCTGGCTTTTCAAATCAGGTTTTATTATTTTTCTTTCCCTTCCATGGATCTAAATCTGTTGGTTGAAAAGAAAAAAAAAATTCTATCAAAGTCACAGCATCCAAACAAAGTTAAAGCGTTAGGTTCAGGAAGGTTTTTGATGTAGAACGGAGGGGGTCGGCCAAAAGAGAGGAAAAAGGGAAGGTGTTTACATACGGTGAATGTGTCCACATACGATAAATGTGGACTTAAGGAATTTCTAAATTTGAATTATTACGATAAGGAAAGGGGAATTATGACAGGTCTTTAATTAAATTCAAATTTGAAGAATTAAGGCAATCCTCCTAATATAATTCGTCCTATTTTAAGAAAGAATTTCAAATTCAAATTCAAATTAATTTAAAAACTTTCCAAACTTAAGATGAACCGAATAAGGAATGCATTCAATAATCAATTTGAAAAGTGGAGGGAAAGAGAAAATAGGAAGGGGTAGGGCCGGCGACTAGCATGATTATGGATGATTGATATGAGGGGTTAAAGGTGGCTATATTTAGAATCTTAAAATAGGAAAGTGGATTAAATCAACTCCTATTTAAAATTCAAAATTGCATGATTTGAGGGACTTCCCTAAAATAGTTTTCCTCATTTAGGAAGTAAAATTCAAATTCAATTAAATATAGTTTCCAAAATTAAAAGGAGCTAATTTAGGAAATGATTTGAATGCTAGATTTTGAATCTTGGAGCCAAGGGATGGATGATGGCCAGCGGCTTTGGGAAGGGGATTGGGCTGGTGGTTGGGTGTCTTTTGGCCTAGGGTTTGGGTGGAGTTTTCGGCCAATAGGAGAAAGAGAGATGGGGAAGTGGCGGTTAGGAAAATAAGGAGAATAATTAAATAAAAAAGACAAAATCGTGAGTCTTGGACTCTTTCGAAGACTGACGGGTGATACGTTGCCCTTCTCCCAGGGACTTCAAGCCACGAGCCCGAACTCATCCTGCAGCTGGTGAAAACTCCGATTCCTTCCCATAGAAATCTCACTAACGTCCTCCAAAAAGAACACAAGTGCAAAACACAAATTTTTATTATAATTCCATCATACCTAATACAAGAGAAAGGGCCTTTATATATAGGCCTCAAAATAAACTAAAAGACAAATTTGCCCCTTGGGCTTACCTAAGACAAAACTCTTAAAAAAAAGGATAAAAAAGAAAAATTGCAAAATTAAATCAAAATGCAATTAATAAACTAAAATAAAACGTAGTGATCTCGGCCGTCGATGTTCGACTCTTCCTTTGAATATCGTCCACTGTCGGATGTCCGCATAAGTTTTCACTTACATATTTCTCATTTTCAGGTTGTTGAACTGGACTTTTTATATCCAAGTGAAGGTATTCATTGGAGGTGGGATAGTGGCCATCGAATCACTGCCACAGCTGCAACGCCAGATCAGGCTGCAATTGTTCTGAGCGTACCAAGAAGAAACCTTGCAGATGAAACACAAGAGACACTTAGAACCTCTGCTTTTCCTACTCAGCATGTCAAGGTGAGTTCCTTCAACAATTCATTTTCTCTCTAGATATTATGCAAGATTCTATTCAGACTTCATTGTTGAATGTTATCAAACATTTTGGCTTCGTTTGGGACAGCTTTCTTACTACTTCTTAAAGTATTTTCTAGTACAATAAATAATTTTTTTATGCTAAAAAGTTACTTTAAAAAACAGTAAGAAAGCCATCCCAAACGAAACCTTTATCTGCATCACATCAATGAATTCCATATCTGATTGGTGGGTTTTGCTTGATTCCAGGAGAAGTGGGCAAAGAATCTTTATATGTCATCAGTATGCTATGGAAGAACAGTTTCATGATTTGATTCTTTCTGTTTAGGGTTTACTATCAATTGGTCATTCTAAAAAGAAGCCTCATGTAACTTGGTGTGAGAAATTTCAATGTGCAGATGCCATTTTTAAGCATTTTTCACATTCCTGTCTCTGCTAATCTCCCACCATCAAGGTTTTGCATATCTGTTAAGATCATGAAATGTCCACTACAGATTAATTGCTCATGTTATCTTATTTTATAGAGGTAATCTGTATAGTGAATCAAACTGCTGATAAAAGTGAGAATATCAACAGTAAGCCATTCTGCTATAGATAACACTGCTGTTTTGTGTATGCAGTGCCAGGAAAACCTAACATTTTAGTAAGGGATTTGTCATTTTGATAGTTGAGCATTTTCTTTCCATTTTTTTTTGCTCAGTATATTTTGATTTCTTTATATTGTTACTTTTGCCAGTATTGGATTGTTATTGAACTATTGAAGACTGACTTAGCTTCTCCTATCTGCTTTGTCCTGTGAAGTTCTTTCAAACTGAATGTTGTTTATTTCCATGATCCTCTAGATTTGATACATGATTAGCTGCTGGTTTGTTCTACTCAATTCAATTAGGTGAAGGAACAACACCACCAAGAACACAATTTATTGCACAAATTGGATTTATTAGAGAAGTGTGGGATCTTGGGTCTATAATATTATCATGGTTAAGAAATAAAAATGATAACTAGAATATGCTTTGTTTTACATCAATTGTTCTACTTGATTTCTTTATTTTACACCGAATGTTCAGATTGATGGTGAAATAGATGGAGATATTATTAATATAATCCAATTTGAATGTTTGAAGTGGAGGAATGCATCGGGTTTGTTGTGTGATAGAAAAGTCCCTCTCAAACTTAAGAGAAACTCTATTAGATGGTGGTGAGACTTGCAATGCTTTATGGTGTATTGATTTCACAAATTTTAATCAAATGTGCTTGAAAGATTGTTATCTTCTCTACCAATCGTCAACATTCTAGTTGACTCGATTGTGGGGTACTCAAGCTTAAACTTGTTATCATTAGATCAAGATGAACTTGAAAGAAGAGGATAAGACCTAACTTCATAGTACGTATTGTTTGTATTGTTATTTGATCACGGTGGGGATTAAACATTGGAGTGCCTAAACCTAAAAGTTTACATTAATGAGCTGCGCATGAATTATCAAGGTCTAGATGGGTATTTTGAGGACTAGGATAGAATTTCTTGACTTTAAGGTTTTGTTAGGGACGGCTTTTTTACTGTTTCTTTTAGAAAGTTGTTTTAAAAAACAGTAAAAAAATCGCACCAAACAAAACCTAAAGAGTGTATAATACAGATTGAATCCCAACAAGTTTATCTTAGTTAATGATAGTGAATGTGAATATGCAAGTCTTGGTTAATTTTGTTAAACATTTTAAAATTTAAATAGTACATTATTGTTATAAACTTAAAAACCTATTTTGTTTAGATGAATTGATCACTTTATAAATTTAGAAAATTTAGTCAGCAACAAATTTCACTAAAATTTTTTATTCACCTTACGCACATTATAAGTTTAAAAAAATAAGAGTTTCTATTTTTATTTTTTTATAATAAAAGTTAAATCACAAAATGTGTTCTTTGAATATGTATTTGGTACAGATTTTTTTTTTTTTTTTTTTTTTTGGATAATTTCAAAATACATGATTCAAATATGTTATTTGAATCACAAAAAAATCTAAAAATATAGAACTTTACAACAACATATAAGATAGATTTATATCATGCATTTTATGATTTATCACAAAAAATGCCTACAAATTCAAAATTTTACTGTGAGACGTATAAGCCAAAATTTGGAATCAGTCATTTTGTTATCTCTTTCCAACAAAAAAACAGACAAATTCTAGTAATTTTGACTTCTAAAATTTAAGCGATATTTGAGTATAATTTATGTTCTAATCTTTTTCTATTTATAAAATTACTTAACATTTTGTAAAAATTTGTTTTTTAATATTTATAAAGTGATTTAAGTTCTATTAAATTAAATTTTTCATGCTGATTAAATTTCATAAAGTTGATTATCTTTTATAATGCAATTATAATAATAACGATGATATTTTCTTAATTACAAATTTTAATGAGATAGAATTAATTGCATTTGAACACAAGCCAAATAATAACAATTACATTTATAAAAGTTCATTTACTGCGTGTAAAGTTACCTAAACCATAAACAAGCAAATGAGCCGTTTGTGATATTTTTTTAACTTTTTAATCAATTAAAAAAATTTCACACATATTACATAAGATTCAAACCTTTAAAGAATAATCAATTACATTAAAGAATAATTTTGATCTCTCAACTCTGAATAATCAAAATAATCTCACCATAAAACTAATTTGATTTTTTTTTAAAGGATTTGAGAGATCAAAATAATCTTTCAAGATAATTCAAAATCATTTTGATCCTTCGTAAAGAATAAAAAGAATCAATTTGATCATTTTTCCTACCAAATACTATTTAAACAAACTCCACAGTTGAATCATCTACTTTTAAAGGCACTGAAGCATCCTAACATCAACAAGTGCAAAAGAAAATTCAAAAAATAATAATAAGAACAACAAAAAGAGCTATTTTCCCAGGGAAAATGCACATATTAGACCATGCTATTAAAGAATGATCCAGTATGGCATCCTTACAAATCTGAATCGTTTAGCTATGTCTGCAATCTGCAGAAAGTAATCAATGGTTTTTGTCAAACATGAAGCTAAAATGATGTGAGAAACCAAAATGCCCTTCTGCGATAAGATCGTACAATACGAACAATATCATGGTCTGCGGCACAAACGACTCAGGTGAACTCTCTCCTGAAATTAGACAAAAATGGCATTGAAAGAGAGGGAAAGGAACTTGAAGTGTGCCATTTTAGTATGGGTTCATAGAACTGATGGATAATGCCCAAACTAATCGGTAAGAGCGTAACGTTAGAATTACTTAGATATTAATATGAAATTCTATGCTAGCTATTAACTACTTAATGCAACCCTTCATTTTTCTTATTCAAGACTTAGGACCTGACTGTTAAGGTTTAGCACCTATCTGTGACTAATTTCTCATTCACTCACATCAATGCATTTTAGAGGTCAAATAACTGAATTAAGTCAAAACCCATTCATTCTTCAAGTTTTGTTATTGATGAGTAACAGCAAGTTTTAGGTTTCGTTTGGGAGGACTTTCTTACTACTTCTTAAAGCAGTTTTCTAATACAAAATCTTAAATTTTGTTACTAAAAAACTGTTTTAAGAAGCAACAAAAAAGCCATTCCAAACGAAACATTGATCTCCTTTAACTCCCAAGTTAGATGCATTGGTTCAGTGACCAGATGATTGATAAGCTGTTGAGCTTTTGTGCTTTCTTGTCTCCATTTTATTTGTTATCTAGTTTCAACTAGTAATGAGAAGTGGCAGTGATTCTATGTGCCTCGTTCCATGTTGTGAACAACCAAACCTGCATAGGTGGACGGACTGTATCTGGATTATAAGAAAATAATAAGTAAACCCAGTACCGATGAACCCGGCTATCCTATAGATAGTGCAGTAAGGCATGCCTCCCTCCAGGGATTTTTTTTTTTAAGTTGGGCGGGCCAGCCGTAGGCCCATTTCATTTGAAAACCAGCCGATGGGACGGTTGAACCATCCAAATCATCTTAATGCCCCCACTTCAGTTAAAGCTCGCGTCAATGAGCTCGGCGAAGCCCTCCAAGGACATCTTTAAACTAAACTTATCATACTTCTCAATTAAATTAATGCCTAGATTGTAGTGTTTATCACATGACTTACTGCAACGCATGACTAACATGATTTTATAATTTTATAGGTGAAATATAAAATATTGATAACAATTAAGCCTGGAATATCACATTGAGAAGGTAAACAAAACTTAAAAGTACTTACCTCAGTTTGATCATGATCGTATCGTACCAAGTAAATACACCTGCAGCCCCTTATGTCATGCATCTTTCGTTCAACTTGGATAACATGAGCATCGAAGTAGTTAGCAGCTTCATCTTTCTCCTAGACAAAGGAAAGGAGGAAGTTCAACATAATGGATAAAACACATTGGTGATGGTGGTTTTTGAAGTTGAGGCTATAGGTATAGTTTGGGGAGACTTTCTTTCAGCTTCTTAAAGTGGCTTTTTAGTACAAAATTTTTAATTTTGTACTAGAAAACTGCTTTAAGAAGCTGAAAGAAAACCATCTCAAACGAAACCGTAGTATCACATACTCGGAAACAGAGAACGATGTCTCCTTCTTTAATCTTCCAGCATTCAGAAGACTCCATTGGTATTGAGCGCTCCCGTACCCCCTTCCTGACATTAATCCACTCATCTTCCTCAGGACCAAACCCATCAAATCTCACACGAACTTCCTATAGTTGAAAAAAAAAATTTAATATGTTAAAAAGTGGTATACTGCAAAGGTCTACTTTAAAAAAAAATTGTTACAAAACTAAAAATAGAATTCACTCTTTTAAAGATTCATGCTTGACAAACTTTAGGATTTGGAAGATTTTCTCAAGTTCCAAAACACTCGAGCATTAGTTCAACTCTTCATAGGAAAATATTCAGATCTATGTGGGTATTATGTGACACGAGTTGAGTCAAAATCATAAGAATTGGAGGGATGTTTGAATTCAACACTTAACGCTCTAGATGCAATGAAAGAGCTCAAAGAAATGGGTAAAAATAACATTTTTCCGAAGTCAATGGCAATGATAAAATATCGTACCAATACTTGAAAAAAGAGTAATCTCTAAAAAATGGATAAAACTCTTAATTAGTACAAACACGAGCCCTGCAATTGCTTCATGGTTCAATTTACAAAAGATGATTTTTCAGATCAAATAGTTTTAGTTGAAGCACAAAGATCATATAGAATAGCGAGTATTTTTTTGTTCAAAACATGCAACAACATGGAATAAGCGATTTATGAACTGCAAAGCAGATGATTTGGCCTATACCCAGTGAAAAAAGACTAGTGATTGGAAAGATCCGTTGCACCAGGGTGATTAGTAGTGGTAAACATGGTCCTTAAAGAGCATAGAAATAAGAATTTTGTACTAACTTTGGTTCATTATTTCCGCGCAGTAAGTGAAATACTTTGCCTTTAAGAGACCTTTACCAAAAATAAAAATAAAAAACAAAGCCCGCCTAAGAATGTGATAGGAAATAGTAAAAACAGAAATTTAATCGCTGAAATCATAATTTCTGAAATTTGAACAAGCAGAATTTATGGTTTTTATGGATGAAAACAAAAGGAACTCACTCTTGATTGCTAGAAAATGAAAGAAAACAACAAGATACGAACGATCCTCTATTCGAGAGGAGGATCAATTTATCCAAAACTCACTAGACGCCGCTAGAGCCCAAGAACACCAAAGCACTCAGAAAGTTAGCCACCAAAAAAATGTCCTAATCCTAATATAACTCCTACTTAAAGCAAACATAAAAAAAAAAAAAAAAAAAAAAAATAAAAGATTAAACAACCCCCCTATCTCTTCCCTAAGCTATGGACTCCACCCCCAAGGGGCTGTAGGTGTTGAGCCGACCCAAGGGCTGGGCCGGCTGGACCAGTCCCTCCTAGACCTGTTGATGCAGGACTGCAGTGCTTTAAATGGATGTGATAAGAACTTACACGATTTCTTGATAAAAATAATTATGATTAGAACTATTAGCAATTTAAACGACAAAATAAAACGTAAGAGAGGTCACTTCCGTTTAGGCCAAGTTACATAATAAGCGCTTGAATTATCAAAACAATAACGAGATTCAACAACATGCGAATGGAGAGTAGTTTTCAACAAAAATCCATAATCTAACAATAAGATTGAAAGCATGAAAAGTACGCTCGGTCCTACGTTTACTAAGCTTAGGCAAAGGTGAAACAAGTTCCTACGTTTACTAAGCTCAGGCAAGAGGCAAGGCACGATTCCTTGCGACTAGATCACCACCTACAAGATTAGTGAATTAGGAAGATAATTGAAAAGGGGAAGAAGTTTACCTTTGTCGAAGCCCGGAAACAAGTAGTTGATATGTTGAAGATGTTCGTCGTAGCTTCTCTTGAAGGTTCAACTTAGAGAGAAAGAAGTTTCTCTAGTGTTGAAGTGTTGAACACGCTAGTTGATACTTTCCTTGAAGGCTCCTATTAAAAGAGAGGAGCTTATTTTGAAAACCCACAAGGAAGAAAGGGGAATAAGTGGCCGGCCATGAGGGGAAGAGGTTTGGGAATTTGGGTTCAGATTTTGGGAAGGGATTTAATTCAAATCCTTCATTAGTTGTTCCCCTTGATTGAAAAGAAATAGTGAAGGGGGAAGAGAGAGGGGTGGCGGGTAAGAGAGAGGAAGAGGGGTTTGATTTAATTCCAAATGGGGAAGACTCTCTTTTAGAAAGATTTTAAATAGATTGGGAGCATGGGGATTTTCGGCCAAGAGGAAATAAAGAGGACTTGAATTATTTCCAAAGGGGTAACTTGAGTTTTGGAAACAATTCCAAAAGGAATTTCATGGGGGGCCGGCGGCATAGGGAATAAAGGGAGGATTTGTGGTAGCCTTTAATGCCTTCTTGATTTAAAGAATTAAATTTGAGAAGAAAGATCTCATCCCAATTTAATTCGAAACTTTTCTAAAATAGGATTTATATTTTAAGAAATAATTTCAAATTCAAATAAATTTGAATTTTGTAATTATTTGAGTTCCCTAAAATATAAAGAGTTAATTTAGGAAATGTGTAATGGCAATTAGTGAGGGAGGGGAAGGCCAAGGGGAGTGGCCGGCAGTTGGAATGGGGTTCGAGTTAGGGTGGATGTAAGGTGGCCGACGGCTTAAGGAGATGGAGAGAATGCCTAGGCCGGCGGTTAGTTGGTGTGGGATTAGGTGGCCGGTGGTGAGGTGGCGAAGGGAAGGAGAAGAACCACAAACCCGTCCGCCTCCAAGATTGGTGGGTGATCCAAATTCCCTCTCCAAGGGACCTCACTCCAATATCTCTCAAGCTCTCATAAGAACTCAAACATGGGGGAAATTTTTATCATTTAATCATTAAACTTTCAAAGAGAAACATAAGGGCTATAAACAGCCTCGTACCGTACATAGGACTCAAAATAAGAAAGATGGCAATGCCCTCAGGGCTTACATACGACCTCCCTTAAGTAAAGGGTAAAAACGGGAAAACAACTATAACATAAATAATAAAAAACAAATAACATAATAAAAGACAAATACATGAAATGACTCAAAATACATCGACTCGATCATGGTCGCAGACCGACGGCCACGTCTCTGATAGATTTTCCATGTGCTAATGTCCCCATCACATGCTAGGAGTATCAATACCCCGCTCCCAAAGAACCACCATGTCTTCGAGATGGAAAGACATGAATTGATGATGCACCCTCTCGTAAGGCTCCCACGTCGCATCATAATCTGGAAGGTCCCTTTACTTGATTAATACCTCATTTACCCCTCCTTGGTGCAACACTTGTAACTTCAAGGGGTTTTGATACCACTTCCAAATCTTTAGTCAATATTGTTGGCAATTATGAACTTGTTGTGTGATCCTCTACAGCTCTCCTCAAGCGTGATACATGAAACACTGAATGTATGATAGTGATGGGGGGAAACCTCAAACGATACGCCACTGTCCCAATTTTCTCTAATATCTCATAAGAACCAAAATATCTTGGAGCTAGCTTCTCGTTCCTCCTGTTAGCAATTGTCCTCTATCTGTAAGGTCAAAGCTTTAGGAACACCCTATCCCCTGCTTCAAACTAAATATCCTTCTTGTGTCCATCCGCTTGTTTCTTTATAATTTGTTGCGCCCTCAATAGATGTCTCTTCAATTTTTCTAACACCTTGTCCCTCTCCTCCAAGTACTCCTCTACTGAAGAAAATGGGGTGTTATTATGCTCAAAATACACCAGATGAAGTAGATCCCTTCCATACAACACTTTGAATGGTGTCATCTTAGAGGCAGAATGATATGAAATGTTGTACAAGTACACTTCTTATGCTAACCACTTGGCCCACAGTCGGGGGTCTCCGACACAAAGCATCGTAGGTATGTCTTCAAGCTCCTATCAACCACCTCCATCTGCTCATCTATCTGCAGGTTGTAGGGGGTGCTCCTCTTTCATAGTCTGAATAGCTCCCTCCCAAAGTGACTAAGGAACACTTTATCCCTATCGAATACTATAGACTCTGGTATCTCATGTAGTCTGACCACCTCCCTAATGAAAGCTAATGCCACTGTTACTGCCATGCAGGGGTGTCATAGGGGAATGAAATGAGCGTACTTGCTCAGTCTGTCCACTACCACCAAAATCACTGTGAACCCTTTCGATCGGGGTCACAGGATACCTCCTCCTACACCCGACAAGGTAGAGCTAAAGGATGCAATAATCGTCCATGAGACATGGACATGTACTTGCTCCTCTAACAGATCTCACATCTGGCTACCAATTCCTCGACATCCTTGTGCACCCCCTTCCAATACAACTCTGAGACTAGTCTCCTATATGCCTTATGCACCCCCGAATGACCCCAAACAGCGCTCCCATTGAACTCCTAGAGCAGGTGTGGAATATGAACTGATGTCCTAGGAATCACAAATCTCCCCTCGTACAGGAGCCTTTCACCTTCTAAAGAATACGCTGGGTGGCTACTCCCCTCCAATAAATCAATCCTAATCCTTTCTCAACTCCTCATCACATGCACTCTCCTCCTTAATGGCCTCTCAATCCAGCATTAGTGGTATTGATAGTGTTATTACATGTAACTCCCTCATATATTTGGACAATGCATCTATTGTCTTGTTCTCCATCCCTGACCTATATTGTATTTCAAAATCATATCCCAACAACTTTGACATCCATCTTTGGTGCTCCTTTGTCACAATCCTCTGCTCCAACAAGTTCTTCAAGCTTCGCTGGTCTATCCTGACAATGAAAATGCCAGCCTAACAAGTAGGGTCGCCACTTCTAGATGGCTAACACAATGGTCATCAATTCCCTCTCATAGACTGACTTCATCTTGGCCCTAACTATCAACACCTGACTGAAGAAGATGAAGGGTCAATGGCTCTGCATGAGTACTACTCTCAATCCATATCCTGAGGCATTTGTCTCCACTATGAAGACCTGAGTGAAATACAATAGGGCTGGGCCAACTACCAAGATCAGCACAGTGGTCATGGCCTTCTTCAAGCTCTCAAAAGCTGTTGTGACCGCCTCCCCCATAAGAAATTATCCTTCTTCAATTGTTCTGTCGGTGGTCATGCAATGATATTATACCCGTTCACGAATCTCCTGTAGTAGCCCGTCAGCCCTAGGAATCCCCACAGCTCCCTAAGATTCTTGGGCAATGGCCATCTCAAAATAGTTTCAAGTTTGATATGATCTGTTGCTACACCCTCCTTAAAGACTGCATGTCCCAAGTACTCCACACTGGCCTGGGCAAAACAAAATTTTCTTCAGATTGGCCCTCAGCTGGTGCTCCTGTAACACCTCTAAAACCTTTCTCAAGTGCTCTTAATACTCCTCCTTTGACCTGTTGTAACCAAGGATATCATCAAAAAACACCAACACAAATCGCCTGAGTTAGGGTCGGAAGACCTTGCTCGTGAGGGACTGGAAAGTGGTTGGGACATTAGCAAGGTCAAAAGGCATCACTAGAAATTCATAATTCCCTTCATGAGTTCTAAGCAATCTTTGGCAGATCCTCCCTCCTCATCCTGATATGATGGTACTATGACTTCATATCTATCTTGGTGAAAATAATTGCCCCACTCAGCTCATCTATCACTCGGATGGAAAACTTGTCTAGAACAACTTCCTTATTCACCACCCTGTAGTCTACACAAAACCTCCAACTCCCATCATTTTTCATAACCATTAACACTCTTCTAGAAAAAAGGCTCACACTAGGCCTAATAATCTCTGCTTCCAACATCTCTCTAATCAACATCTCAATTTTATCCTTCTGAAATTGAGAATAGCGATAGTGCCTGACACTTATAGGTGTGATGTATGCAAGGGGGGGGTCAACTCAAGTGAGTTTTTCTTTTAATTTCTTGTCCCTTCCCCTTCCCCTTTTCTTCTGGTCTCTTGAAATTTCGTGGCTTGTATTTAATGGTGGCTGAATTCTATGCATTGAATTCATTGGGAAGTTATTGTTTTTAATGCTTTTCCTTTGGGAATTCAGCCAGCCTTGTTTTCCCAAGCTGTGCTGAAACCGTGGGGCATTAATTCCCTGTTGCTGTGCTGAAACCGTGGCTTTTCCTCCTTGGATTTGCTGTGACATTTGGGCTTTGCTGTGCTGGAATCAGTGGCATTAAAAGCTGAGGTGCTGTTTGGATTTTCCATGCTGAAACCGTGACTTTTTGCTTTGCTGTTTGGAATTCCTGTGCAGGAATTTTAAGGCTTTTTTTATGGGAATATGAACAGTTTTTTGGGCTGTTTTTGGACAGTTTTTTGGGCTGTATTGGGACTGTTTCTGGACAGGTTTTTGGAACAGTTTTTGAACAAAATTTGAAGGTTTTAATGGGCTGTTTTGGGACAGATTTCTATGCAGAAATTTGGACTGTTTGTATTCCTTCTTTGGTGCCTATAAATAGAGTTGTTTTGTGGCTGTTTAAGAAGAGTGTTATGATGTGATTTTTGGAAAGAAACCTGAGGGTTTTCTTGGATAGCTTGCGAGCTATGCCACTTCTTCCTCTCCTCTTCTAGGAAAGCTTGCGAGCTTCTCCTCTTTCTTCTCGGGCTTATAATCTCTTTCGTCTCTCCGCAAGTGCCATTCCATATGTATCCTTCTTCTCAAAGTAAGCAAGTTTAGGGTGTCATTTTGTTTGTGTCAAAGTTTGAAGCGTCCAAATTGTAAGTGTCTTGCAAGAGTCGTTTGTAAGTCTTGTCTAAGTTGTAATAGTTTTTATATTATAAAGTAAAGATGTTGTTTTTAGTTTATTTGTCTTTTTATACGTCTTTATTTTGTTCTTAGAAAGAGTAGTAGTCTAGTTTCTTTTGTGATAAAAAATTTGGGTCCCTCTCCCAAATTTTTGATTGCATCAATTTGGTATCAGAGCAAGTTTAGAAAGTCCTAGGTTTTGGTTTGAGGTTTGTCAAGTCTTGTTTTTGTCGAGTCAAGTCTTGTCAAAGTTTTGTAGTCAAGTCAAGTTGTGAGTCTAAGTCTAGGTTGATTTTTTGTTGTGTCTTTTTTTAAGTAAAAAAATGAAAAAACAAAAGCCAACTCATCGGGAGATGAGTTCTTCAAGTAGGGGAGTTTGATGTATGCAAGGGGGGGGTCAACTCAAGTTGAGTTTTTCTTTTAATTTCTTGTCCCTTCCCCTTCCCCTTTTCTTCTGGTCTCTTGAAATTTCGTGGCTTGTATTTAATGGTGGCTGAATTCTATGCATTGAATTCATTGGGAAGTTATTGTTTTTAATGCTTTTCCTTTGGGAATTCAGCCAGCCTTGTTTTCCCAAGCTGTGCTGAAACCGTGGGGCATTAATTCCCTGTTGCTGTGCTGAAACCGTGGCTTTTCCTCCTTGGATTTGCTGTGACATTTGGGCTTTGCTGTGCTGGAATCAGTGGCATTAAAAGCTGAGGTGCTGTTTGGATTTTCCATGCTGAAACCGTGACTTTTTGCTTTGCTGTTTGGAATTCCTGTGCAGGAATTTTAAGGCTTTTTTTATGGGAATATGAACAGTTTTTTGGGCTGTTTTTGGACAGTTTTTTGGGCTGTATTGGGACTGTTTCTGGACAGGTTTTTGGAACAGTTTTTGAACAAAATTTGAAGGTTTTAATGGGCTGTTTTGGGACAGATTTCTATGCATAAATTTGGACTGTTTGTATTCCTTCTTTGGTGCCTATAAATAGAGTTGTTTTGTGGCTGTTTAAGAAGAGTGTTATGATGTGATTTTTGGAAAGAAACCTGAGGGTTTTCTTGGATAGCTTGCGAGCTATGCCACTTCTTCCTCTCCTCTTCTAGGAAAGCTTGCGAGCTTCTCCTCTTTCTTCTCGGGCTTATAATCTCTTTCGTCTCTCCGCAAGTGCCATTCCATATGTATCCTTCTTCTCAAAGTAAGCAAGTTTAGGGTGTCATTTTGTTTGTGTCAAAGTTTGAAGCGTCCAAATTGTAAGTGTCTTGCAAGAGTCGTTTGTAAGTCTTGTCTAAGTTGTAATAGTTTTTATATTATAAAGTAAAGATGTTGTTTTTAGTTTATTTGTCTTTTTATACGTCTTTATTTTGTTCTTAGAAAGAGTAGTAGTCTAGTTTCTTTTGTGATCAAAAATTTGGGTCCCTCTCCCAAATTTTTGATTGCATCAATTTGGTATCAGAGCAAGTTTAGAAAGTCCTAGGTTTTGGTTTGAGGTTTGTCAAGTCTTGTTTTTGTCGAGTCAAGTCTTGTCAAAGTTTTGTAGTCAAGTCAAGTTGTGAGTCTAAGTCTAGGTTGATTTTTTGTTGTGTCTTTTTTTAAGTAAAAAAATGAAAAAACAAAAGCCAACTCATCGGGAGATGAGTTCTTCAAGTAGGGGAGTTTGATGTATGCAAGGGGGGGGTCAACTCAAGTTGAGTTTTTCTTTTAATTTCTTGTCCCTTCCCCTTCCCCTTTTCTTCTGGTCTCTTGAAATTTCGTGGCTTGTATTTAATGGTGGCTGAATTCTATGCATTGAATTCATTGGGAAGTTATTGTTTTTAATGCTTTTCCTTTGGGAATTCAGCCAGCCTTGTTTTCCCAAGCTGTGCTGAAACCATGGGGCATTAATTCCCTGTTGCTGTGCTGAAACCGTGGCTTTTCCTCCTTGGATTTGCTGTGACATTTGGGCTTTGCTGTGCTGGAATCAGTGGCATTAAAAGCTGAGGTGCTGTTTGGATTTTCCATGCTGAAACCGTGACTTTTTGCTTTGCTGTTTGGAATTCCTGTGCAGGAATTTTAAGGCTTTTTTTATGGGAATATGAACAGTTTTTTGGGCTGTTTTTGGACAGTTTTTTGGGCTGTATTGGGACTGTTTCTGGACAGGTTTTTGGAACAGTTTTTGAACAAAATTTGAAGGTTTTAATGGGCTGTTTTGGGACAGATTTCTATGCAGAAATTTGGACTGTTTGTATTCCTTCTTTGGTGCCTATAAATAGAGTTGTTTTGTGGCTGTTTAAGAAGAGTGTTATGATGTGATTTTTGGAAAGAAACCTGAGGGTTTTCTTGGATAGCTTGCGAGCTATGCCACTTCTTCCTCTCCTCTTCTAGGAAAGCTTGCGAGCTTCTCCTCTTTCTTCTCGGGCTTATAATCTCTTTCGTCTCTCCGCAAGTGCCATTCCATATGTATCCTTCTTCTCAAAGTAAGCAAGTTTAGGGTGTCATTTTGTTTGTGTCAAAGTTTGAAGCGTCCAAATTGTAAGTGTCTTGCAAGAGTCGTTTGTAAGTCTTGTCTAAGTTGTAATAGTTTTTATATTATAAAGTAAAGATGTTGTTTTTAGTTTATTTGTCTTTTTATACGTCTTTATTTTGTTCTTAGAAAGAGTAGTAGTCTAGTTTCTTTTGTGATCAAAAATTTGGGTCCCTCTCCCAAATTTTTGATTGCATCAAGGTGACACACCTTCCCTCAAGGTACTAGCGTGCTCTTGCTCCCTTAGTGGTTGCAATCCCTAAGGTGGTTGAAAAATCTCACTGAATTGTTGTATCAATGATTGCACTGAAAGAGGAATGTTCCCACCCTCCTTCAATATGATCCCCTCTAACCTATATAACTCCACCAGATAAACTTCCCCCACCTCATGCATACTCCTCACCATGGTATTGAGTGATACCATGGCTTTGGAGAGCCCTGAATCTCCCCTGATCACTATTCTTCTCCCTTCCACCACCAGTTCCATCGTCAATGCTCCCCAATTGACTTTAGTGTTCCCAAGGGTCTGCAACCACTTCATCCCCAGGATGACATCAGTGCTCCCTAACTCCAATGAGAGAAAATCCTCCCTCACCTGGACCCCCTATATGGTCAACACTACTCTGGATATCCCCTGGCATGTCTCCACCTTCTCAGTACCCATCATCACTGTTGACCTGCATCTTATATCCAAAAGAAATAAAAAGAAAGAAGCTCAAAATCTTACCTTGACTATCGGATCCAAGAATCCTGCTGGCAGAGTCGCTCCCGCAAATCCCTCTTCGTACCTCGTATCCGTAAAAAAACCTACCGAAATCCCGCTGTTCGGCGCCATCTGCAGCGTATCCCGAAAACCTTGCACACTTCCTGCGTAAATCCCGTGATCTTGCGCCTTTTCCACGTCTATAAAACGAAGGGGGAGAGGCTCCCGTTCGTCACTTCCCCACTCGATCGCAGAAGCTCCCCAACCCGTCGCCTGCTCTGGTCGATCCCATCTCCACAGCCGACCACCTCTGCGCCGAGCCCGCCTCTTCCCGTCGGCTTAATCCCGATCCTCTTCCAATCCAGAGAGAGAGAGAGAGAGAGAGAGAGAGAGAGAGAGAGAGAGAGAGAGAGAGAGAGAGGTTTATACCTCACTCGCAAGCTTCGGCCTCCACCTTCATAGCCGAGCCCTCTCCAACCTTCACACCTTTCCTCCACCTGTAACCCACGACCCGAGCCTCCATCGACGGTGTCCCTTCCTGTTGGATCGGGGGTTACGACATTTTGAGCCAAAACAAACACGAGAGCTCGCTGGCTATGAAGGTATCTTTCTCCCCTTCGTGCGCTTAGTCGGCCAAACCCAGTAAGCTCGCCGAACTCTTGGGAAACAGAGAGCTAAGTTCTCTGTTTTAACCTAAACCTCACACTAATCTTGCTCAGATCATTTCATAATTGGGATTAGTTATAATTAGTAGTAATTATTTATAATTAATTATTATAAAAATAGTTAATTGTGATTAATTACAATTGATCATAATTAATTATTATAAATAATAATTAATTATTATTATTTATTGCTAATTATATTTAATCTTAATTATTTATTAATTATAATCAACCATTACTATTTATAAATAATTATAATTAATTGATAGTTATAATTAATCTTAATTAATTATATTTAATTATTTTTTAATCTTAATTATTAATTATTTATAATTAATTATTGTTAATTAATTATAATTAATTACTAATTATCATTAATTTTAATTAATTATATTTAATTAGTTTTTAATTTTAACTAATAAATTATTTATGATTATTTATATTTAGTTATCGATTAATTACAAATATTGTAATCAATTGATCTTGATTATAATTAGTTGTCCATATTAAATGCTTCCTTCTCTCCTCGAGCCAACAACGCCGACGACCGCCAAGGTATAACTCTCTAACCCTAAAACTCCGAGAACCCGTTTCAACGCGTTCGTCGAGACAAAACGACCACCTATACACGCTTTTCTTAACGTGGTGGGAGGGAGTGCGTCACGATGCCTGCGACGAAGCGGGTAATCACCTAATTCCTTCTTCGAAGTTCGTATCGCCTTGGAAACCCCGCCTATACACGCTTTTCTTAGCGTGGTGGGAAGGGATCTCGGTGCGATGCGCACGATGAAGCGGGGATACCCATAAGTACCCGCTTGCGGGGAAATATCTGTTCTTTTCTTGCAAAATATTTTCAAAAAAAAATAAAATATAATATTTTTCTACAAACAAAAAATACCCATACACGCTTTTCTTAGCGTGGTGGGGGATCAAAAATACACGGCCGCGGTGTCCTCGAAAGAGGGCACCTACCATACACGCTTTTCTTAGCGTGGTGGGAAAGGCCCAGTTTTCCGTAGTTTTCCCCTAAACGGGGGAGATGCCGGAAGGCTGCCGAAATTTCGGGTGAACGCAATGCTACATTTGGATCTCATTTGAACTCAAAAGAACCATTTGGGACTTGGACTTGATTGCACTCGAATAACATGCAAGAACGACGGACTTGTACATGGACTTTGAACGAGAAACTTAATCAAAATGAGCTTAAATTCAAATCAAATGGTGAAACTTGTAAGCTTGAACTTGTGTTTTGAACACAATCTTGAACTCAAATGACTAAGCAAAGGAACTCAAGCATGAACAAAGTGAACTCAAACTTATGGATATGAAACTTGAGCTTATTATTTGAAATCGGACTTGGGACTTTGCTCAGAACTCAAATCAAAAGAACTAAATATACTTGAACTCAAATAAATGTGAAGTCATAAGACTTGAATTTGATTGAACTCAAGAGGCTACAAAGACTTGACTTGAACCATTTGAACAAGGACTTGCACTTGTACTCGAGCAAGAGCAAAGAACTATGAACAGGAACTCAATTTGAACTCATACATGAACTCAAGAAGAACAAACTGAACTCAAGCTTGCACAAAATTTGGACAACTATAGTGAACTTGGTTTGAACCAAGTAAGAAGAACTTGACTTGAAAATGATGTCAAAACTTCAAATGGAATTTTAAGGAATATGTCATAACTTGAACCGTTTTGATATGGAATTGTACTCGCAAGTGAACTTTGACATTGAACTCAAAGTTTATGGACATCAAATTTGAACAAGACCCGGATTCATGCTTAATAACAGAAAGTCTTCAACATTAGAGAACTCTCATTCCAATTGAGAAGTCAGTTCATCATGTATGACACAAATCCTCTTCATAGGACACCAAGGGATTTGTCACATTCAAATTAAATAATCTCTGAGGAATAATATAAAGATATTTCAATGAAGATCATTAGACTGATCAAGGCACAATCATTAATGAACCAAATCATGAATTACTTTGACCAATGATGTGCTTATAAGTGATTGCAAGGTGATTTCTAAACTACAATGGTTCACTAGCCAGCATCTATGAACTGGTTAGTAGTAGTGCCTCTACCATTGACAATACCAGAGATACTGCAAAAAGGGCCTATCCTCCATGAACATAGAGCAGCAAATACAACATCTTCTAACCGATTTCAAACAAATCACTTGCAACCAGCATTGGCGTCGGGCAAATATACTAATCCTCCGTGAATGACAAAACTCTTTGCAAATACTAGCAATAAACAATGATAGATGTGTTATAAGCTTGATGTAGTCCCGATAAATACCGATTTGCTAATAAATATTGTGGTTGCCTATGAGTGTTGAAGGTCAGCACACAATGAATATGATAGAGGGCTTGATATGTCTTTGACTACCATAGTTTTTGGTCTGATGCAGCGGCCACTAACTTTGAAATATAAGACATTAATAAAGATAATCATTTAAGGTTGAAATGATTGATTCTTCATTTAAGCCAACGACAGAAAACAAGAAAGATGACATAATTGATAAAGCACTAATTGGCTTCTATACGAGTTTTGGAAAGAGAAAATCAGATCAAATCAAGATTGAGTGGATCTCAATTCAACTAAGTTATGAACATTGAGTTGGATAAGAGTATAGAAACTTGCAAATTTCTTGATGATCAGTAGTCATGCATCCAACATATTATCTGTGTGCAAATATTGAAGTACTACAACAAATGCAAGCATCAACAATTCAAGGCAGGAGATTAGTTAGTGCACTATGATCCGCCTACAAAAATCAACAAATAGTGCACGACAGTCTGCCTGTACAAAGCAGCAAACAACTGATCCAGAAGCTGCTACGCTACGCCACCGGATCTGCAACCTCCGTACAAGCAGACAGAAGGCGTCTATTCCAAGAATACCCCCGCACGTGCACTGTAATTTGTATGCACATAGGTACACTAAGGGGGAAAATACAATCTCAACCCGCATGGGCCCCGGCGAGCGTGTTATTGGTACACACGTGGCATCTAGGGATGCTGCGCGGGTTGACAAGTGAATTCTAGTTCGAACCCGATCCTCCTATATGGGTCAATAGGAGTCGACATGGTTCTAACTCTCAAACAAATATACGGTTGCTACGACCGGTATATTTATCTTAATACATTCATATTAGGCTTTCAATGCCTATAACAATATGAATTCACTAATAAAGGCACAAAGCCTACGAAACCCGATCCTCTGTCAACAGCTTGACAGAGTTGACAAGGTTCAATCCACAAAAAAGAAATCACCCCTGAACACCCCAATGATGGCCGTGTTGAATGCAAATCTCAACCGGAGGGGTTCCCCCAAATATTTTCAAATATCTCCCAAATATTCAAAGCTTCATTTCAAATATTCCAAAGCTCCACCCAAAACCCAAAATACCCATAAAAAAACCCAAAAACTCCACAAAAATCTCAAAATCCCAAAAATCTCAAAAATATATTTCTAAATGAAATAAATCCATCAATCACTCAAAGCAAAATCCATCCACCCTCCGCAACAGTTTGTCGAGGTGGACAAATTAAAATCAACTTCAGCTCACAAAGAGCGAAATGCCTAGTCGAAAATATTACTAGGATCCATTCTCAAAAAGTCTGCTGCCAGTAAGGACGTGGTACGTGTCCTCTAACCGGCAGTTTCGCCGCCAAATGGCACTGCAGGTAAACGGTTATGACCCGGGGCCCTCTGAACCGAGTGGTTTTGCCGCCAAATGGCACCACAGATAACGGTTATGGCCAGAGCCAATACGCTCCTTAATGGCGTTAAATCCTTGAGATATGAATCAATAGGATATGATCGATAGGGCACAAAGCCCTCTGTTAGCTAAGGTGGATTCAAATTTGTCCCCTTAGACAAACATCCAACCCCGGTCTACAAGGTCCCCTTGGACGAAGCAACCCATGGCTGCCGACAAGGATCCTTCTGTCAGGTTGGGTCGACTACCTCCTCTGACTAAGTAGACCAGGGACCACGATGGCGCGGGACGACGGAACCATGGGATCTTGATCGGGTCTATCATCCATTCCCCCACCATCCGCTTTAAGTGCTAGATGGTGAAATTTCTATTTTAAATATCAAAAACCTTCAAATTCTCAAATATCAAACCATCAAATTCCCAAATTCTCCAACTATTTTCAAACCAAATTCTCAAATTTCCAAATCCAAACCTATGCTGCTACTATATGCCAGATAACACGTATCTCTATACGTATCTGATCGACGACTAGCCTTAATCGAAAGTTCTCTCTCGTGATCGGGAGGGGTAATTAACTATAGGGGCTTGCGCCTATAGGAAACCAGAACTCAGATCATAAAGTCCTCGCAAAATGAGGGCGAAATCTCTGGGTAGTGTCTTATCTACAAACCCATCTGCCTTCCAAAATTTACCTCGGAACTTAGTTCGTTAAAACTCCCTCGTAGAAAAAGAAAAGCGAGCGGAGGCCGAGGTTGAATTTTCGGAGCCCACAATCACTCCATAACACCCTGTATCCACTAATGTCACCCCCAATTGGTCCATGAACTGGTTAGAGATGATATTGTGGGTAGCTCCATTGTCTATCAGCACCACCACCTCCCTGTCTGTTATTTCTCCCTTCACCTTTATGGTATGACTCAGAGTGAACCCTACCACTAAGTTCAGGGAGACCTATGCCACGTCAAGATGCAACTTGTCCTTCTCCTCTCTCCCTTTCTCCCTCTCACCTCCCTCAGTTTCCTCATCATCACAAACAATAAGAACTTGAAGTGATCGGTCCCTGCACCTATGCCATGGCATACATTTCTCATCACATCTAAAGCATAGCCCCTTCTCTTCTCCTACATATCCCTCTCTGTCAATCTCTTGAAGTTCACCCACTTCCTCTTACTTTTGGAGTCTCATGAATGTTACCCGATGTAGGCCCCTTGGGTGCTAAGAGAGTGGTGGTCATCCGATAAGAGCTCCCAAAACTGCTGCCTCTGGCTCCCCTCTCCTGGTACTTCTGATCCTCCACCGGTTGTGCCAACTCCATAACCTCTCCCAAGTCGCGAGGCCTCATGACCCTCACCACTGCTTGAATCTCTAATTTGAGTCCCTTCATGAAATTCTCTTCAAGAATAGTCTCTGATAGTCAATCCAATCGACTTGTCAGGTACTCAAACCTCTCGTGATAATATGTCACTGAACCTTCTTGCACAAGTGCAAAAAACTGCTCATAGAACTCTCCTCCTCTGTCAATTCAAAAATATTTTAATAAGCATTCATTGAACTCCCTCCAACTCCGTATGGGCCTCCACAAATCTCTCCACTAGTACCAAGCAAATGCCTTCCCTTCCAAACATAAGCCAGTTGTTGTCAATTTCTCCTCATATGTCAACTCATTGACGGTGAAATACCGCTCTACCTTATAGATCCACCCATGTGCATCATCCCCTTCAAAAATAGACATCTTCAGCTTATGGACCTTCCAATCTCCTCTATTTCCCATGATTCCTCCATAATTTCCCCTTTCCCAAGTGTTTGGTCCTCCCCAAGTGCCCCAATCCTCAAAATCAACACCCCTCCTACCATAATTCTTTTCTTTCCCAATCAGCACCCAAAATTCATGCCCCCCATAACCACGCCTCTCTACATACTTTTAATCTCTCTCCTCTATGATTTACACAACTTTTTCTCTCTTACGAATTTTAGAATTCGTATTTCTCCCTACCGGACCTCTTGCCTCTGATGCCGCCATTTGATTTTGGTTTTTTCAATATCTTTTTCACCATCTCATGAAGATCGGAAGCCTTACCTTCCATGGATGATATTTGATCCTCCATCGTTGCTTTCATTTGACTCATCCCCGTCAAGGCGTTCTTCCAGCGCAACTAATTTCTTGGCCGCCATCAATACCCAGATTTTTGTAGAACTCAAAAATCTGAATCTTGACCCTAAAAACAGCAAAACAACACTTCATCGGATAAAAATCAGCTGTTGGATCTCACAAAAGCAGCCCAAAAAGCAGTCTCAAAAACTGCTCTGATACCAATTTCATACGAAACAATATGAAAAACAAGAATTTAATAGCTGAAATCAAAATTAATGCGGTTTGATGAAGCATAATTTAGGATTTTTATGGATGAAAGCACAAGGAAATCACTCTTGATAGCTAAAAAATGAAAGAAAACAGCAAAATACAAACGATCCTCTATTTGAGAGGATCAATCTCTTCAAAACTCTCTAGATGCCGCTAGAGCCCAAGAACACCAAAGCACTCAGAAACTTAGCCACAAAAAAAATCCTAACCCTAATACAAACTCCTACTTATAGCAAACATAAAAATAACAAAAAAGACTAAACAATTCCCCCCTCCTAAGCCGTGGACCCCACCCCAAGGGGGGCGAGAATTAAAGCTTGCGGCCCAACAGGCGAAAGCAGGCTTCCGCCTGTTGTAGGTGTTGAGCCGGCCCAAGGGCTCGTCCCTCCTGAACTGGTCTTGGCGTATCAGAATGCAACTTGAGTTTCATCAAAAAGGAGGATAGGCTAAACTCTATGCACATGAATGCTCTATTTGAAGTACGGAGATTTGGAAAGACATGCAGTTATAGGCACTGGACAAGGAAAGTTGGGTTAAAACACTCAAGGCTGTTTTTGAGTAGCCAATGCCAGTGCAGAGAAACACGAGGTGCATAGTTTCAGTTAAATATGAAGAAACTAAAATGCAATACCATATCAAGAGCAATTTCACATAAAACTTGATCCAAAAGCAAGATCTAAAGATCTTTTGTCTGCAACTATATATTCAGAATTAGTTTAAGCTTAAATGGAAATGTATGAAATACATGTTTTTTTGCCTCAAATATAAGTTCTCAAGAAAATGGAAGAACCATAAGGTATGTTGCATTATATTACAAGTTTTATACACTTTTGACTTGGAAATTGAATATGTCCTTAGAAGTTCCGATATGTCGATATATATAGGAGTTAGCTTTAAGCATTTTTGCTTGGGAATTGAACATATACTTAAACAGCTAGATATAGACATATAATTAGCTTTAAATGTGTATATTATTTTTAAAAAAAGAGTTATTTGAATTGGCCTAGACTTCTATCGGGGTAAAAGTATCAAAATTGTCCCGGGGCAGCTAAAGGTAGTTAACCTGCAAAAACACCACCCATTGTTTGGGTAATACCCCATGATATAGGTTAGGATAAGTTCTGCTATAATTCTTTGAAGTAGAATGCTAAGCTTCTGATTCATGATTGAAGCTGCACCACACCAGAAATCTACAATCGAAATTGCTCAAACTACTTGTCTTGTTTGTTTAGCTTAAGAATTATGGATCAAAAATAAAATTAAAAAAAGTCAGCAGAAAGTACAATTTAGTTATATCTTTGCTTCTATCATATAATGCTAAAACAATTTTTCAGAATACCTGAACAGGTCTTCCAAAATTGAAGGAATTAGTGACGGAAGACAGTCTTCAACTACAAGTTGAAGCAATAAATTATAAATAGATAGTTCGTCTTCCTAAAACAATGGAAGCAATCATACATATACATTAAACATGTTAAATTATACATAAGGGATTATTACCAAATTATATGAAACATTGTTTGGATGATTTAAGAGATTAGGTTTAAAACAAGAAGAGAGAAAAAATTTGAGATGTGGCAAGTAGAGTTCTAAGCATAAATCTTAATCAGGAATCAATAAACTATACTCCAAATACATTAATCAAACTTGGTGCAGATCCTACAGTGACCACTCCAAAGAACAAATAAAAATTAAAAATAAACTGGTATAGTTGTATAAACACAAATGCAATCAACTTTCATACAAAGACCACTAATTGTAATATGGCAAATTTAACTTCATTAAACAATAACCAAGTCGATACCCCTGATCTAGATAAGATCATTTATGATGCTTAAATCAAATTCAAACCATAACAGTTGACTAACATCACTAGAGATATAGAGCTTTATGAATATTAATGAAAAACATCACCATAAAAGAATTCGTCATTTCTTTTGTCCAAATTCCAAACAGACAAATTAGAGACGTCTAAATACTCATTCAATTGAAGTAGAAGAATCTCATTTACTGCGGCTAATGGTCTTGAAGCATCAAGTAGTTCATAACAACAATATTCTCAATCCCGGCCTTAGATTCCACTGATAGTGGAGATACTAGAGAAACATAAGAAAATTTCACTAGATATAGTCATATAGTTGAAGATATCAATGGGATAATTATGTTGAAAATAAAACTCAGCAATTTAGGTACGCTCAAAAATCTTTCAATCCAACAGATATATCCATGTTTTCTAGTAATAATTTTAACATATAACATTCCAATGCCAAATTAAAATAATATATTACTACATAGTGTGAGATGATGGGATCCAAACCTCTCTATGGGAGAGTCTAGAAGTATTTTGCTCATAAAAATTTTTGAAAGGCATATTAGATTGAAGATAGACAATAACCATAAATTTCACTCATTTTGAGTGGACTTTATGATATAGTCTCAAGTTTCCTATAGGCACAAGCTCCTATGATTAATTACCCCTAGCAATAATCAAGAGGAAACTTTTGATTAAGGCTAGTAGTTAGACAAGCATTAAATGCTTAGCATATAACAGCAACAAATTAGTTTATGATTGAAACCTACCACCAACCACTTTATACTTGTAGCAGGTGGAAGGGGGGATGATGATGAACGAGTATGTAATCTACTTAGCCTAATAATGTAGTCAACCCAACCTAACCAAATGATCTTTATCAACAATCATGGTTACTTCGTCCAAGAGAACCTTGTAGACATGGGATAAACTTTGTTTAAGTGGGGCAAACTCAACTCAACCTTAGTGAACATAGGACTTAGCGCCCTATAAAGTACACCTCATGATTAATTACTTTAGGGTTTTAGACATTAAAGAACTTGCAAGCTCTAAACCTGATGTAATTTATTTGTGTCATTTTGTGGCAAACCTAGGTCAAATGACTTCAGTCATAACCATTTACTTGTTGTACCACTTGGCAGCAAAACCACTAGTTAAATTACATGTGTCATGTCTTTATTGACGAGAGTTCGTTTGAAAATGAATAAGACATAAATTCTTTGTGAGATGAAATTATGTTCAAATTTATCACGGCAAACAATTGCTGAGGGTGACTGGATTTTGTTTACATTCTAGGGGTAAGCACATGAATGACTTTAAATCTTATAAAATTTTAAAGTTTTATATTTTTATTTATCTATATCCTTGAAATGACCTGCATTAAAATTGAGATTTGAAAAATATAATCCCCTCCCGTTGATATTTCAATCATGGGGGTTTTTGAATATTTTATTTTATTTTTTCAACATTGTCAACTCTAAATATTTGTTAACAAAGGATCGTGTTCCAGATATCTTTTTGTGAGTTGTCATACCAGCAATAAACTAAAGAGTTTTTTATTTTGTAATGAGCTTTCTTTGTAAAAGGCATTAAAGGCATAATGTGAATTTAAAATCAAATATAATCGTGGATTTTAAAACTATAAGTTCATTCATGATGATAGGATTTATTTAGCATGATTAAAAACTCATCGTTTGGATATCTCTCCTGAGGTTAAGTCTCGTAAACCCCAATCCTTGCAAGGAGGATCGAATTTGAAATGTGGGACTTACGATTCTGGCTTAAAGATAGAGCAGCCCTTTCGAAAGAGTGTATATAACATTGATACTTAAACATTCAAAATTTAAAAGAATATTTAAATTTTCTAAAATAATAATAGAATTTCAAAATATTTGCATGCACTTTGAGGAGAATCAAATATAAATTCATTCGATTTTAACCCAACATAATATTCTAGAATCTCAAATTTAGGAGTTTGATATATTGATCAAAGCATAGCGCTAGTAAGTTTGGATTAAAAAAGAGATGTAAATTTTTTAAATAATCAAGCAATCACGCACTTTTTAAAACGAGAAGGATTTGGTTTAGTTTATTCCACTTTTAACCACGCAACATTCTTAAACCTTAGATTCAGGAGTTTGATGCATTAGTCGGAACACATGAGGATAAGTTCGGATCTCAATGATCAAATATATTGTGCATGCTTTTTATGTATTTGCACGGCATACTTGCACATTTCACAATGCATTCATAGAGTATATACTTGCATGAAGCACTTACATATTTCTTGGATGCACTAATACGATGCACTTGCATACTTGCACAATCTTCGCAGCATTTACACAGTGTGTTTGGACATTCATTAGTAGATTTGTATTTGTTTTTTTTTTTTTTTAAATGCACTTGCAAGTGCATTAGCAAGTTTTCAGAACATTTGGATTGCACATTTCGAGGACACGTGGACTTTTTTTTTTTTTTTGAGATTTGTCATGTCCCCACACTTTATCAAAATGGTTGTGCAACCAATGACACAACAATCAGTGATTTATCTTCTAATTAAAAAAAAATTCATTCACGGGCATGTTCACGGAATATTTAAGAACTCATCTTTAGAAATTAGTATATATTTCCTAGGGCACCGATACACACATGAAGTGCAACTGGTTTTACTTTTTTTTTTTTTTATTAAAAACTATCCACATGATTGAAAATTGAAATGTCTAAGATGTGTGACGATCTGACATAGCAATTCTTCATGTGAATGTATTATCATTGGAGCGTGCTCATGACTTAGCATTTTAAGTTCATCATTACTCGCATTATGCCCGCTAATGTATGTTGCGAATCCTATTGTAAGCGTCGCAACTTAAGACTTTTGCATGTCGTTTGCATTTTTTTTAATGAGGCAATTATTAATGTGGCTTGTAAGTCAATTAGATGGGACCCACAGGACATCAATTTTATAAATGGTAGGAAACTCATTCGTTTCACTATTCAAACTCTCATCTGCCTCATAATTCAAAGAGTTATGGGTGTTCATATGGAATTAGTGAGATTTGTTCGTGTTGATGCCCAAATTCTCCAGGTTCTTTACAAGTTCCCTATGAGTTCAATTTACATTCAATTCTTACCACATAGTTTTCATAATTTTCAACAATTTTTTAATTTTGATTTTAATCTTTATTTTGTAATTTGCATTTGTTCATTTTATCAATCTTGCAACATTTATATTCCAAAATATTGTTTTATTTTGTTCGTTTTAAGTTCTATGCAACTCGGGTTCACTATGACTTTAGATACCCATACGACTTATTTCCAGTGTAGGGAGCAACTTTGAGAGTGGTAGGCCTTCCCATCACATCAAAAAAGACATGCATGATTGGTGTCATAAAACACCGCGACCGGAGGGCTTCTATACCACCATACCAAGAAAGGTGTGCATGTCTCCATGCACTTGCTTAGAGGTTGCAATGTTTCACAACACGTTGAAAAAGACACGCACAAATACTTAAATTTGAATTTTCTGCATTTTGCTAAAAAACAGGACTTACCCTTCGCATCGCAAATGTCATCTACGGGTTTCCCCGTCGCACTAAGGAAAGCATGTGCTAGTTACACTCGTAGCATTGAATCAGCCACATTCGGGATTTTGGGGATTTTTTAAGAGTTTGCAAATTTATAACTTTGCGCATAAGGAACAAAGTTGACAACAATTATGAAGCAAGTAAACCAAAATTTTTCTATTTTCCTTTTTCTTTTTCTTTTTTTTATTCTTACCTTTTTCTTTCTTTTTTTTCTTTTTCTTGTTTTTTTTCCTTTCTCTCTCTTTTATTTTCTTTTATTCATTTTTCTTTATAGAGAGAGAAAGGGGAGCGATAGTCAATAGAGAAGGAAAGCGAAAGAAAGAAAAAGTGATAGTTAGAGAGAAGGTTAAAGAGGAGGGAGTGAGAGAAAAATATATATTAAAAAAAGAGTGAAAAAAAGATCTATAGAGAGTTAAAGAGGAGAGAGTGAGAATGAGAGAGGCACTGAGAGAAGCAAAGTGAGACTGTGAGAGAAACTGAAAAAGTGAAAGGAGGGGGAAAGAGAGAGGGAGAGGGAAAGGTCAGCGGGTTAGGCAGCGATGGCGCTTAGGCACAATAGAGACGTGTTAGAGGGTTGAGCATAAAAGCGCATCGACGCCTCTCTCAGCGAGGTTCCAGTCCCCACTTTCTTGCTCCAAGTTCAATATTCTCATCAATACCCTCTTTGGCGGGCTTCTATGCGCCTTCCTAACTTCTTACGCCAAGCATTTTGGGTACTTGGTTAGGATCAGAAGTGTGGCAACGATTTCAAGAGATGAGGCCAACAACTAATCACACGGGAAGAATGAATCTAGCTGAAATGAGAGAGCAAGAGGGAGAGTGTGAAAGAGAGATGAAGATAGCGAGAGAAATGAACAAGTAGAGGGACTTACACGTGATAAGGGAGAACAAGAGGATGACGTGTGATGGTAGGGGGGTCGTGCGCAATAGGTAAGGTATTTTGTTTTTTTTTTTTTCCTTGTTTTTCTTGGGTCAACATATAGACTAAGCATATAATCTAATCTTTAAGGCAAGTTGATAATCCTTTAACAGGTAGTTTTCAATCAACAAGGAATGCTTCAACCGATCATTTTAACATATATGTTAAACTTCCTTCAGCTAAGCTATATATGGACCAATTGAGTTCCTATCTTGAGATAATTCTAGGAGAAGGTAAACACTCTATATGTTTGTTATCATTCTATACATGAAGTCAATTCAAATATCTCTAGTATACACAGACATCCACCTAAGCCTTCTAATGAATGAGGGTGGGGACCCATCTCCCTTGTTCCTATTGTTAACACTATGATCATTTTTCTTAGTATTAATCTTCTAAAGCAATTTGATGGATAAAATCATATCCACAAATGGGATAGATCAAATAATGTTGTGAATCTTGCGTTTGATTCGGGGATAGACCATTGACGATAAAATGGCTTCCAATTCTTAGACTGTGTATATAAAGATAATCACAAAGGCTTTGCTTATTATAGGCAACATAGAAGAAAAAATAAACAGTATATTAAAGAACCTAAAATGCTAAGACTAACCACAAAACACTAATGACATGCTCCTAGCTTTTTACCTCTAGTTTGTTCCTTCTCAATCTCCTTGTGCATTATTGACTTTGATATTCCAGATTAGCAATTATTGATGTATTTTTATATGCTCGTGTTCTATGTCTCTATATCGTCTTCCTCATTCAATATAACGAATGAAAGCTAGTTGGTTGACATCTATTAACACTCAAACGAGTGACAAAAGAGATAAATAAGAGTAACAGCTAAACAATAAATGTTTAATTTCAAACAGGATCATTAAATCTCATATTGCAATGGAACAAAGGAATATTTTTTTTTTAACTTGATTGATGTAAATCCACCTCAAAAGAATTATTTTCTTAATCAAGAAGGGCAATATGAAAGATAATGTAAAAAATAAAAACAGAGGAGAAAAAGTAATTCAATGTTAGTTTTTTTAAGAAGATAATTATTGGCAATATTGGGTTGCTAGCTAGAGATGATTTCCTGGCAAAATATGAGCTTCACTGAGAGCATTATCCAGTAATTAGATCGCACGCCAACTTGATAGCAAGTCATGTTATGGTAAATCTACAACCTTCTGAACTAGCATAAAGCATAGTCGGCCAACGATGGAGTAGAAGGGGAGAACAATGAAAACAAGAAAGTAGAAGATAAAGGATAAAGGAATCAATGCTTTTAAAGCACACTAACAAAGCTAGTAGAATAGCCATAGCACTTCACTTTTTTGACCAATTATTCTACTTCCTATCAGTAATAATTGTTTTGGATTTGTCTCTATTAGTTTTATTGTAAAGCTTTTATGTCAGTAAGTCTCTATATAAGACGCTCAGCAAGATAAAGACATTTATCAAGTGTTTAGAGGTTATAAGTTGAGTAGCGAAATATAGAGATTTTCTTCTCCCTTATATTTCCATCTATATGTGATAATTTTCTTGATATTATAGACATTTCCACTTCCCTCACATCGGAAAGAAATTTAAACTGCTGAATAGAAAATCATATAACTTTCTCCGAAGCACTTCCCCAACTTCAACTTTCAAAAGGCAGTCAGTTTCTCCCACTAATGAGCCAAAAAGGCCCTTAACTCATTCTAGACCCTGGCAATTTACCGACAGCATAAATAAGTATGAGTTAGAGAACAGGAACTATAGTAGCAGGTGATTTGACCCAACAATTTATTTAAGATTGCAAGAAAAATAACACCAAGAGTCATATCATTATATGAATTTTCACTTATAAGGTTCAAAGGGAGAATTTGATGATGATTCTTACAACTTCTCCAGAACTAAGAATCCTATGCGCAAGAAATGTGGAGACATCATACCTGCAAGGAGAAAATAATGCGGATGAGAAATCACATATGTAGTCATAGAATTCAATTAGGAACCTAATCAATATATGTTTACAGGTACAGAAGGCTGTATACAAATTAAATTTAAAAATTGTTAGGTAGATTCTATAAATTAATTTGTTAATGATACTTGTTGAGGAAGTTGAACATAATTGAAGAATTGAAAATCAAATACCAAAAAACTGATTGAAAAAAAAAACAATCAATAGAGTGCGAAAATACCCATCAAATGTGAAGCAAAAGATTAGGTCACGGTTTCAAAAATTCATGAAACACGTCATTTTCAAATTTAGCATGATATGAAGGGGCTTGTTTATGTACATTCAAGGCATAAAAAATATATTAAAGGTGTTGACGAATGGAGAACAACAGGTAAGCACCTTTGTCATGTATGAACAACTCTGATCAGTACTTATGTAAGCCCTGTTAATTAAATTTCTCGTGATGCATCATTCAATGAGAAAACAAAAAATAAAACAAACAAGGCAAATATAGACTAAGGTTTGCATATTTTAGCATTTCACCATTTTGAGCAACTAACTTATTCAAATTCATACATGGTTAGTTTGACAGAGATTCAAAATCAAGATTTGTTAATGCTTTCTCGCAAATGATTTGGTAATAAGCATTACTCTCATGGTTCTCTACCACATCTCTGGTTTCCTAAAAGGCCATTATAAAGATTAAAGCTTGTTATTTAGACTTTATGATGTAGAACTAAATGCTTGTGGATGGATGAAATAAGAATATTGCATGATTCCTTGATTAGAGCAATAAAGATGAAAACTTTAGCAAATTAAAACAATAAAATAAAACAAGAGAATGGTGCCTATGCTTAGGCCAAGCCACTTGCTAAACACTTGGAAAAATCAAAATAATTTAGAAACTCAACAACATGCTAAGTAAGTAGGCTTCAACAACATCCTAATCTAACAATAAGATTAGAAACAAATAAAGTGCACTCAATCCCTACATTTACTAAGCTCGGCAGAATTTGGAGAGCAAGATCTTCATGAATCTATCAAATCAAAAGAACAAGTTAGACAATGAAAGTACAAGACAATGGAGATTGGCAAACCCTTATCACGGTTGAGATTCGATCCTCCACTGAACGGCGTCAAGATGTTCTTCAATGGCCTCGACAGGGGTGTCTAGAATGTGCTCTACATACTCTTCGACAGTGTTGTCGATGTGAGGGTTGACATCAAAAAAGGTCGAGTGAAGGATGCAAACAAACCCTTGCTCGTCGTAGTAGGCGAGACAGTAATCAATATCCGAATCGGCCATTCATAGGTGCTAGAAGAGGGTTGTCTCCAAATATTACTAACAACCCCTTTGAAGCTCCGTTAGAGAGAAAGAAGTTTCTCTCAAACTTGAAGTAGAGATGATGGTGGTGTAGCCGGCCAAGGGAGGAGGGAGAGGGTTTTCCAAGCTAAGCTCTAATTAATTCCTATGATTGGAATTAATTAAAGGAGAGAGGAGCTATGTAGGGGCGGCGGCAAGGGGGGAGGAAAACAGGGAAAGTGTTTCCAAATTGCAAGAGTTGTATTTTGGAAAGAAATAAAGAGGTGGGAGCTTTAAAAATTTCAGCTATGAGAGGGAGGGGAATTAAGAAAAGTTTCCAAGAGAGGGTAGGAGGATTTGGAAATAAATCCCTAGGGATTTAATTAAGGGGCCGGCGGCATCATGGGCTATGGGAGGATTAATGAGGGAGATTTGGGATTGCTATTTTGGGATTTAGTGAATAGGAAAGTGTTAAAGGAATTCCAATTAATTTGAAATTCAAATTGAGTTTAATTTAGGAAACTTTCCTAAAATAGATTAGTAATTTAGGAAAGATTTTAAATTTCAAATTGGATGGATTTGAATTCAAAATCTGCCCAAATTATATCAATCTAAAATAGGCAATGGAATTCCAAAGGAGGAAAGGGGATCTAGGGCCGGCGGCTTACTTGGGTTGGGGCATGGGGGTCGGCGGCTAGGTGGGGATGTTTTAGGAGTTTGAAGGGTAAAGGGAAATGGGTTCGGTGAAGGTGGAGGTTTGGGAGTGGGTGTGGTCGGTTGGGTTGAGGAAGGCCGGCGGTGGTGGTGGGAGGATGACGAGAAAGAGATAAAGAGTAAAACCACGAACCCGACTCGTCCAGGTTGGTGGGTGATGCGCAATTCTCCCTCTCCTAGGGATCTCACTCTAATCTCTCAAGCTCTCATGAGAACTCAAACAAAGACAAGAAAACTTTTATAATTCAATCATTCATTGACTTGAAAAGAAGAACAATAGGGTTATAAATAGCCTCGTACAAAGACTCAAAAAAAATAAAAGGGCGACAATGCCCCTAGGGCTTACATATGACCTCTCTTAATAAAAGGGTAAAACGGGAAAGCAAGAAACACATAAATAATAAAAGCTACATAACATAATAAAGAAAAAAAATACATGAAATGACTCAAAAATACATATACTCGATCGTGGTCGTAGAACGACGTCCACGCCTCTGATATACTTTCCATGCTATGATATCCCCATCACTTTATTTTGTAATAAATTCTCGTTTCTTCCTTATCACAAACCCTGACACATCATAATCTAAATGAATATCTCTCAATAGTCAACATATATGAAATCAGCTGAATAATCAAGATCATCATAACTTAATCTCTTAAATAGCATGCTTTGTGAAGCTAGTAGACAAAAATAATTGGGTTCAAGTCATTATTTTTCACCTAACTTCTATCATTAATTTAAATGGCACTCACCATGTTCTAAAGTATGCATATAAATATACATATAAATAAATATATACAAGCAACTAGCATAAAGCTCCCTGTCAATTCACATCACATAACTTGATGCAACTAAATATATCTTAATTTGTTGTCAGAATCGGTAATAATACTTGATGCGGACATCCGACGGTGGAGTTAATCAAAGGAAGAGACGAAGATCGACAGCCGAGATCCCTCCATTTTATCTTAGTTTATTAATTGTATACTTGATTTAATTATACATTTTGCGTTAGTACCCTTACTTAAGGGTCTTGACTTATGTAAGCCCAAGGGGAAAAGTTACCTTTTAGTTTATTTTAAGGCCTATATATAGAGGCTTTTGCTCTTGTATTAGACTATGATGGAGTTTTAATAAAAAAAATTGTTCTGCACTTTTATTCCTTGAGAGAACTTTAGTAAGATCCTTATGAGAGGGAATCGTAGTATCCACCAGCCGCAGGATGGGTTCGGGCTCGTGGCTTGAAGTCCCTTGGTAAATGGCAACGTATCACCCGTCAGCCGCATGAAGCATCCGGGCTCACGGTTTTATCTTTCTTTCTCTAAACTCCTTTTTCTCCTTTTCCCTTGACAGTCGGCCATCCTCCATAGTCGTCAGCCAAGCTTCTCTCTTCCCTCCTCCCACTCTCTAAATCGAACACCACCACCCCTTCTCTCCTCCACCCGCCGGCCATAAGTCTCACCACCACCGGCCTCAAGGATCCTTTCTTCCTTACCAAAACCTTCCTTTTCCTCCTAGCCACCACTATCAAACCCTATCCCTCACTTGACCGCCAACCATAGTGTCTCTCTTTGGCTCCAAATCTTCAAATCACAAATTAATCCCTTTCCATATGTGGTGTATTTCAATTTGGATAGATTTCAAATTCAAATTTCAATCTTAATTGAATTGAGAGTCTTTCCTAAATTAGTTATTTGTTAATTTGGAAAGTTATTCAATTTGAATTCAAATAAATTTTGAATTTCAAAAACTTTCCTATTTAATAAATTATACTTTAGGAAACCTCCTCCAATTACTCTCAATCTGAAATTATTTCAGTCTTTCAGATTTAATTCTCAATCCCAATTAATGTTTGATTCACATTCATTGAACTTAGACACTTCATCCTTCCCTCTCACTTGGCCGGCCCCTATATCCTAATGATTTTCTTCCTAATTAAAGACCTCAATTAAGGATATAATTAATTCCTCTCTTCCCTCCCTTCTTTTATTGTTTGAATTTCATATTCAAATCCATTAATTAAGGAAAATCTGAGATGAAATTTTAGATCTTTAATTTTTATTACCCCCTCCGTTTCACATCAATACTATTTACTTCTTACAACCAATTGATGACAATTGTAGCATAATCACTCAACACAGTGAATATCAGATCTATGTTTCCGTGACAGCATATGTCTGTCTAGAAACCTAATTTAGATAGCCACAAAGTTCAGAATGCTTTAAAGAACACAAGCAGTGCAGACTACTACCGTTGAATAAAACAACACTCAAATCAAAAAAAAAATAGTTAAAAAGAGTGCATTACATACATGTCCATCAACAAATAATCAAATCGCTAAACTTCCTTAAATCTCATCAAATTCATTCATACTTTTGGTAAGCTACATTAAAACTATTTATCAGCGTTGCAAGAGGACTGATAAAAATGGAAATTCTCATCAAAATAAAAACAATAAAAAGACGGATGATACAGGTTGCAAAAAAATAGCAAGCAGCCACCAAAATGTAAAGGAGAAGGCAGGAAGCAAGAAGGGATGATCTCTGCTCTTTATTCTACCCCCTACCCCAGCAACCCCACTGCAAATAAGAGAATAGGACAGAAAAGGGTGATGGTTGCCCATTTATTCTCTCCCTCCCTCTCTCTATCACCTCCCACAAACACAAATTGCATATGTACATGCGTGAATCTATTGTACACACACACAAAGAGAAATATGAACATGATCAGCACCTCTAGGATACCCTTAATGGCAAAGAAACGTGTAATGAGTGCTCCCTTTGTTAATGCCAGGTGCTTTTTATAGCCGCATTAGCCTCCCTTCAACGGTCCTCTCTTTCCCTCATACCTAATTAGGTTCTCCATCGCCCCAGTCCCAAATCTGAGGAAATACAATATAAGAATAAAGAAATCTAATGACATAAAAGAGCACAGACTATAGTGGTAGTGCTGGAATCAAGGATGGACTAAGAGAGCCTCACGTTCTTAGAGTTTAAGACAAACCCTCTCGTAGATATATATAATATGGAAGCTTCACCCTTAATCACTCTTGATATCAGGATTAAATCTAACAGACGACCAATTAGATAGTTTACAATCATGAATTGGGCATAAGGTCAATCCAGTTTATTAATATAAATGCTAATGTTGGTGATCTTCATATCACATCATTAAGATCAAATAGAATATTTCCAAGACTCTTTTGAGCATGATTGAATCATCAATCGGACATCATATGAGGGAGATCAAGGCCTAAAAGTTGAACTATTATATCAAAATTCAAATTATAGCAGAATAAGAATGAACTTGAATTTCAAGCTTGTTCTTTTATTAAAAATTCAAGATTAGCACAATTCCTGCTAAAACTATATTTTAATATGAGCTTATTAAAGTTGTTATTATCAACAAGCTTTCCACTTATTGTGAAATTTGTTTTACAAATTAGATATTATATTCATAGTAACTGCAAATTAAAATTTGAAATTATGCAAAACAAACAATCAAAATTCTCCCAAAACAATTTCTTTTTCATAAAACCAAATTCCCTCGTCATTAAACTCATGTAAGTTAAGTCATAGGCTTCGATATTATGGACCCATTATTGATTGCCTTGCTACTGCTTTTTCCTTATCTACTTGTTGCTACTAGTGCTACTAGCTGTGCTATTGGTTATTGACACTGTTATGCTTGTAATCGTTGACAAATGTTGCTCTGTTTTACTGTTGCTATTTGAGGTTTTCACTTTTAGGATATTAGGTTAAGCTCTTAAGATCATTTTGGAGAGAGTTCAAATTAGTTGTCAAAAGATTTATATCAAGTTTCTTAGTAAGCTTGTTCATGAGCTTTATATCGAGCTAGATGATATTGTTCATAATCATAAATAAATCGAGCAACAAATTATTCAAGTTTTTACATTTGATAATCGAGTATTTATAAAAGTATTTAAGCTTGTTTGCTTAGTCAATCAAGCGATTATGAATGAGCTCTAATCAAGTCAAGCCATGAGCAATTTGTTGACCTTTTGATTCGTTTGCAGCCTACATGCAAGTCCCTGGTAATGAAAATCTGATAGCATCTCTCGCTATCTTTGTTGTTGTGCATGTTGTTAATTGGTCCTACCACTATTGTGTCTGTGTGTGAGATCTCTATTTGGTGCCATGTAATTGTTGCTTATTGTTGTTGTTGGTTGTTGCCACTATTTTTCTTATTGTTGCCAATAGTTGCTGCTCCGCTGTTTTGTTGCTTATGTGAATTTCACTATTCCCACAACACTCGTCGAAGCAAATACTAAATAGCAGTAGCTATTTTTCCAAGAATCTTAATACACTGCAAATGAAAAAAATAAATTAAAGAAAGTTGGTCTTCATTGTCTATCACTTTAAATCATTATTCTGCTGCTATATAATGGGCACATGAAGCTTCCCTTTCTACTATTGTAGTCCCCATGGAAGACCCAAATGTATATTTTACAATGGAGAGTTGGAGAAAGGCAAGAAATGTAGCCACTAGCCATAGCCAGCCCCAATGGAAATAAAATGGAGCTCAAACCTCCAAAAACCCAGTAATATAACAAAGGAATCTCGCCCGCTCTCGCTTCCTCTATTTACTTCCGTGTTTGGTATTTTAATGATTTATTTGTTTATTAATGGCTAAGTAGGTCAAAATGGACCATGATGAAACTTGCAAAAACCAAGTGATGCGGACATCCAACCGTCCATGTCTATCCGAGGAAGAGTTGAAGATCGACGGCCGTGATCGTCCAACGTTATCTTAAATTTTTATTTGTAATTTTTATTTTAATTATGTATTATTTATTTTTACCCTTACTTAAGGGTCTAATCTTATGTAAGCCCTAGGGGCATGATCTTCTTATTTTAGTTTCTTTTATTTATGAGGCCCATATATAGAGACTTTCTAGTGTAATGGAATGATGGATTATTAATAAAAAAAAGGTTTGCACTTGTGTTCTTTGGAGAGAACTTGGGTGAAATTTCTATGGGAGAGAATCAGAGCTTCCACCAGCCGCAGGAATGGTCCGGGCTCGTGGCTTGAAGTCCCTTGGAGAAGGGCAATGTATTACCAGTCAGCTGTAGGATGTGTCCGGACTCACGGTTGTATCTTTCTTTCCATAAATCCTTTTCTCCTCCTCTCTTGACCGCCGGCCAAAATCCCCCACTTGCCACTGGTAGATTCTCCCACAAACCCCTCCAAAGCCATAAGTCTCCTCCATTTTATCCATATCAACCACCGATCATAAACCTTCCACCTCCATAGTCGGCCGACCACCTCACCCCTAGCCTCTTCCCTCCTTCATTCCCCTTTGTTTTCCTAAATTAGGTTGAAGATAATTTAAAAATAATTTTGAATTCAAATCCAATTAGTTTGAAATTCAAAACCATTCCTAAATTACTATATCTATTTTTGGAAAGTTCTTCAAATCAAACTCCAATCAATTTGGAATTGTATTTGATTAAATCATTTCTCCCTTAATTGAAGACTTGATTAATTTCCTTTTCCTTTCCTCCCATAACCAGCCCCTTCTCTCTCTACCTGCCGCCCCTTCCCCATTTGCTCTTGATTGGAGTCAATCTTGCTTGATAGCCTTCTTTCCTATTGTGGATGTGTTTTAATATGGAAAGCATTTGAATTTAAATTCAAATGTATTTAAATTTCAAATCATTTCTCTCATTTAGTTATATTATTTTAGGAAAGTATTCAAATCAAACCTATTTCAAATTCAAATAGGATTTGATTTAAATATTCCTCCCTAATTTAAGGTTCCCCACTTGGCAAGCATTTAAATCTCTCTCAATAAACTCCCAAGCCCCTCTTAATGTCGCCAACCCCTCCCCCCTTAGTTATTTAATTCTTTAATTGGATATCCAATTATGAGATTTAATTAACCACCACCACCACCACCTCCCTTTTTCTCATTTAATTTTAATTTTAATTTTCAAATTCCCCCCCCCCCCCCCCTATATATATGCAAGAAACCACCAAGAGGGTCCTCAGAGAAAGGGAAAATAAAACAAGAAATTTGAGTGTAAAAAAATATTTACATGCACGGTTAGTATTCATATTTCATACCACGCCATATCTCTAGATGACCTGGCCTCAAATTCCATTTCCACTTCTTCAGTAACTTTCTCGCCATCCTCTAATTAAAACATAAAAAACAGTTTCAATAACTACAATGACCAACCGAAGTGAAAGGATAATAAAATAATAGATGTGAGTACGAGCAACATTTCATATTAAAGTTATTATATACACAATAGGAATGACAATTGATCGCTTTGATTAATAGCTAATCATCCTATGTTCTATAAGCAAAGCTTAAAAATATTGTTCTAGTTTATGGACAATTATCACTTGTAGAAATTGATATGAGAAAGGCAAATAAACATATAATTAGAAGTGTCTGCCGCAAGATATGCTTACTTGGGTTTACATTTTGAAGCAAACAGACAAACAGAGCATGTGAGCACAAATAAATATATTCTCGTGAGGTAACAAAGAAATAACATCAAACAACTACAAAAATTAATCAGCCAGTGAACAACCTAATAGGAATTGACATCAAGAGTGATAGTTTAAGGAGTGATGTTTAACGTAATTATCAGAAGCATTAGCTGCACCACGCCAGGATAAAGTCCAAAAAGGTAAGAAACAGTAGATTAAATGTACAGGCTAACATAGACTGCACAGTTAATTTACAGGAATGATTAACTCCGTACTTTTTACAAGATGTAGTCATAAAAATGCTGAAAATTTGATACAGGAAAATTTTTTGAATGTCAAATCACGGATGATTCAAATGAATGATGGAATAAGTCCTGTCATGATTTCTATCACTTTTCGTCTTTATGTCCATATCTAGATCACTTTTTTTTATTTTGGAAGATTTTTTGTTTATCAAAATACTATATTTCTTCTACACATCCATCTCCAATCTATAATAAAGAATCTTTAGGATCATTTAAAAAAAATCAATAGTCAATCACAATTCAAAGGAAAACCTATTTCTCACATAAAGCACTGATCTATTTCTAATGCCAACCAAGAAATTCGATCAGGTGACATTCAAATATGAAAGATAATCTTGGTTTCTAGGCAGGTGGTCCTAGTCATTCATATATTTTTTGGATCACATTCGATTCAAATCAAGGACCTCATTCCAGGGACATAAGGTACAAAATAGGAAGACAAGATCTATGATAATAAGTGACCACTGGTTCAAAGTGATCGTCTTGATCATCATATCACTTAAGCAAATGTCAAATGTGCTTCATCTAAAAAAAGAACCAGGATTTGAAAGCATTGACAACTCCAATCAAACCTTTTTTTTTGAGGTAGATGATGAAATAATAAACATTTATTCGACCAAATAAATAACTAGAATCTAGGGAGAAAGAAAGTGGTACAAACATCAGCATTACAGTGAGTATCGTAAGAACAAAGAGAGCATTGTTTTTCTAGTGATTAAGCACCTTCAGGCAAATTAGAACTATGGACTGCATTGATTGTCAAACTTTCCTCACCATCAGGACTCACTTCTTTTGAAGAACTACGTGAGGTAGCATCCTCAGTTTTATGAAACTTCAACCTGTTTAGGAACCATCTTTGCACCTGATATATTAAACAGGAAGGAGAATAATCCTCGCAATAAGCGCTTTAAAGTTATGAGAATAAAGATTTATTAGCAATATAAATATAAACATTCATAATCAATTACTTGCTCCATTTGTATGGTTTTACTTTCAACTCGACCTGGAGCACGACTGAAAAAAAATATAGAAAAAAAAACAATTAAATATCTTATAGATCTCTTAGTCAAAGGTAAGAAATAATCACAGCCAAAAGAATTACTTAATCATATTTTAGTTTTGTCTCAAACAGATAGAAGATCTGAAGTAAGGCAACATGGGGCTCACTTAAATTCATCGGCAAGCTTCTGGTGAAAATTTGGATCTGACAAATCTTTTCCCTCCCGCAACAACATCTCCATATGCCTAATCTGTTAAAAAAAGGCAAGTGATACACAAATATAAAACAAATAATCTGAGAAAAAAAGTTTGAATGTAGGTGCCTGGGAAGCCCAATTTCAGAATCATGTCTATACATCAATGAAATATATCACAATACATTTCACATAAACTGATAGCTTTACTCATAAAAGTTCTGGAATGAAAATGACAGGTTCAATATCACTATATCAGAATTGTGAAAATAACAGTCATGGGTCATAACTTCCATATTAATGCAAGAGCAACCTCAAGAAGCAACGAACGTATTTCATTTGGATGGAACAATGCCTTTACGAGCAATGATAGAGTAGAAAACAATGGGTAGATCACCGTAAAAGTTGTTTGTATTTGAATATTGGGCAGTAAAAAGTTTTCAGTAGATGAGAATGTTAAGATGAAAGTACGACAAAACAATAAAAGATAAGTTAAGGGATGATTGTATTAGACTATTAGATGAGCAATTAAAGTGATATATATTGAAGATGAGGTCCTTGAAAATGGACGTAGATGGTTTAGACATGTATAACAATGAAAATGCTCCCGTTAAATAGGATACAATTAGTAGCAGAGAATTAGAAATGAGGAATAGGCCTAAGGTAACATTCACTAAGTTCAAAATAATTTATAAAAAATAGATTTAGCACTCCAAGCTGCTCTAAGTTGGAATGAATGAAAAATGATGATTCATAAAGCAAATCCAAAATAGTTGAGATAAAGCTAATGATGATGATTATTGAGGCAAAATTCACTTAGAGGAAAAAGCATGCAGACAAAAACAACCACTGGCAATGTTTCCAATTATAAGATTGAGACATAATGCTAAATGTAGGGGTGTCAATTCGGGTCAACGGGTCGGGTTCGGGTCGAACTCGGAACTGACCCGGCACTGTTCGGGTCAACCCGAACCCGACCCGTTTTTAAAAACGGGTCAGGTTTCCGGACCCGAACCCGAACCAATTCGGGTCCGGGTCAACCCGACCCGACACGAATGACCCGGAATTGACCCAAAATTGCTAGTTTTCGGGTCAAAAATCGGGTCAATCTTCGTTTTTCGAGTCAAACTCAGATTTTCGGGTCAAATCTGAATTTTCGTGTCACTTTCGGGTCAATTTCGTGTTTCCGTGTCAACCTGAACCCGACCCGATTTTTAAAACAGGTTGATTTCTTCAACCCGAACCCGGATTTTTCCGGGTCGGGTTCGGGTCGGGTTTCGTGTCGTGTCAAAAATTGACACCCCTAGCTAAATGTATAAGTTAAATGCCTAACTAGGACAATATGGATAGAGAAATCCTGCTCTTGATTCTTGGAGAAAGTATACCAGTAAATATCTGCCCTACTAGATGTAAAAACAAAGTTCTTAGCTAATTTACTTTCAAAGTGGTCATTCTAAGAAAGATTCACGTAATACAGTTAGAATTTCATGAACATCAAAGACATAATTTAAACAAAAGAAACACAGACAAATAAAAGTTGTATCCAATAAGAGAACAGTAAAAATGGTGAAATCTTATTGTTTTGTTTACATTAGGATTGCAACATATTCCAAATTGACCTAGGAAAATATCAACATGCATTTCAAGCCATACACATCAAAACAAAAAACTTCACCATGGTTTATTATTTTGACGATTAAGTTTCAAACAAAACAAGTAAAAGCATAATTCTGCTGAAATAGATGAAAGCATCAAGTTGTGACACTATGCTTAAAATGGTAACCAGGAAAATTACAAATTTTAGTTAGAGCGGCGACAGAAAACTTATAATAAATCAAAGGCTACAAATCAGAGACGCATCGCCAAGAATTATACAAAGAATCACGATCCTCGGAAAAGAAGAAAAACTACATCATATCGTAAAACCTAAAGATAGATCAGCTCATCAGGCGTAAACCAAATAAACTGGGAGAAGGGCAAAACCTCGGGCCTCGAGAAACGAGAAGCTTTTGCCGGCTTACTCTGCACTCCGACCATTCCCTAAACAGCCAAGAAGACAGGAAGATAAAGATTAGTGGCACTTTTACAACTGAGACGGGAAGATACGGTAGAGAGAGCGAGATCTGTCTTTTATTAGTCTAGCATAACCGAGCAACACAACGGAAACGGAAATAAATATATCAAAAATATAATATCGATAAAGTTATAGAAGAGACGGGGAAATGGAGAGCTCCGGCGAGGGGAGCGGACGAGGAGAAATGATAGAACTCTGCTGCTCCCTCTGTCGCTGCTCCGGTCCCTCGCTCTGGCGCGAGCCTTTTTCAGGTTTTGCGGTACAAAGTGCGCAGAACGTAGCGAACAGAACGGCGGGTACACGGGAGGTGGAGAGGCTTCGTTTGTAAAGTTTTTTAACACGACCTCTTTTTTTTTTTTTTTTTTTTTTTTTTTTGCTGTTCTTAAAAAAATTATATTAAAATTTATTTTTTAAAATAATTAAAAAATTGTTCAAATGAAATCTAAAATTCTTTTAAGATGACTTTCTTATTCTTATATAATATATTTTCTTAGTACAAAAAAATTTATACTTGTTGCGTCCTGAAGTATTCGCGGCGGTAGAGAAATATATAATTTAACATCTTAGCATTGTATGAAGATCCAGCACACAATTAGATAAGAGGAAAGGATGCAGCATTTATAAGAGACAACAGAGTTTTTACGTGGAAACCCCTAAAAAGGGGAAAAAACCACGGGGCCTAGCCCAGTTTGAATGAATCAACTAGTATTTGCAGTCGATTACAAATGAGGCTCTTCTTAGAGAGAATGCATTGGCTTGATGTTACAAATGTACGTCATATAGAGCGCATTACATGGTGGGAGTTACAATAATCAACATAGACATGTTTGTTTGGTTGGAATGGCCATTGCCGGCAAGAGACAGGGGTCAAAAAGACCGTTGTCTGACGATGTAGGTCGGAAGGACCGTAGTTGGCAGGAGGCCGGGGACAGAAAGATCATTGTCTGTTGATGGAGGTCGAAATGGCCATAGTAGGCGACGGAGGTCAGAAGGATCGTAAACGACAGGAGACCGGGGTCAGAAAGACCGTTGATGGTGATAAAGGTCGGAGTGACCATAGTAGGCGACGGAGGTCGGAAGGACCATAGTCGGCAAGAGATAGGAGCCTGGAAGACCGTAGTTGGAAGGAGACCGGGGTCTGAAAGATCGTTGTCTGGTGATGTATATCGAAGTGACCATAGCAGCCGACGGAGGTCGGGAGGACCGTAGTCGGCATGAGATAGGAGTCTGGAAGACCGTAGTTGGCATGAGACCGGGGTCTGAAAAACCGTTATCTAGTGATGGAGGTCGGAGTGACCATAGTAGACGACGGAGGTCGGGAGGACCGTTGTCGGCAGGAGATAGGAGTCTGAAAGATCGTAGTAGAAATGTGGTACTTTGGTAGAACTCTGGGTGTCAGGTGGTGGTCTGGTAGAGCTTGGGGCCTTAAGTGACAGTCCGGCAGAAGGTCAAGCCTCGTATAGTGGCCTAGCGGAAGTGAGGGCCTTAAGTGGTGGTCCGGCAGAAGTCCGGGCCACATGTGATGGCCTGGTAGAGCACAAGGCCTCAAGTGGTGGTCCGGCAGAGCAACGGCGTCAGGCGGTGGTCTGACCGAGGTGAGGGCCTCAAGTGGTGGTCCGGCGGAGCAACGGCGTCAGGTGATGGTCCGGCAGAGGTGAGGGCTCAAGTGTTGGTCCGGCGGAGCAACGATGTCAGGCGGTGATCCTGTAGAGGTGAGGGACTCAAGTGGTGGTCCGGTGGAGCAACAACGTCAGACGGTTATCCGGCGGAGGTGAGGGCCTCAAGTGGTGGTCCGGTGGAAGTCCGGCGGTGGTTCGACGGAACTCCGGTGATGATCCAGTGAAATTTCAATGGTGGTCGAGGAGGCAAGGAAGCAAGAGCGATCTCCGATATCTCTCTTTTTTCCTTATGCTGGGGGGGGGGGGGGGGGGGGGGGGGGGTTCCTCTCTCAAGAGGAGAGGGAGCTCTATTTATAGATTTATGGAGTGGCATGGCCCGTAAATAGGTGAGATATCAAGGGTAAATGGAGAGTGGTCGGATGAACGGCCGATGTTAAATCCCTTGATCATGCACCGTTCTTTAGACATTTGAAGACCTTAATGATGTTTTAATTCAGCGATCTTGGGCTCGTTGTATTTGTCTCGTCGATCCACTTGATTCGAGTATAAGCATGTTATGTTTGGAAACCGTTTGGTAATCCAAATTGTGGTTTGAACCTTCCAACAACGCTTCGGGTCCTTGATTTGGACCCATTTGGGCTCATATTGGGTTGAATTTGGTGTCGTTGGGTTTGTATTTCCGAGATGCTCAGTTTGACTGTAAGTTTGTTGAAATCAGAGTTCGGATGGTCTCTGAATTAATTTTTGAAGTTTCCAACTTGATTTTGCATCGAGATTCGCGCCCCTTTAAGATAATTTTTTTGACGACGTATCAATACTAAAATACTTCTTAAAAAATTAATAAGAAAATTATCTCAAATGAAGTCTAAACATCATGCTAAATCCGTGAATAATAAATTGTCAATATGATTCTACACTTCTTTTTCAATCCAACAATATAAAGAGAGACATTCAATAGTACTTTTTTTTCTTCCAAAAGTAGTCATATTCAAGTAATACATCATAATATTGTTTTGGAGATAGCCACCCTAGACCTTTATATTATTTATTGATGCAAGAGATAGCACACTCTTATGTTGATCTTCTTAATGGAGCGAGAGCACAAATTAAAGCTGACAAAGATGTTGTTCACCTTCTTTTTGTCATTGGTCACTTACACAATCTTATCATTTGCATTTGGTAGTTTAATCCAACTTATTGCATGTTGCACTAATGTGTTTGATAAAATCTTTCCTCACGTATTTTATCTTGATTTGTCGTCTGCTTTAAAAATTTATTTAATTCAATCGCATGTCATCATTTATTATGTTTTTAAATACATGTGATCGGGTCGACACTAATTTGATGAGTGTTTTACGTGCATTTAAATCTTTTATGCACATTTTCGTTCCGCAAATAAAATAATTTGATGGGGACCTCTTCTTTTAAAACTTTATGCACATTATTCTTAGGTCAATGCCTAAAATGTAATTAATCATAGAGGATTTGTACATGTGAGAAACTGCCACCCTTCCCTAAAATGTATTAAATGGGAAAAATCTTGTGGTTATAGAGTTATACATATTCTTATTCATCAAGATGTGTAGGCAAAAGCCGTTATTTTTTATGAATAATCATATGTATAATTCTATATGCTCTTCTATCAGTCCACTTGTATAGAGTGTAAAAGCCTACAACCATTTTGTTAATAATAAATTGTGTGATCATACTTTTTACATTATAATCCCCATGAGCAACATATTTTCGGAGACCCAATAGGGCTATTATGATTTTGGAGCCGGATTGCTATCCTTCTATTCCCTAAAAAAAGAAATTTTATTGAGAGATATAAGGGGTTTTATTGACAGTGATAATATATTTGTTGGCAGAGATAAGAGATTTTGTTGGCAACGATAAGAGATTTTGTTGGCAATGATAAAAGATTCTACTAACCTTTAAGTATGTTAAGGAAAATTGAGCCTGAGTGCTAATCTGAAATTTGCTATAAGATATTTGTTTATATTTTTGTCATTTTTAATATAATTTCAGTAGTTATTTAAATGCATTTAATATTAGTATATGTTTCAAATTTTAGTTTTACATATAATACTTCATTTTATCATTAAAGCACAATATTTTCAATCTTTCTGATTTCGAATATTGATTTATGTTTTAGGCTACAATATCATATTGAGTCGTGTTAGCTCACTCTTGCTTTTACTTCCATTTTCAAGTTTGGGAAAGGGCATAGAGCGAGTTGAGTTGTTGATGGCAAGCTAAGATTTGTGATGTATTTATTTTTTTTTTATAATTGTGATGTATGTATGTCTTAGCTGATTCAATTTTATAGGTTTGACTTTTATTTTTTGTTGTATTATATGTTACCCAGCACTCTCGTAGATATATCTCATACTGAATATGTCTTTTTCTATGATAATAGATCAATTATTTTTTAGATTCAATATTTCACTTTATTTTGTATTTGTATTAAATTTGTCATTTGTATAAATTAAAAGTTTACCTTTTTCATGCTTCTCAAATTGGATCTTAAGTTTATGGTTCTTGTCACGATTGGGCATGATGCGATCTATGTGATATGGGGTCATATCCGATATGGTTGTGACATTACATCTACATGTGATAATTCTCAAGAGAGTTAATGTTTAACAACATTCAAGTACAAATAATTTAAAGTTAGAGAGATGATCACCTAGTATATTTTGATAAATGAAAATCTTGCTTTGTTGCGGAAGAGTTTAGCTTCAATTTAATGTTGAAAAGTATGTCACCATAGTTTATAAAGTATAATGAACAATAGCTCGAAATGATGTGATATTGGTGCATGATAATTAGAAGAAAAAGTTACATGTTGCATTAAAAGGCATAACTTGACTTTGGTTTACTACTGATATATGGAAGTCCAATAATCAAATAAGTTCATATATGATAGAGACAATACATTATATGGATTCTAATTGAAAATTACATAAGTGTGTGCTTATCTTCTCATAATTGCCCCTGCACACATAACATATGAGATTGTTAACACATTTTATAAATCAATCGGTGAGTGGGGCTTAGAGAACAATGTCTTTATAATATATGTTGATAATACTACAAATAATGATAGGGAAATTAAGTTGCTTAAGGATAACTTTCGTGTGAGAAAAAAAAAATTTGTTAAAGGTGGCTCTTTCATGTGTGATATTGTGCACATATTTAAATTGATCAAAATGGTTAATAGTTGCTAAGAGAGGAATGTTGGGAGGGGGCCTAAGTTAAAATAATTATGTTTGCAATCTCACATGCATGGAATGTTAGAATATATTAAATTAGTTTTGTTTGTTGTCTCATAAACATATGCCACGAGTGATCTTCGTTTGGGGGCAAGAGAAGAGTGAAATGGAAAACAAAAGTCGTGTTCGAGGTCCTAAGTCGCGAGAGAGGAGATGTATACATATGCGTACACATATTATGTACACAGTTGTATATATTACATGTGCACAGATTTATGCATGCATTATGTACACATTGTTATGCAATGTATACAAATGCACTGTGTAACTCCGCACCTAATAATTTATCCTTATGTAGATCAAATGCATTGTGATTTAGCCATCATTCACAATTCCCACACAACCACTAGTTGATTCACTATTGGGCCTCCTTTCACTATCATTGAAGCATAGGATCGTGCAAAAATTATTTGTCCCAGTCAAGTTTTATTCTACTTTTGCTTGTCTCTTCGCCGATGCGAGATATGACAGACGATATGTATCACATCTTCCTTTTAAATGATTAATCGATTTATGTACTTCCCAATTTCAGGGATATCGACTGTCACTAACCGTGCAGATCTGCAAAGTTTTTTTTTATGGAAAATTTTATTACAAAATGTTAAAATATATTGGACGCTACTACATTTTATTTGGGAAGAATTGGCTTGGACTTTATTTGAATTTATTTTTGAATACCCCATATCAAATTTATTCCTTTCACTTGTCTATACAACAAATAAGCTTTTGGATGATGCCGTGCATTCTTCTTAGGGTATCATAAAGAAAATTTTCATGAAAAAAGAAAGGTTAAATTCGACAAACACTAGGGTTATTTTGTAATCTTCTAATGACCTTTGGTGCTATTACGGACTTGAGAATCAAATTAGTTATATAATTGGCATTTTCAAATATCTATAAGGGGGATGAAAATATCCAAAGTATCTCATACGCTAGCAGTTTATTGTATGAGTTGTATGAAGAATGTATATCATGTTTTGAATAAGAAATAAAATGTGGAGGTGGCATCGTATACGTAGAGCATGAAGATTAAGTGCTATAGGTACAAACAATACTTTAGGAAGTACTAAAGAATATGGGGCAAGTATAGTGGTTGGTTAGATTTTATAGCTTATATTTTAGAGAAAACAAGCAAAAAACCAATGAAATTTGATTTAAATAAATATCTTTAAGATGATTTATAAAGTTATCTTACAAGACATCCCTTTGATGTTATTACATGGTGGAAGAACAACCAATTGAAATACCTTATTTTATCATGAATTGCTATTGATATATTGATATTCCAATTAGCACAACAACACTTGAATCAACATTCAGTGTACAAGAGAAAGTTGTTGACACCTACCATTCTAAATTGGGTTTTGAGAAGGATTAAGTTCTCATATTCAGCTAAAATTGGATTCGTTCACACTATAACTTACAATGAAGGAGGAAGATAATAATTTGTTATAGTTTGTATTTTCAATGTTTCTCATTTTGCAATATTAATGACATCTTTTTGATGTTTTTTTTTATTATAAAATTGTTATTTAATGGCATCTTTTGATGTAAATTACTTATGGGAAGAGGAAAATAATCAAGAGGTAGAGGTAACACAACCTCTAAGTTAGCCGCATTTTGAAAGGTAGACAACACATTATCTCTATTAACATTTAATGCACTAGATGTGATTTTTTATTTTTATTTTTTGCATATTGAAGGCACTAGTGAATTATGATCATATATATATAAAAGATTATGGATATACGAAGAATGTGACATTCTTAGTGAACTTTAATTTTACCTATGAACAAATATTGTAGTGTTTTAGTTTAATGTTGATTTAAATTAATTGTTGCTTTAGCGTAAAAAATGTTTTATCTTCGTAAACTTTGTTAAAAAATTTGGTTATAGTTTAATATTGATGTGTAACTTTGTATAATGATTTTGTTATTTTTTGTTTTGTATGAGAAGTTCTCTATAGAAGTATAATTATGTCACATACTCCCTTTTTATTATTTTTTTAGAAATGCTATTTACATATATGAAAGCATTTATATACAAGTTATTTTATTTCATTAAATGTGATAGTAATTATTTATGACACATGAATTTCATCTTCAAATGTTTTAATGTTTGTGCTTAATTTTGAACTATCGATCATGTAAATAGGCCAAAATCAAGCATTTTATTCGACTTCAAGCTCAAGTTTGAGCTACTCATACAATAAGAGAGCCGAGTTCGAGCTTGACTCAACTCATTTGCACCCCTAGTATGTTCACTTCACTTTGGAATTATTCCGCGCGAACATCGAACGCTAGCCAGAGATCAACCAGAATGCGTCGCGTCACCGCCGCTCGGTATCGTAGCTCGTTTCCGCGCTCGGTACTGCTGTCTATCACGAATTTTTATTGTGTCCTCCCACCCGACGTAGAGCTACATCAGGTAGCCTATGATATGTCGCCACGTGCACTTACTTTTTACCGCGCGGCCCGACGACCCGACTCAGATCGAATCCGGGATTACTATGTTCGCGTATTGCTCGGTATTGCTAGGTATTACTCGGTAGCTTGACAATAACAAGAAATATAGCTATATGAAGACCAATACCGAGCAATATCGAGCAATACCGAGTAATACCTAAAAGAACTCGGTATTGCTCGGTATTGGTCTTCACATAATAGTATTTTTCATTTTTGTCGAGCAAAATCGACCAATACCATGTAATACCGAGCTACGCAAACTCCCGGGTCCGTTACGGGTCGGGTCGTCGGGCCGCGCGGTCAAAAATAAGAACATATGGCGACATATCATAGGCTACCTGATGTAGCTCTACGTCAGGTGGAAGGACGCAATAAAAATTCGTTTACCACGCTCATTACTGCTGATGTGGCACACTCTAATTTATATCCGGACAATAAACTAAGTTCAACATCCGCACAAAATAATTTTCCAACCATTTGAGTCATTTGACCATTTTCCGGTTGACTGTGCCGCTTTCCTTCCAAATTTTAATGCTGGTAAGTTCACGGATGGTATACATAGTTAAACCAACCCGTCTTTCTAATTTGCCACGTGGGCACCTCCTCGAAGGCGGGAAATAGTTCGCACTGACAAATGCCGTCAGCGGAACGTGCCGGCCAGCCGTTAGATTTTTTTTAGGGAGCGATGTGACTTATTGAGCAAGGCTTTTAAACCGGACCGGTCAATGAACCGGAAGAAGGAGGGGTTAGAGGTTTGATGGTTCGACCGGGGTCGAACCGGGGTCGAACCGGATGACGTAATAAATATTTATTATATTTAAATATTATAATAATGACACAACTATTTATAAATATATAGCAAAAATTGATGAAAATTATAAAGTTTGAGACAAGCAAGCAAAAAAATGGCATACCTCAGATCCATTTCCTTGCACCAAGACTTCTCATGAGACGTTCAACAACCATTTTGATCGAAGAATATCTAATAATGGCATTGTGTAGTTGTATAGAGGTTAAGGATTATAAAACCACTTTCATATATGAATGAACATTAAGTACATGGCATACTAAATATAAGTAATGGCATAATAACATAACAAATGAATATATAAGAAATCACCTATGAAATATTAAAGAAATCAAACTTAACAAGCAAACTAAATGGCAACACAGGGATTAAAAACGATACAAATAAACATAAACATAACATATATGTAAGATCAAACAAGTTTCATATATGAACCAACTGATAACAAAAACAAAACATATTCAAAATTAAAATCAAAGTTTAACTTTCTCAATTCAATAGTTTCAAAGATCTCCTAAATTAGCATCATCAAATCTATCTATATAAGTTGAGTCTCCAGGTCTCGCTTCACCAAAATGTTCAAACTCAAATGCATCCGATTGATCAAGCCCGGTTATGTCTCCTACATCTCCTTCATTCTCTAAATCACCTTCACCAACAAATAAGAAATATAAAATAAGATATATTATTCAAATATTATTTTTGCTTTCAATTAAATAATATATTCAAATTTCATTGTCAACTTACAATGTCCTGGCTGATCAAATGATATATTTTGTTCTTCAACAACTGGTATTGCATCCTCTTTGTATATCTCATTTTCCAAATCCTGTAAGTCAAGTTCTGGAGTTGTTTCATCTTCAAGTATCAAAAATCAACCATTTCAACACAAGTGTAATCCAGTGGGTCATAATGTCTTTTTTAAGTTGAAACCTAATATATGAATAAATAATTTTATGTTAAGATGATACATACAACTTGAATTGACACTTGTATATAAATTTAATGTTAGATCATACCTATTCTCAGGGGCGGATCCAGCTTCCTTTTTGAGGGTGGGCAAAAAAAATTTTTTGGGTGGGGGATGGGCAAAAATGCTTAGGATTGATAAAATGAGGGCAAAAAATTTTTTTAAGAGGGGGCAAAATACCTAAAATATCCAAAATATTCCAAACTATACCCTTTAAAATTAAAAAAAAAAAAATTGAGGGGGGGCATTTGCCCCCCTCAAGTGAATGGGGATCCGCCCATGCCTATTCTTTAAATTCAAATTATATCGTACATATACAAGATCGTTGAGTCGTTGATGCTCCAAATAATTCCGTCTCTTTGAGTGGATCTGTTCAAAAACACTCTAATTTCTTTCGCATCCTGATGAAGATGATGTTTGGCTGAGAATTCTTATAGCAACTTTTTGCAAGTTTGGAGCACTTGATCCAAACATCTTCCACCACTCATCTACATATTATCAAGTTTGAGAGTTTAGTGAATAAGCATATTTATATAAGTATATACACATGTTAAAAGTAAAAAAGAGAATTACCAGGTTGCATTTCTTTCGCCATTGTCAGTGCAATTGGTTTTCCAAAGCTTTCTAAGCCATCACGAAATAGTCTGACTTCATTCATTGCAATGGTAGGCTTAGAGCAAATGTCTTTATTTCCAACTAATTCAACTAAACCTTGTAAAATTCCTGTCTTTTGACAATAGTTCTCTCTATCATATTGAAAATGAGGATTGAGAAAATATGCTGCTGCATGGATGCCTTGTCTTAATTGAGTATCCCATCTTCTTTTTATTATAGTAGTAAAAGGCTTATATGATCTCTTTACATTTCTGAACATAGCTTTAATTGCCTTTCTTGCTCTATACATGCCATCATATAGATATCCAAGAGATGGTTTTTCATCAGAGTCAACAATACGCAACAATCTAATCAAAGGGCCTGCTATCTTTGAAATAATAAGACAGTTATCCCAAAACTTGAAGTCTAAAATAATTGAAATTACCTCCTTTCCCTTGGAAGTTTTGGAGATCTTTGAATCCACAAAGAACTTGCTTGTGATTAGTGCTTGTAGGTCATGATGATGCTCATGCACACTTTTCAAAGTTATAAATGTTGTTGCAAAACGGGTTGCTCCAGGACGTACGATCTCCTTCCAACCTGGCCTTTTCCTAAGCCATGCAAGTATGAAAATGTGATTATAACAAAAAATTGTCAACTTTGATGCTTTTTTTGCTAGGTCCTCTATAAGAGGCATACTGCCAATATCTTTCAGAATTAAATTCATACAATGGGCGGCACAAGGAGACCAGTAAATATTATTGAATCTTTCATGTAATAGTTGACCTGCCTTTTTGTAATTAGCTGCATTATCAGTAACTATTTGAACAACACTCTCTGGACCAACCCACTCAACAACTTCAGCAAATAAAGAGCACAAAGTGGTAGCATCCTTTGTGATGTCTGAAGCATCAACTGATTTTAAAAAAGCTACACCACGTGGACAATATATCAAAAAATTGATTAAAGTTCTGCTCCTACTATCAGTCCATCCATCTGCCATAAGTGTACAACCTGTTTCCTTCCAAGTTTTTCTATAACTATCAATGAGTAGCCTGCATTCTTCCTTGCAATCCCTAAGTAAGTTTACTCTCATGTTATGATAACTGGGGAGTTTGTAACCAGGACCTATTGCAGCAATAGCATCAACAGCTTTCTGTGCATATATTGAAGTAAGAGCATTAAAAGGAATACAACAATCAAAAAACCACCTTGCTAAAGCCATATCTGCACGGTGCACTACTTCCTTAGATGCTAAAGCACTCTTAATTAAAGGTTGGGCACCTTGTGTAGTTCTAGGAGCAAAGAAGGTATCTATATCAGAAGCTTTTCTTTTTCCCTTACTAAGTTCTGAAAACATGTGCATGAGAAGATTGTGTTTTTGGTAACGAGCAAGAATCTCTTTCTTCATCTATAGCATCATCCACAGGAAATGGTGTACTGTCCAACTCTTCCTGTGCTTGTTGTTTTTTTCTTATAATTTCCTTCAAGTTTTCATTCATTTGATATCTAATATCATGTGGAACCTTTTTGCAAGCAGCTATATTCCCCTTTACACCTGCTAAATGCTGTTTCATTCTATTAATTCCTCCTCCCTTGTATGAAATACCACAATGTAGACACTTAAATTGTTTCTTCCCATCAGGTCATTTAACTTCAGCAAAATGGTTCTAAGCAATATCTATTTTCTCACGCACAACATAAGTTGAATTTGAAGTTTGATTACTAGGCGCTTCCATTCTAATTTGATTTAACAAATAAAATCACATACAAATAAATTAAAAAGTCTAACGTAGAAAACAATGGACTAAAATATTACAAAGCTAAAACAACACACAATCCATACCTCAAAGCGCCGAAATTTTATAACACTTGAAGTTCCACCACAACTTAAAGTCACCAACCTATAAGAAAGATAAAAATATTACACAATTCAATGTGCATGACGACAGAATAGCACAAAATTTCTACCAAAACTTCTGTATAAAATTCCTAAAATGAATGCTACATCAGCTAATATGTAGTTACACAACATATATATACACACACACATACGAGATTAAGATCTCCATTTTTTTAGATTATGGCACAGAGCTTCCATAATGAAAGAGATTAGACAACTGTTGAGATAAGAAACTATAATTGATAACAGAAAATAACCACATCTACAGTAGATAAGAAACTATAATTGATATTTGATAACAGCCAAAACTGAATAGCTTGGTGCAGCAACCCATAGATACAAGCTTCATCTACAACAACTTCAAATATATATAAACAACTTGCAGATTGTCCCATATCCATCCCTCACGCAATTTTCTTTCAATCCAACGGTCACCATAAATTTACAGGTAGATTTTCGTAGGCAGAGGGCTGTTTCAAGTGGCAAAGGCCAAAATGCAGCAAACTAAATTGCAATCTGCCAGAATGCTGAAAAAATTGAAGTCCACTATTTATGAAAAACAGGAATCAAACATCAATTTATATTGTTGATGGACACAGAAATTTTTTTCTTTTAAAGAATGGATTAATTTAGAATTTCAACTCGTGAAAAAAAAGAGTAAAACATAGTTATCACCCAAGTATAGCCCAAGAGGACAATTAATTAAAAAATTACTGTCAAAATCCACAACAACAAGCGTCAAAAGCAGAAAAGCTCTTGCACGGCGAAATGCATATGAACGGCGAGAGCAAGGCGCGAGTAAGCAGTCGATTTTACCTCTTGAAATGGAAAAGTCACCGGAATCGGAGAAGACACCGGAGCCAGAGAAGACGACGCCAAGCGGAAGGATCGAAGGAGGCAGCGAGCAGCGATACGAATCGTCGAATACGGCGAATAGGGTTTTTTTTTCGCGTGAGACTTCGTATACCAAAACGTTCCGCGTTCGTTTGTCCGCTCAGATTGCATCTGAGCCGTCCCTTTCCCATCTTAGCGAACCGCCCGGTTAAATAAAACCGGAGCCGGTTCGACGGGTTTACGGTCGGACCGCCGGTTCAGCCGGTTCGAAGCCGGTTGTATGCAAAAACGGTTTTATGCAAATCAGTAACCGGCCGGCCGACCGGTTCCAGGTCCAACCGGTTGAACGGCCGGCCGGTCCGTTAGATTTTTTTTGAGCCATGCTTATGAGGGACCAGCCGTTAGATTCTTGCCCGCTAATCTTATCCACGTTTCTGTCAAGCTTTCACCCTTTAAAAAGAGTAAAATTACAAAAAAAGGCACCTACTGGATTAGGTCAAAATAGCAAGTTTTATCATTTGGCTCCAGCGTAATTAAACTGCGAGAAAAGGTTTAGCTCCAACATTCAAAAATAAAGTAAATTTCTGCTATGTACATTTCATAAAAATTCAAATAAAATTTATATATAAATTATAATTTACATATATAATTAATTTAGGTGAGTATTATCTAATTAATTTTAAATAATCAGCCATCTAATTATATATTCATGTCGTATGATTTTTTTAATTCACCTAAAATATAAAATTTAAATTTATGATGTATGCTTATTATCATGATCAAATTATCGAGAATAGCATCAGAATAAAAAATAATTAAATTTATTATAATTTTTAATATTATAATGAGCATTTAATTATAAATATGATTAAAATTCACAAATAAAAAATAATCTCCTTCAATCAACCTAAGGTTCTTGAATGAAGCATTTTTTACTTAAAAGAAAAGAAGATAATATTTCTCTGAAAGTAAAGTTTATATTAGTGATAAATTTTATAGGAGAACTTATATTTATAATTTTAAATATTAATAGTTTATAAAATTAAATTTATATTTGTTGCGTCCTGGAGTATTCGCGGTAATAGAGAAATATATAGTTTAAAGTCTTAACGTTATACGAAGATCCAGCACACAATTAGATAAGAGAGAGGGTTTATCATTCATAAGAGACACCAGAGTTTTTACGTGGAAACCCCTGAAAAGAGGAAAAAACCACGAGGCCTTGCCTAGTCTGGATGAATCAACTAGTATTTGCAATCAATTACAAACGAGAAACTTCCTTGGGAGAAAGCCTTGGCTTGATGTCACAAATGTACATCAAATATAGTACATTGCATGGTGGGAGTTATAATAATCAACATAACTATATTTGTTTGGTTTGAAGGTTCATAGTCGGCACGAGACAGGGGTCCGAAAGATTGTAGTTCGCAGGAGACCGGGGTCAGAAAGATCGTAATTGGCAGAAGATCAACGTTAGAAAGAACGTTGTCTAGTGATGGAGGTCGGAAGGATCATATTAGGCATAGTCGGCAGGAGATATAGGGATCCGAAAGACCGTAGTTGACAGGAGACCAGGGTTAGAAAGACTATTTTTTGTGATGGAGGTCCGAAGGACCATATTAGGCGACAGAGGTCAGAAGGACCTTAATCGACAGGAAACAGTAGGGGTGTCAATTCGAGTCAATATGTCGGGTTTGTGTTGAACCCGAGTTGACCCAGTTCTAAAAGGGTCAACTCGAACCCGACACATTTTTGTAAACGGGTCGGCTATCTCAACCCGGACCCGACCCGTGCGGGTTGCCGGGTAGACATGATCATACCCGGTAGCGGCAGCAGGCGGGCAGAAGCAGGGTGCAGGCGGACAAGGCGGCACCGCCCAGCGGGCAGCTGGCATGCGTCGCGACTGAACCCGAAGCAGGCGCGGGGGGCTGGCACGTGAGCGGTGAAGCGTGCAACACAGTTCAAGAAAGTGGCAATGTGGGCAACTGGGCAGCAGGGCAGGGACGCGGGCAGCCGAAAAGGGCGCGATCGGACTGCATGTGAAGTAGGTAACGCGCTGGCAACCTGGTACACATCGCGATGGGCAACACAATTCTAGCAAGTGGCATTGCGGGCAGCTGGGCAAGGAAGCGGGCAGCCGGACATGGGTCATTTCCGGATCATTTTTGGGTTCTCGGGTCAACCCGAACCCGACCTGATTTTTGAAACAAGTCAGTTTATTGACCTGAACCCGAACCATTTCACAAACGGGTTGACCCGACCTGAATTTTTCCATGTATGGATCCAGGCTGGGTTTACACCCCTAGGAGACAGGGGTCCGAAAATTATAATTTGTAGGAGACCGGGGTCAGAAAGATCGTTGTTTGGTGATGGAGGTCGAAAGGACCATAATCGACAGGAGACAAGGGTCCGAAAATCGTAGTTGAAGGGCGGTATTCCGAGAGAACTCTTGGCATCAAGTGATGGCCCAACAGAACTCCGAGTCTCAGGTTGTGGTCCGATAGAATTGTGGGCCTCAAGTGGTGGTACGACATAAGTCCGGGACTTAGGCGGTAGTCAGGCAGAACCCCTCATTTCTCTTGAGATGTATATTTATAATTTTTTGGAGTGGCATGACCCGTAAATAGGTGAGAGATCAAGGGTAAATGGGGAGTGGTTGGATGGACGGCGGATGTTGAATATCTTGATTGTATATCGTTCGTCAGATAATTAAAGATCTTAATGATGTCGGAATTCAGCGATCTTGGGCTCGTTGGATTTGTCTCGTCAAGCCGCTCGATTTGACTATAATCTAGTCATGTGTGGAAAGAATTTGATAACCCAAATTGTGGTTCGAATCTTCCAATAGCGCTTCAGGTCGTTGATTTGGACTCATTTGGGCTCAAATTGAGTCGAATTTGGTGTCGTTGGGTTCGTATTTCTAAGACGTTCAGTTCAACTGTAAGTTTGCTGAAATCAGAGTTCGGATGGTCCCAATTTTAATTTCGAAAGTTTCCAACTTGATTTTGCATCGAGATTTGTGCCTAATCAAGATGATTTTTTTGATAATGTATCAATATTATTTATTTATTCATTATATTATGATAAAATTATTAAGAATTTAATAAATATTTGAAATAAATTTTAAAAAATAGAAATAAGGAATATTATTCGGTAATTTAGGTGCCTCAAATTTAAAATAAGCGCGTTAAGTGTCCGTTAAAATGATAACGGAGTTTAATTTATTGAAAGAGAAAAGGCAAATTAAAGTCGTCGTTTTTTTTATGGAAGGGAGGCAAAAAATATACAAAATCATAAACCCTTGTTTTTGGTTTCCTTCGCCATCTACTGCGAAGGCCAAGCTCTCGTTTTTAAAAAACCAGATAAATGCGTTGAGGAGAGAGAAAGAGACAAAGAAGAGTCAGAGGAAAAGCGAGCGAGAGGAGAAAGAAGAGAGCTACAACGATCGAGAGAAAGAGATTCGACGAACGTCATTACTGATCCGACATTCATTACTGATCCGACATTCATCTGATAACTAGGGTTTCAGTGGCCCAGCTTCTTTGATTTCTTGTTGTAGCTTCTTATTCCGCGGAATTACTTATATTTCGGCTCTGGCTTGAGAACGTGGCAGTCAAATTGCTATGGATCGGCACGGTGCGGCACGTTTTAATTTGTAACTGTATTATTTGTGGGTTATTGATCTGATCTGTGCCCTAATTTTGCATAGATCTGATGCAGTTTTGCTGATTTCGAGAAATGCATTTAGTTTGGATGGAAAAGCTCAAATTTTGTGTGTTACACCGGTAGAGATAGTGTTGGAGATCCTCGTGGAATAAGATATCTTGGATCTTTACGGAGTACGGAGCTTTTTTTTGGTAGTGGAAGCCATGGATCTCGCTGTCAGTTGGCATGTCTGCAGTAAGGGGATTAGGATGAAATGTGCCATTTTCAATATGGTAGTTTGAATCAGGAAGCGGAGGATTGAGCTACGGACAATATGGGAAGTATTAGTACAGACGATACGTTAGGTGAACGTAGCTTTTTCCCACCATGGTATTCTATTCTTGGACTTCAAAATTCATTTGGTTTGCTTCTTATTTTTCTTTTCTCTCTGGATTCAGTCAAGAGGCGGTCACTTGTAGAGTGGCTAAATAGTCTGTTTCCGGGCCTTGATATTCCATTGGAAGCGTCAGAGGAAGAAATTAGGGTGCTATTGTATGATGGAACAGTTTTATGCGGAATTTTGAACCAACAAGATCCTGGTTTCTCGGCGGTATGGTCATTAACAGATCAAACTTTTCAAACCTGTGAAGAGTTTTAGGCTAGAAGTAAAGTCATTATATGAGTTTCCTGAAAATTTGCTGCAGAATCAGAGATGCGCTTATATGTCATCTGAGCCGTGTCGGGAAAAGGTCAGGAGATTCCTTTTAGCCATAGAAGAAATGGGCTTGCCCCTATTTGCTGCCGGTGATTTGGAACATGTAAGGGCCAGTTCCTTAAGTGAGAGAAATTGATACATAAACTTTTTATAGCAAAAATAGATTATTTTAGCCACGCCCTATCTTTAAATGCTTGCTTAGATAAAATTTCGAAGAAGTTTTTGTTTCTGCTTACTGGGAATGGTGTACTGTCATTTTTGAGTCCCGATTAGATTCACTATTCACTTTTGTTGCAGGGACCCATTTCTGCTGTTGTTGACTGCCTTCTAGCTGTTAGGGATCGATTAAGTTTTGAATATAGTGAAGGGGATATTCATGTGATTTCCAACTCGGGAAAACAAGCTAGAGAGAAGTGGATCAAAACAGGAAATTGTGGAGATTCTATGAATGCTGCACAAGGAAACCACATTCAAATGGGAAAAAATTCTTCATTCAGAGAAGATAAGAAAATGAACTTTTCAGAGAAAAAGTCTGATTTGCATGTCCCTGCCATATCAGGTAAGGTGCATATTGCTTATACATATTGGCACTTGTACGCTAATTTAAGAAGAAGTAAAGCAAAACTTCCTTGCCTCCACGCTCCACACTCCACACTCCACACTCCTGATACCGGACAGACCATGGAGATCAAATCAACAGTGAAAACAATAATTGACCCAAATAAACAAATAGAATTTCTTGTGGACATACATTCGGTTTGTCACACTATCTCTACAATGTTAGATCTTTAGAGAGCTTTGTAGGTTAGGGTTAAACTTTTTTTGGTATTGTTGTGCTAGAAAATAAAGTCTCTACTTGTAAAAAATTGAACAAAATGTAGTGCAAGTATATTGTCGATTTTTGTGAAGCTATGAAGGAGATGCTCGTGAAGTATATCATTTTTTATCATACAGTTTTTTGCAATTTTCAGAATGTAGTGCAAGTATATTGTCGATTTTTGACATGTAGGGCTTTGGGAAGGAAAATCAATTGAAGAGTATTTCCAAATTAGCCCCAAATCTCCTTGATTTCTATGAACCCTAATTTGATGCCATTTTGTCTTGCCATACGTGAGTACCCCTTTCCATCCTACGACGTCTCCAGTCTTAAAACCACTAGTTCACCACAAAAGCATTATTTACGTAGTTTTCAAGTCTTATAAATGAAGTAAATCATGTTTCTTGACAGGAATTTGGGATCTTCCTAAATAATTTAATTGGAATATCCAAGGAAATCGGTTAGTTCTAACTAGGGATGCTCCCACTTTCTGGATCACTTATTTGCAAAAATGGCTTTGCCGTCAGCTAGTTGAAACAACTTTTTGTGTTGTGACATGGGCGGAGCTAAAAAAATAGTGGATGTGCTGTAATCAAAGCTGTAAATTTTTTGGACATTAACATCAAAGAATATTAACTGCTCGTAGTTATGGTGTGGAATTTTTAGTTGTAAAGGACTAACTATTGTTTTATACTAGATTTTACACAGAAAATGGAGTTTTTCATGTAGTTAACAGTTTATGTTTTTGTAGAGCCATCAACGTCCTCATTGAATCACGAGGGACACAAATTTCGTGAGGTGTTCCAGCTAATGCAAGGACATTTTTCAGATATTCCTGCTACCAAGTTTTCAGAAATAATGAGATCAAATGTTTTAGATGTAATTTCTAATTTTATCTTTTATGTTTCATGCTATGTACTTCATCTGAATTGTTAAAAAATTCTTAACCTCTTTATAAAAATTTCTGGCTTTTCTTGTTACCCTCAGAATGTTCCAACCCAATCACTTCTAAGTGCAATCAACCGTATTCTTAATGACAGCATAGAGAAGAAAAATGAAGAGATACCTCATGTATGTTTCTGACTGAAACTGTGTTCAGACACTTTTTTTTCCCAAATTTCTAGATCCTTGAAAACCACATATATATTGCTATATTTTATTACCTGATCATTCTAATAAGAATATTTTGTTTTAAACAATTCAGCCCGTAGCAAGCTTACTGCAAAAAGTTATGCAAGAGATTGAGCGCCGTTTTTCAATGCAGGCAGAACATATTAGAGATGTAAGATGATATTTATTAATTAGTTATTTAGTTATACATATCAACTCTGCTTATAGACAATTTAACATTTTTTATTTACAGCAAAATTATTTTATTAAAGCACGTGAAGAGAAGTATAAATCAAGAATTAGGTTGATCGAGACAATGAGAGCTGGGACAACTGAAGAAATACAAGTACTTTTGCTTAAGCTTCTGTATATTGTGACATTATTTTATTGAGCTTAAATGTTGTTGCTGATGTGTCTAATGTCCGTCTCACATTATAGATTGCGTCGAACCAACTCCGAATGATAAAGGTTCGTGTCTTATCTACTATTTTTGGATTATAATTTAATATATTATCTTTTATTTTATTTACATTCATGATAAATGCTTCGATTACTTTTAATTTCACTTTAAAAAGAAGCTTCCCATCAATTGTGTAAATTTCTATTCCCCTTAACCGTTATTTAGAATTTCATTCATTAAGATGTACAGTTTAAGCATTAGCTGTTCTAACGTGATTGAATTATACCTATATTCCTTGCAAAAATTATGAAAGTGATTCATTATTTTTATGTATGATGGAGAATTCATTTTTTTTTGCTCTTTCCAAAATTGATGCTGTTTGGTTAATGGTTCTCGCTTTCAATTCATGACGAGTTCAATCCCTCTCTTTTTTCCAAAAAATTATTAATGATAAACAACTCTCTTGTTATTTTCTAATGTCTATTGTTAATCTCAAACTGAATTTTGGTGCATTGTCATTTGGTTCTATTTTGTTTGTGATGACCAATTTTTCTTGGGTTTAACTGATAAATATGGCGTGGTAATCTTTTGCGAGACAACTATTAGATTATTTCTGTAACTATGGAAACCAATACTTCGTTTTTATTTATCAATTTATGGAGTTTGTAAGCTACTTTTAGTCAATTTTGTCAACTGATGTGACTAACAATGTAGATAAATATAGTGCTCTACTTTTTCACAAGTGTTTCTAATATCCTCTAAGTTCATAGAATTCTATATATTATTACAAGATAATGCGTGTTTTAATATAGTGCACATTTTGAATGTGGAAAATGGTTAGAGAGATCGATGGATTGGGTTGACCACATGTTCCGATTGGTTCACCAAGAAAGAATAAGAAATGTTCAAATCAAGCAAAGCTTGTTTATTTCCAGATCGCAAGTAAATCTGATTGTTTAGATAGTGAGGAGGAGAAGAAAATGAGACAGCTTAGAATGTTTTAGGTGATTCAATATTATAGCTTATATTCATTGTATAAGGGGGAGGAATGCACTACTTTGGTAGGTAAGGATTACATAGGTTCTCAACCCCCAAACTCATTCTCTTGAGCTATGATTCTACGTAATAATTGAGTTTGAGTTCATATTTCTAGCTTTTGTGTATATTTTGTCTCTTTTAAGAAGGCCTAACAAAGGAATATGTATAAGTAGGCATTGCCTCAGGTTCTTAAGCGGATTATGATGTAGGAGCCACGAGCAACTGGGTTTGGCAATGATAGGTAGTCTTCTACTTGGCGGTTTTGGAGGCGATCACATGCTAAGTGACAGACATTAGATGGTCGAAGGATTGGTGGGTTTTTTATTCTTAAAAGTGATGAAGACTCATATCAAAGAGATGTGGTGTTGTAGGTAATATTGATGGGGACATCAGATCGTCATGGAGAGTTTATCAGAGACGCGGCCGTCGATCTACGGCCACGATCGAGTCTTTATATTTTTGAGTCGTTGATGTATTTTATTTTCATGTAGCTTGTTATTTGCTTATGTGACATTTATGAGTCGTTGTATTTTTATTTTATTTTATTGGGAAATTTACATACATACCACTTTATTTTATGCTATTTACATATCTAACACTCAAAATATTAATATTACATGCCTACCACTCATATACATTTTAATATCAAATATACCACTTCTATAATTCATTTATATCATTCATACAATCCTATAAATTTAAATATTTCATTCCATGCACCCAAATTTGTTCTATGGGTGGTAGTCATGTAATATCAATGTTTTGGGTGTTAGATATGTAAATAGCATAAAATAAAGTTGTATGTATGTAAAATCCCCTATTTTATTTCGTTGCTTATGTGTTGTCTTTCCCGTTGTACCCCTCTTATGGGAGTTTTCGTATGTGAGCCCAAGGGCGTTTGTGTCTTTTGTTTCGAGTCATGTTGTAGGAGGCTATTTAAAGCCCCATTTTATTCTATTATGGCTAATGAAGGATTATTGAAGAATTTTGTTTTCTTGCTTGGAGCATTGTGAGAACTTGTGAGTTCTAGTGGAGAGCTTCCTTGGAGAGGGAGGAGATGGCGCAATACCCACCAACTTAGATAAGTCGAGTTCGTGGCTTTTCCTTAATCCTCTTTGTTTTTCTCCTATCTCTTTTCCCCAACCATTACTCACCGGTTTCCTCCACCTCACCCACCCAATTTCCCTCTTGAACCTCACGGCCTAACATCCCCACCTCCACCCCAAACCGCTGGCCATCTCATCCAACCATCCCGCCCAAAATTCCTACGACCTCTCATTGCCCGCAATCCCTCCTTGCCGCCGGCCATAGCCTTTGATCGCCGGCCTTGAGCCCTTGCCGCCGATCTCCTCTCCTTTTTCCCTCTTTGATTTGCTTCCTATTGTGGATTTGTTATGTTATGGAAGATATTTGAATTTGAAGTCAAAATATTTGAAATTCAAAATATTTCCTAATATATCAATTCTATTTTAGGAAAGTGATTGATTTAAATCTTATTTCAAAATTCAAATCCTTGAGGATTTAAATTAATTCTTTCCTAAATCTAATTCCTAAATTGGAGATCCCTTATTACTCTTGCAAATCAAATCCCATCTCCCATGCATGCCACCCGCCCATGCTTACACCCATTAATGCCTTATTCAATTATTTCCTAATCCCAGAATCCTGCTTAGGAAATAATTCAAAAGAACCTTAATTCCCTCTGGACCGATTTTCCTCTCAGCCCGTTTTGATTAATCAAGTTTCCTAAAGAGTATTTGCGTTTTGGAAAGACAGCAAAGCCTTCCCTCTTTTTTCTGCATTGCCGCCAACCCTCACGGTCCCTCTCTGCCCACACCCGAACCCCTCCCTCTCCTAAATTCTCCCTCCAGCCATCTCTCCCCTCTCATGGTTGAGATCTTGGCACAAGCAATCTCCACATAGTGCCATTCTCTCATTTGAAAATCTGAGATTTTCTTCTCAGATTTTAACTAGAAAATTGAGAATTTTCTCCGATTCTGGAAGGACTTGGCTTACTTCTTCAGCACACTCTGAAGAGAATATCGTAGCTCTCCAACCTTGGATAATCTTCAAGAGTAGTTGCCACCGTGGAGATTCTCCACGTTTCCTTAAGCAAAGGTTTTTCTCTTTCTCACTTGCATTTTATTTCTTCTAAATCTAAATTCTCATTGGATGGTTATCATCACGACAACTCCTTCAAGTTGCTCTTGCCAAGCTTAGTGAATCATAGGAATTGAGTGTACTTTCTATGCATCCTAGATCTCATTGTTAGATTAGGGATTAATTTGAAAGCTACTATTTTGTGTTGTTTTATTTTCTTAATTATCTTGAACGCTTCAAATTCGGAGCATGTGATTTCGCCTACGCAATTGATCGCTTCATTTGTCTTAACCGTCGTTTGAAGATTGCTTATAGTTTTGTTCTGAAATTATTCTAATTTAATAGTTGTGCAATGCTCAAATGAAATCAAAACCATAGCATCTAAGTAGTCCTGCATCATCTGGTATCAGAGCATGGTATGCTCTTGCATGTTTTAGGATTCCTGGTAGTTTTTCTTATTGGTGTTTTCATTTTGCATTAATTTCATTTAGAAAGTTTTTCACTTTATCCCTAGGGTGCTACTAAGTCATTGTGTTTCATTTATCTTGCATAAATCACCTTTAGTTTCCCTACACCCACTGTTTAGTGGCTGTCCAGAAAATTCCTGCATCCTTTTGTAAGCTTTAGGACCTCCAATTAAGTGTTTACTTGCTGTCCTTAGCTTTGCCATCACTATTACTTGTTAGGGTAACTTTTTACTTGAGTGTAGTTTGCTGTCCCTGAATTTCCTGCACCATTTAGGATCATTTTAGAGTGTCTTTTCATCCCCTAGCTTGCTGTCCACTTCCTAGGAAACCACCCAAGTTTTTTTTTCTAGAAAAAAAAGAGGAGAGCCATTGTATTTAGGAATGGACCCGGAACAACTAGGAAGGACCTTATACCTCTTGGTAGGCCAAATGAACACTATTAGTCAGCAACTCAAGGAAAACCAGGCGGATCTAGCTGAGCTTCGTAGGAACACCACCGAGAGATTCGATACACTTGAGCGAGCAAGAGACCACCCCACTCCTTACACCCCATCTAGACCCACTTCTATGTATGGGGATGAAACCTACCCGGATGAGAGGCCACATCGGGCTAATCATCGAGCTCACTATCATGGACATGATCCACGTCATGATCCTGATTTGGATGAGAGGCATCATCGTGCCAATCATCGTGCTACCTACCACGGCCATGATCCCGATGCACCACTTATGAAGAACATTAAGGTTGATGCTCCTACCTTTGATGGCACTCTCGATCCCCAACTCTTCCTAGATTGGATCAAAGGTATGGATAATTTCTTTAAGTGGTATGATATTTCTGAGGCCAGGAAGGTTAGTTTTGCTGCCATGAAGCTTACGGGCAGGGCGAGTTAGTTTTGGGCGAACTTAGAGAGTCTCAGGGAGGATAGAAATGAGTACCCTATTGTTGACTGGCTGTCCATGAAGCGGGAACTCAAACAGAAGTACTTGCCCTCGTCGTACTTCCCCCGCCTATTGGACAGGTGGAATAGGTTGACCCAAGGCAACAAACCAGTGAAGGAGTACATCGCCTCGTTTGATGACTTCTTGATTAGATGCAAAGGGGAGACCTCTACCACCCCCGCGCAAATCTTATCTATGTTTCGAACCGGGTTGCGTGAGGATCTACGCAATGAGTTATTTGCCCGGAACGTCACTACACTGGAGAATGCCTACAGCTTAGTGCTTGATCTAGAGGAGTCCCGTTCTCAACACCCGAGTCGTTCCCATGATTCTAGACCCTCGTATAGATCAACCGGTAGTTCCACCCCGCACACTCCTGCTTCATGACCCACCCCGGGGAGCACGACCCGACCACCCACGGGTCCACCTGCACCTAGATCTGATTTTAGAAGTAAACCTCCCACCTCGGATGCCCCTCGGTCCAATCCCGGAACCAAGTGCTTTCGATGTCAGGGGTATGGGCATATCGCTTCTCAGTGCTCCAGTCCTTATAAGGTTTCGATTGTTGAGGAGATGACTGAGGACGATCTCGAGCCCGAGGTTGATTAGATCCATCAAGTCGAGGAAGACGGCGAATACTTCGAGGAGGAGGACGACACTACGATCCTCAACTGCCTTCAAAAGCTGGATACCTCTCCCATCTGCGTGGTGAGATGTGCACTATCACACCCGACACCCACAGATGACTGGCATAGGACCACGATTTTCCATACCTACACCAAAATCAAAGACAAGAACTGTAAAGTCATAGTGGATAGTGGTAGTTGCATTAATGCTGTTTCCTCCAGCATGGTATCCCAGTTAGGTCTGTCTGCCGTTTCTCACCCCAACCCGTATTTGGTATCGTGGGTCAACTCCAATGCCTTGGAGGTGAAGGAACGAAGCCACGTACCCATCTCCTTTGTCACTTATATGGAGAATGTCTGGTGCGATGTGTTAGCTATGAATGTTGGACAAATTTTGCTAGGTCGCCCCTGGATCTACGATAACGATGTCCACATTTATGGGCGTTCAAACACCTGTGTGTTTGAACATGCTGGTAAAAAGATTAAGCTTTTACCATCACAGCCCCGGGTTACGGATACCACGAAATCCAACCCAGCCAAATCTAAAAAGGGCGTGAACCTTGTCACCGCCAAAGTTCTGATTACTGAGTTTGCCCAAGGCGCCCCTCTGTTTGCCCTAGTTGGTCGTGAGATTTCCACTGAATCTGACGAGCCCATTCCTGAGGAGGTACAACCTATTTTAGGACAGTATGCTGATGTCTTTCCCGAGGATCTCCCCGATCAGTTACCACCACTTAGAGACATCCAACATGCTATAGACTTCGTCCCTGGAGCCTCCCTTCCAAACCTGCCACACTATCGCATGAACCCCACGGAACATGCTGAACTTAAAAAGCAGGTTGACGAATTACTGCAGCGAGGTTTCATTAAGGGTTCGTTTGGGACGGCTTCACGGCTGCGTTGCTTTATAAAAATTTGCTAAATGCCCGTTTGGCGTATTGCGGCAGAACAAGTTGAGCAAATTTTTGCGGCCCGCCGCTGCTTCCCGCAACCTTTCAATGCCTCTCGTGGTCGGCTGCTTCCCGTGGTTTTAAAAGGAAAAGATGTCATAAATGCCCCCATTTGTGCGAGACTGCTTCTCCCTCGTCGTCAGCGATGTCATCTCACGAACTGCGCTCCGCCGTAGCGATGCATGGATTGTTCTTCTTCTTACTCTTCTTCTTCCTATTCGTCTCATGGATGCCTGGAACGGAGCTGTTTGGATAAACTTGCCGGCGGGCGGTACGAAGTGCGTTTCGGAGGAGATCCAACCTAATGTCGTCGTCCTCGCTGATTACTCTGTTGTTCCCGAGGACCCTAGCCACGAGCACCCCACGATCTCTGCCAAGGTATTGATTCTATATTAACCGTTTACTAGATTAGTGAAAAAACTTGATTTAAGGGATGAGTTTAACGCAAATGGTGTCCTATCTTGTTGGGTTGGAGAAAAGATCCTGACATCCTGTTTTAGGTCTCCAGATTGAAAATTTCTGGATTTTCTTCACGGTATTCTAGATTGGTGCCCCTATGTTGTTTTTTGATTGATGGAGTAGAATTAAACGAAGAGAGAGGCTTGGCCCGTTGTTATGCGGTTGTTGTGTTATGTGCAATTTTTTTATTGATGCAGGTATTTGATGCAGGCATGCAAAGTTGAGCTCACATCTTCAGAGAGCAATAGCTAAAATAGTTCATCATTTGAATACTCATCATTGGTAATAATTTATGATTTTAATTTCCACTGAAATTTGCGATGGCATTGAAGATCAATAGCTGAAATAGCGTTTTATGCATTACTATTTTTTAAAACTACTATGATTTTGATTTCCACTATAAGCAGTTTTATAGCAATTTCGAATATCTGGAAATTATATACGAAACTTTTGTTTTCCACGAAATTAGCTACAGCAAAGCAATTATGATCGTTAGAGCCAAAGAGGTTTTTATATCATATTGAATTGTCTTTCTAGTTTGAATTTATATTATTTAAATTTATGCATAATGAGGGTAATAATGTAAATTGTTCTTATATAACTGCAGCAAAGCAGTTTTACAGTTATAGTACCCAAACAAAAAATATTGTTTTATGTACAGCAACTTTAGAAAGCAACTTTCTATAAAGTAACTTCACAACCTACTTTACGGACAGCTGCAGCCGTCCCAAACGCACCCTAAGGAGAGTCTTAGTCCCTGCGCGGTGCCGGCCCTTCTCACACCGAAGAAGGACGGAACTTGGAGAATGTGTGTTGATAGCCGTGCTATCAACAAGATCACCGTCAAATATCGATTCCCTATTCCGAGGCTCGATGACATGCTCGATATGATGACGGGTGCAACATTGTTCTCCAAAATTGATCTTAAAAGTGGGTACCACCAGATCCGGATCCGACCCGGTGATGAGTGGAAAACTGCCTTCAAGACTAAGGATGGTCTTTATGAGTGGTTAGTCATGCCATTTGGGCTTAGTAATGCCCCTAGCACCTTTATGCGAATCATGACTCAAGTGCTGCGTCCGTTTATGGGAAAGTTTGTCGTCGTCTACTTTGACGACATTCTTATTTACAGTCATTCCATTAGTCAGCACTTGGACCACTTAAGGCAAGTTTGTGAGGTCTTAAGGAAGGAGCAATTATATGCCAATCCTAAGAAATGCACCTTCCTAGTAGATCGCGTCATCTTCCTAGGCTTCATCGTTTCAGCCCAAGGGGTTTCCGCAGACCCCGAGAAGGTGAGGGCCATTGTAGAGTGGCCTATCCCTCAGACTATCTGGGAAGTCCGCAGCTTCCACGGATTAGCCACCTTCTATAGGAGATTCATACGGAACTTCAACACGATTGTTTCTCCTATCACTGACTGCCTAAAGAAGGGTGATTTCCACTGGACCTGGCCGCCACTAGAGCTTTTGATGAGATTAAGCAGAAAATGGTGGAGGCCCCAATGATGCGACTTCCTGATTTCTCCAAAGTCTTCGAAGTGACTTGCGATGCTTCGGGGGTCGGAATTGGAGGAGTCCTCTCCCAGGAAGGTCACCCAGTAGCTTACTTCAGTGAGAAATTGAACGATATCCGACAGCGTTATTCTACATATGACAAAGAGTTCTACGCCGTGATCCAATCACTTCGTTATTGGCGACATTACTTGCTCCCGCAAGAATTCGTCATCTTTTCGGATCACGAAGCTCTACGTTATATCAACTCCCAGAAGAAATTGAATGCGCGCCATGGTCGATGGGTTGAGTTCCTTCAGGAGTACACGTATACCCTTTAGACATAAGGCGGGAGTTGAAAATAAAGCTGCTGATGCTCTCAGTCGTCGTATGATGATCACCACTGAGATGAGAGCAGAAGTTGTGGGTTTTGACCAAATAAAGAGGGATTATTTGGAATGCCCCGACTTCAAGGAAACCTACACTCTCTTGTCCACTAGCAGCACGCGCTTTATGGACGATTTCCTACTGGAGGATGGTTATCTTTTCAAAGCCCAGAGGCTTTGCATTTCGAGCACCTCCCTTAGGGAATTTTTGGTCTGGGAACTCCACGCTGGAGGCCTCGCTGGGCACTTCGGACGGGACAAGATTATCGAAGCCGTGGAGTACCGTTTCTTTTTGGCCCAGCCTTAAGAGAGATGTTGGTCGGCTGGTCAGTCGGTGTCACACCTGCCAACTGGCCAAGCAACGAAAGCAGAACACTGGTCTTTACACTCCTTTACCTGTCCTCAGTTGTCCTTGGCAGGACGTTAGTATGGACTTTGTTTTAGGCCTGCCCAAGACACTCCGTAGGCACGATGCTATTTGTGTAGTAGTTGACCGGTTTTCCAAAATGGCCCACTTCATTTCATGTTCTAAAACATCCGATGCCTCCCACATCGCGAAGTTGTACTTCAATGAGGTCGTCCGTTTACATGGTTTGCCCAAAACCATTGTTTCGGATAGGGATGTGAAATTCACTAGCTATTTCTGGAAAACCCTATGGATGAAAATGGGCACCAAACTTCAATTTTTCACTGCCTTTCACCCACAGACAGATGGTCAGACCAAGGTAGTTAATAGGAGTCTGGGTAATTTGTTGCGATCCCTGGTTGGTGAACACATTAGAGATTGGGATTCCATTCTACTTACTGCTGAGTTTGCTTATAATAATTCAATTAACCGAACCACGGGTTTAAGTCCTTCTGAAATTGTATACGGGTTCAAACCTAGACAGCCGTTAGATCTGATACCCATGAGTTCTAGGTATAGGATTTCTGAGTCTGCATCAACATTTGCATCTCATTTGCATGAACTTCATAAAGACATTGCACAACAAATTGAAAAGTATAATCAGGAATACAAATTACATGCAGATTTAAAACGTCGATTTAAAACTTTTGAGGTTGGTGATTTTGTTATGGTACGGATTCGTCCAGAGCGGTTCCCTCTATGAATAGTTAAGAAATTGCATGCAAAGAGTGCTGGACCTTTCAAGATTCTTAAGAAAATTAATGACAATGCTTATATAGTGGATCTGCCTGCAGATTTCAATATAAATCCCTCTTTTAACATAGAAGACTTAGTGGCATATGAAGGTCCTGACTTTAACCCACAAAATCCACTATCAAAACAGCCTTGTGTGAACCCACCCTGTGAGATCCCAAGCCTACCCCCACTACCAAATATTCCCAAATTTCCTTTGGCAGAGCAAGTGGAGGCAGTCTTAAGTGATGAGATCATATCCACAAGAGGAGGACGAAGAAGATATTTGATCAGGTGGAAAGGAAAGCCCGAGTCAGAGGACACATGGCTAGATCGTGAGAAGCTGCAGCAGATTGACCCAGATGCACTAGAGATCTACGAGAGCGCTAGAAATTCCTACTCGACGGAGTCGAGTTTTCTCCCACCCCGGGAGAATGATGGGGACATCAGATCGTCATGGAGAGTTTATCAGAGACGCGGTCGTCGATCTACGGCCACGATCGAGTCTTTATATTTTTGAGTCGTTGATGTATTTTATTTTCATGTAGCTTGTTATTTGCTTATGTGGCATTTATGAGTCGTTGTATTTTTATTTTATTTTATTTCGTTGCTTATGTGTTGTCTTTCCCGTTGTACCCCTCTTATGGGAGTTTTCGTATGTGAGCCCAAGGGCGTTGTGTCTTTTGTTTCGAGTCATGTTGTAGGAGGCTATTTAAAGCCCCATTTTATTCTATTATGGCTAATGAAGGATTATTGAAGAATTTTGTTTTCTTGCTTGGAGCATTGTGAGAACTTGTGAGTTATAGTGGAGAGCTTCCTTGGAGAGGAAGGAGATGGCGCAATACCCACCAACTTAGATAAGTCGAGTTCGTGGCTTTTCCTTAATCCTCTTTGTTTTTCTCCTATCTCTTTTCCCCAACCATTACTCACCGGTTTCCTCCACCTCACCCACCCAATTTCCCTCTTGAACCTCGCGGCCTAACATACCCACCTCCACCCCAAACCGCTGGCCATCTCATCCAACCATCCCGCCCAAAATTCCTACGACCTCTCATTGCCCGCAATCCCTCCTTGCCGCCGGCCATAGCCTTTGACCGTCGGCCTTGAGCCCTTGCCGCCGATCTCCTCTCCTTTTTCCCTCTTTGATTTGCTTCCTATTGTGGATTTGTTATGTTATGGAAGATATTTGAATTTGAAGTCAAAATATTTGAAATTCAAAATATTTCCTAATATATCAATTCTATTTTAGGAAAGTGATTGATTTAAATCTTATTTCAAAATTCAAATCCTTGAGGATTTAAATTAATTCTTTCCTAAATCTAATTCCTAAATTGGAGATCCCTTATTACTCTTGCAAATCAAATCCCATCTCCCATGCATGTCACTCGCCCATGCTTACACCCTTTAATGCCTTATTCAATTATTTCCTAATCCCAGAATCCTGCTTAGGAAATAATTCAAAAGAACCTTAATTCCCTCTGGACCGATTTTCCTCTCAGCCCGTTTTGATTAATCAAGTTTCCTAAAGAGTATTTGCGTTTTGGAAAGACAGCAAAGCCTTCCCTCTTTTTTCTGCATTGCCGCCAACCCTCACGGTCCTCTCTGCCCACACCCGAACCCCTCCCTCTCCCAAATTCTCCCTCCAGCCATCTCTCCCCTCTCACGGTTGAGATCTTGGCACAAGCAATCTCCACATAGTGCCATTCTCTCATTTGAAAATCTGAGATTTTCTTCTCAGATTTTAACAAGAAAATCTGAGAATTTTCTCCGATTCTGGAAGGACTTGGCTTACTTCTTCAGCACACCTTGAAGAGAACATCGTAGCTCTCCAACCTTGGATAATCTTCAAGAGTAGTTGCCACCGTGGAGATTCTCCACGTTTCCTTAAGCAAAGGTTTTTCTCTTTCTCACTTGCATTTTATTTCTTCTAAATCTAAATTCTCATTGGATGGTTATCATCACGACAACTTCTTCAAGTTGCTCTTGCCAAGCTTAGTGAATCATAGGGATTGAGTGTACTTTCTATGCATCCTAGATCTCATTGTTAGATTAGGGATTAATTTGAAAGCTACTATTTTGTGTTGTTTTATTTTCTTAATTATCTTGAACGCTTCAAATTCGGAGCATGTGATTTCGCCTACGCAATTGATCGCTTCATTTGTCTTAACCGTCGTTTGAAGATTGCTTATAGTTTTGTTCTGAAATTATTCTAATTTAATAGTTGTGCAATGCTCAAATGAAATCAAAACCATAGCATCTAAGTAGTCCTGCATCAAATATTTTTGGCGTTGCCTTTAACTATGTATAGGAAATGTCCACGTGTCTCCTGTTCTACATGTGTCTCCTGTTCTATTTTGTGGCTAGGTTGGTTGATGACAGTTATAGATGCACCAGGATAAACATGTATAATTTTTTGAAGTGAGGGATAACTTCGATCATGGTAAAATAAGATTTTCGTTGAACTTTTTGATGGTTGGTCCTGTTGTTATCATGTGGATGATCCAACCGGTATATGATGACATGAAAATGACAGGAAGTGCTTGTAGAAATTTAGGAAATATCTTGGATGAAATCTGATTTCAGCAATTTTAGAAAACCAACGACAATAAAACTAGGATTAAAACACACAAGAACACTTTTCCATTGAAAGTTTATTGAAAGAAAAGACAAGATACAAGTGGATCTTCAATTGGAGAGGAAGATCCGACTCTCCCAATTCTCTAGCCGCCGGCTAGAGCCCAAACGCCTTAAGAACAATCTAATTTCAGCAACCAACACATACCCTGACCCTAGAAAAATCACCTATTTAAAGCGAACAATAAACAACAAATACTCAAACAGCCCTTTACTAATTCCCTCATATTTGTTGAATTATTTCCCTTTCAAATTAGCCCCTAAATATGTCATCTTCAATTAGGAAACATTTCATAATTAATCCTCTCCAAATTAGCCCCCAAATCCATCTTCTTCAATTAGGAAATATTTCTTAATTAATCCCCTCCAAATCAACCCCCAAATATGCTATCTTCAATTATGAAACATCTCCTAATTAATTCTCTTTGATTAAGAACCTTCCTAAACAACTACCTCTTGATTAGAAAATTTCTAATTCCCTTCCAAGTTCCAATCAAAACGGCCAGACGGCCAGTCTATCCATAACTTGTATGGTATTCTTTGGGTTATGTGAGAAGTTTTCTTCAATTCTACTTACAAGAGACAAGAAGTGGCCATCGTTTTGCAAATCAGGACTAGCCTATGAATTGGCATTGGATTAACCTCTTATGAATCATGCTTTGAATCCATCTGAACTTGAATTCAAATTATTTGGACATGTTGATAGCTTTGATTAGGCACACAATGAGTTGTTAAACTCTTTTTCACTTTAAAATCATATAAATAGGCATTTTTAGCAATGTTGATACCTCACTCATGCAATTCCTTCCTCGTCCTCTCTGAATCCTTTCTCTCCTTTGATATTTGTAGATAAATGATTGAGAAGTTATCACGACCCGACTCGATTAAGCTCAAATTAACGAGGCGGAAAACATACGGTTGTACGGAAAATTTAAAACCTTCATTCCAATGTAATATATCATATCATAATAATCATCCAAACAAAAGTAAGAAAGAGTCACTAATTCAAAACAACATTTTATTTCATCGATAAACAAATACATGTAATTCTACAATAAAAAAGTGTATTTCATTCTATTACATGGCATCAAAAATAACAAAAAGAACATGTCTTCTGGTGATTCCCTACGACGATAGGTGAACAGCTGCTTGCTAGCCATCACTGATTAGTGGGCTCTCCTGAAAAGCATCCCACAATTAGGGTGAGTTAAAACTCAGTATGTAACATGCTATTCAATCAATTTCAGAAAAAACAAGGTAAAGAGACACATTATGCATGCTAATTTTATGGTACAATGCAGTAATAAACTAAAGAAAGAAACAGTAAATGTGTTATGCAGTAGTGACTGGTGTGCTTAAGTCTGTATGTCATTCTATATGATCGTTTTACTTTTAATCTGTCTGTAACATTTTACATTTCACTTTTTTTTTTCATGTTTTCCTTTATACTATTTATGCATATAACATATTCATATCTTATACATCCCATGCAACTTGATTTTTGAAAGCGAGGGAGATTAGTGACCGAGAGATGTTGCGGAGTTGCATGAAATATTCTCCCTACAGGAAGTGATCTAGTTATGCCTATTGAATATCCAAAACTAGTTGCAAAGGTTGTGAATAATGCACTAAGAAAAAAATGTAGAATCATTTGCAGTCCAAGGAGTAACTCTGGCTGTGGTGAAGGAGTGTTTCAGGTAGATTTACCGAGGATTGATCCTATGAGCAACTCTTGTGTGATTCGACCGACATACGATAAAGTTGAAACAAAATTCAAATCTTTTGGGCATGTTTATGGTTTTGATGAGGCACAGATAGAGGCTTTACAAATATTTTGAAATTAATTTTAAGCAGTTTTGGCTTTACAAATATTTTGAAATGAATTTTAAGCAGTTAGATGACATCCACGCTTATTTCTTCATGCTTGTTATATTGTTCCATTCTTGGCATTGATCAAAGAGTAGGAGGAAATTTCATAATTCTCGATCAGTTACAATTTTTTCTGTAGCATCTTAGTGATTATATCTAAAGACTTCTTAGTTATTGAGTACTTGAAGGGTGAGTTGCAAAATCCCATAGTCAAGGTAAGCTTGGCAATGATGGACTTGGAAGTTGTGACCTCCTGAGTTGCCCGGGGTGCAGTAAGAGCTGTTGCCTTGATGGACTCTTTTTCCATCCTTTTCCATCTTTTCCTCCTGTATAACTATCTGCCATGGAGTATCTAGTTCTAACGCGAAAATAATCATTGTCTTGGGTTCCAAGCAAATTAAAACTAAACAAATCTTGAATACAATTCTCAAACAGCCTTAAACAAAAATGTCTCCCACCACGTTGTTAATTACAGTGCTTCAACTAAAATAACTGGTAGCCATTGATGTTTCAAAGGCCTTTCTTCTCAAATGTTATCCATCACTTTGTTACTTCATGTTTTCTTTATAGTCTCTCCAGACCAAAAATAGGCTTTTTGCTAAGCTTAATTGGAATAACATCATACTTCAGGGACAGAAGACCCAAATGGAAGAGCGTTGCAAGCAGGTGGAGCAGTATTCATTGAAGTTGATCAAAGAGAAAGAGGATAGCGATCAAGTGATTATAGAACTTAAGCAAGGTCTGGAAACAGCAAAGAACACATATGAAGATCGTTACCAGCAATTAGAAATTGAAACAAAGCAAAATGAAGCAAGATTACAAGAAAGAATAAAGGAGGTTGAACTCTTGCTATCAGCATCAACTAAGAGGATAAATGAACTTGAGGCATTCTCTGAGTCAAAATTCCAGAGTTGGAATCAAAAGGAGAATGCGTTTTACAATTTTGTTTCTTCTCAACTGCAGTCAGTTAAGGTGTTGAATTATTGATTTATATTTGTTTTTTTTTCTTTGTTCATTTAATTAGATTGATTCCGATTTGAAGAAGTGGTTAATCTTGTCTATATCAGAGCTTGAAAATTTCCTCAGAATCCATCAGGCTAGAAGTTGTAAACTCTCAAAGGGATTGGAGGGAAGAAATGAGTAGCATGGGTATAAATGATGTAACTTTAAGCATCTTTTATTTATTATTACAATGCTTTGAACTTGCTATTCTTTTCTATGGTTATGCAGGGGTTAGACTTAAAGGTTTAGCAGATGCTGCTGAAAACTATCATACGGTTCTTGCAGAAAATAGAAAGTTATACAATGAAGTTCAGGAACTAAAAGGTATCTACTAAAATTTTAGAATATTAAATCTTTGTTTTGTAAGCAGAAAAGGTTGCCTTGGCATGCAGCCTTTTAACATTTAACCATGTTTGGTTTTTTAAGTCTTTTTCCAATCGTTCTTGTTCATTGAGAAGTAAATGCCCATACATCCAACATAGTCTAACTCAATGAAAGAAAATAAGTAGAAACTGCATTTTGTCAGGAAATATCAGAGTGTATTGTCGGATAAGACCTTTCCTACGAGGGCAAAATTCAAAGTTAACCACAATTGACTACATCGGTGAGAACGGTGAGCTTGTCCTTGTGAACCCCTCTAGGCAAGGAAAAGATAGCCATCGGATGTTCAAGTTCAACAAGGTCTTTGGCCCAACTGCTACTCAAGGTTCTTAATTTTCTGGCACGTGCTTATTTTTGATTTTTTCTTGTATTATATATTTCTTAAAATAATTCACTGATAACTGCATCTAACGTTCCATTTTATGACAATGACAGCACAAGTTTTCTTGGATATTCAACCATTGATTCGTTCGGTTCTTGATGGCTACAATGTGTGCATCTTTGCATATGGTCAAACTGGGTCGGGTAAAACATTTACAATGGTATAATCATGGTTATTTATAAACGTATATTTTTTCAATCTACTTTAGATAGCAGCGTACCTCTAAAATCTGATATTCCTTTTATTCGAATTATCTTTTGGCAGAGTGGACCAAACGTTTCTTCAGAGGAAGAGTGGGGGGTCAACTACCGAGCCTTGAGCGATCTATTTCATATGTCGCATGTTAGGAGAAATGCCTTCACGTATGAAGTAGGTGTTCAAATGGTTGAAATCTATAATGAGCAAGTTCGTGATCTGCTTTCCAATAATGGCTCACAGAAACGATATCCTTGCATTATTATTGGCTTTAAGATGCTTAACGCTAAATGGCTAAAATTGTTAAGATAATATCATTTTGGTGCTTTTTTTTCCAGTGCTTAATGATGATATAACTATGATGATTGAAGTTTTTACAATATAGGTGCTCTTTAAGGTTATCAAATATGCCATTTGCTTATTTCATTACATTTAAAAAGTACATTCATGTAAAGATGGTTATTTTCAATATCCCATGTTATGTGTGAAATTTAATCCTCAATTTGTTGTTGGCAATGAAATATTTGAGTCACTGTGATGCAAATTTGGAGTTGCAGTGGCTGCCATTGGTTTTCTCAGGTGAAATTTCCCTGTGCGATTTTCTTCTATGGCTATCTTAGAATTGTAGTTGGGTTTGGCATCTTCCATCTTTGAACTTTCCTTTGCGGGTGCTATAGCTTTGATGTTTCCTTCAACAGCATTGTTCCTCCTCGGAGTTTAGTCTCTTTTTGGGGTTTTTTGGCTCCTTATGACATTCCACTGTAGCCGTGAATTTGATTCTATTTTTTTTTTTAAATTATTTTTTTTTTTCAGTTTTTTTTTTTTTCCTTTTGTGCTTCCTTCCATCTACTTCCATGTCTTTCTTGAGCATTGTTGGCTAATTAACTATTGGTTGCCTTATTTTATCTGAATTCTACTGGCTGTAGCTTAAAAAATGGACATAGTTAGAATTTACTTGTAACAAATTCTAAAAGTGGAAACTTGTTGTTTTGGCTAAAACTGAGATTGGAAACTTCCAATTTTTTTGACTTAGAACTTGTAGTATTCGGCTAGATTATAGATGATATAGGGAAGTTGTTATTTTGGGAATTTTTTAAATGCCTAGTAGAACATACATGACTAAAGCAAAAATATATGAGTTTAAAGCTGATCCTTGATGTAATCCAATTGAAATAAGAAATACTTGGTTAAACCACCTTGTTTTTGAAAGCAAGTAATAACTCCCGTAATAACTTGAATTAATTAATATAAGCAGTATTAACTTATTTCTTTTATAGAACTCTCCAAAACAGTTCTCTTAGAACTTTTATCATATGCTTTCTCTAAATCAATAAATATCAAATCCAAAATTCTAAATCCTCCTTACTCTCTCTATACTTCTCCATCAAACCTCTCACTCTCTCAGCAAATATATAGCTTCCATAGTATACCTACCGGCCATGAATTCAAACCGATTTTGAGAAACATTGGTATCATGTCGTAACATTTTTTTTTTAAATGTCGTAACATTTGTTTAATTACTCATAATTTTAACGTATGACACATTAACTAAATTTCTCTATAATTCACGCAATCTTATGCATCTCTTTTATTCAAAACAAACAAACTCCTTCACTCATCTGACATCATTTTAGAAAATAATATTTAAAAATTTAGTAAGCCAAGAAATTTCTTGATCTCAGCATTTCCATACTTCTATTGAGATATCAAACGTGAAGGGTTTACTAAACCTCTAAGAAATTAACCTTAAGAAAATGGGGTCATCTAAAAGTCTAAAGCGAATTGGGATATATCTGTTATTAGTCCAAATTTTAATGTATTTAATTTGACTTTAGTTTATGGATTTGTAATGAATGCTGTTGATGCTTCTCTTTTCATATCCTACTTATCTTGTTCTAGTAGTTACCTGATATATATATATATATACCACTAGTTATGGTACATATTAGAGATTTCTTGCGTTTTGGGATGACAAACTTATTTGTTATAATTGATTGTGGCCTTATTGGAAGCACAATTGTTATGCTTAGAGTTGCATGATAAAATATCAAATACTTAATTCACAAAATCATTTTTTTTTTAAAATCAGCTAGAATAATGCAAGTATTAAGTCACATTGGTTGTTGTTCTGCTTCTTTTTGATATTTCCTTATGCGATTTTCTTCAGCGGTTGCTTCTTTCTAGTGGCTATAGTTTGGTTTAACAACTTCTATCTGCCATCTTTCCTATACAAGTGTTATAGCTATGAAGTTTACATCAATGAAAGCTTTCTTTCTGAGAATACAGTAGTGTTCGGACTTTTTTTTGGCTCTCGTGCGACATTGCATTATGGTTGTTTATGAGTTCATCCTACAGAATTTTCACTTGTTTCCGTGTATGGTCTTCCTTGCCTTCTATGGCCTTTTCTTTTCACGGATTGTAGCATGTTCGATTGATACGTTTTTCTTCAGTTTTTCCCCTTTTTTGGATTCCTTCCATCTGCACATGTTTCCTTTTTAGGCACCCTGCTACTGGTCTCCTTTTCTCGGCATTCCACTGCAGCTAGAAAATTGGACAGTGCTGGAAAGTAATTCTAAATGTTGGAATTATTGTTTTGGCTGAAATGGAGACTAAACTAGCTATTTTGTTAGAATCCAAGTTTGTTGAGTTGAAACGTACAGTATTAGACTAGATCTTGGTGTATTTTGAGAAATTACTATTTTCGGATATTTTTATTATAAAAAGGAAGTTTGGAATTGGTAATTTTTCCTTTGTATCTTTAATTGTTTTTCTGATTGGTTTGTAATTTTGTATTCGTGATTGGGATTTTTTTTTTAAAGTTTGATGTTTTGATTTTTTTTTTTGTACTTAGAATTTTATTTCTGGCATAATTTGTACTATTTCTTAAATTTCTTATAGAATTTCAAATTTTTGTGACTTCTACATTCGTTCAGAATGCATAATTTTTGTTCTGTTTTTGCATCAAAAGTGATTCATATTTGCTTAGGTTGATTTTATGTGGTTTTTTTATCTCATCCTAGGTTTGCATTAGTGAATCCCATATCTTAATACGTCCTATGTTACACTAATAAATTTCATGTTATTCATATGGAGATCTTCAATATGCCATGATTGTGATGTTGGAATGTTTGATCTTTTGAGCTGAGTTATTCATCTGATTAAAGTGAATCACTTCCTTAACTTGCGCACACTTGGGATTTGGAGTATTTCACAGCCTCATGGTTTAGTTGTCCCTGACGCAAGCATGTTTATAGTCAAATCAACCTCAGATGTCTTGGAGTTGATGCAATTTGGGCAAACAAATAGGGCTGTTGGTTCAACTGCTTTAAATGAAAGAAGTAGTCGATCCCACAGGTCTCTTTTTCTTCTTTTTAGGCTGATAAATTCCTTTTGAACTTATGACTTGTGCTGATTTTCACATTTTGCAGCATTCTCACTGTTCATGTACGAGGTGTAGATTTGAAGACTGGTTCCACTTCAAGGGGATGTCTACATTTAATAGATCTAGCTGGAAGTGAGAGAGTTGACCGCTCTAAAGCAACAGGAGATAGACTTAAAGAAGCACAACACATCAACAAGTCTCTTTCTGCACTTGGTGATGTCATATTTGCACTGTCTCAGAAGAGTGCTCATGTTCCATATAGAAACAGTAAACTTACTCAAGTTCTTCAGAGTTCACTAGGTACTTTTGCTTTATTTGTTCTTACTATGGGGCTTTGTTGATTTTCTTCGTATTTTTAGTTCCTCATAGGAATTTCTTAATGAATTGCTATTAAAAGGAATTCCTTCTTGTCATTCTTTTCACGTGTTGAACATAATTTCTTATTATGATAAGAATTCTAAAGAAAAAGTAGTCTTTTGTTTTCTCCAAGATCCACGATTGTTCCACTCAACCATATTTCCTTAGTAATTTCTTACTCCCTATGCAGGTGGACAAGCAAAGACCCTCATGTTTGTGCAAGTCAATCCGGATGTAGAATCATGCTCAGAGACACTAAGTACCTTAATGTTTGCTGAAAGGGTATCTGGTGTGGAGTTGGGCGCTGCAAAAAGCAATAAAGAGGGTAAAGATATTAAAGATTTGGTTGAGCAGGTTGGACCATTATTTAGTTTTTCTTTATAATGCCATCTCGGTTAAGTTTTATCAACGATCTTGGGATTTACCATTTGTGATTATCACACTTGAGCTATAAAAGAATGAAGCATAAAACGGGCATGATCTCCATATTTGTAGGCTAATCTTATGTATTTAATACAATTTAGAAACTTTTGGATGCTTTTATTCTCAAATATATACCAATAAAGATGAGGGTTATTATTGCAACTTACTTTTATTGAGTGTTATCTAGTCAAATGATCACTTTATCAACTTATAGATTACACCTCTCTCATCTCCACTCTTTATCTAGGTCATGCTATTTTTCCCTTATTCTGGATCTTTGGATGTAGCTGCTTTGTTTATACATTTTACTCGCAAATCAAACTCTCCATCTGCATTATTCGGTGCATCTTCTTTGGGTATTATCATACTTAGAAAAGTTATCAGTGCGATGATCCATTTACACAACAACTATATATTTTTCCGTCGTTGTTGTCATCCTTCATGAGACTATCTCCTTTTATTCCTGCTTTGCTCTTGATCTCTCCTCGCCACATGTTACTCTTTCTCTGTAATATCCTTTTGCTACCTTCATGCCTTCATAGATATGCTGTCATTATCATCACCTCTATCCATGACAGCACCTCCCAATATATTATTGGATCCAATTGAGTGACTATTAGTTGATCAACTATCTAACCATATCTTTCTATCGCCCTTTTGAGAGATCAAGTCCAACTTATTGATATTCCTCTTTACTCTTATATTTTATTTAATTAATTATCCACTTCAATTCATAACATTGCCTTGTCTTTTTCTTCTTCTTCTTCTCTCTCTCTCTCTCTTTATATATATATATATATATATATATATATATATTTCCAGGATATATCAAGGTATGCTACAACATATTTTATGATAAAATATTCTGGATTTTAAAATGGAAACTCTTTTCAATCATCTTACCTAGTTTCTAGCTGTACTCCCTTTTAAGGTTCAAACCAATTTCTTGTCACGGGATGTTCATTATAAAATTTCATTTTGATAGATTAATTGATTGCTATAAAGCTTCATTGATTTCAAAATGGTTCACCCAGGTCCCTGCGGTCAGCTATTTTGTCACTCAGTTGATTGCAAAATGGTTAACCCAGATCTGTGTAGTCAGCTATTTTGACACATTTTCCCCAATTGCATGGGTGAACTCCATTCGAATCCCTTTATCTATGGCCGCCAATCAATGTTGGGATAAGTTATAAATGGATGGTATTAATGCCTTCTTTTATGATGAATTGCACCCAGCTATTTCAAGCAACTTTTCAGGTGTGCTGCTTATGGTGAAAACTATATTTTTCTATTGAATAAAGCTATGTTTGGCCTTAAATAGAGTCCATTAGCATTGTTTGACAAACTGTGAAAGTCTTAGTATCATTAATCTTTGGAGGTAAAATACTTTTTGCAAAGGTGCTTTGCTACAAAAGATTTGGGATGATCCCTGTAGTTGAAGTTGAATTTGTATATTCCTTGAAGGAATATTTCTTTAACAAAGGAAATATGCTACCAACCTAGAAGAAATGGTTTCTTTGGTTGTAAGTCTGTTGATAGGCCTACAGAGCCTCAAACATTGATGATGATGATGAGTCTCTTCATAATTCATCTCAATAATGAAGGTTACTAGGTTAATTGATTTATGTAACTGTTATCTAACCTAACATTTCATTTGTTGCTAGAGTGGCAGGTCAACAAATGCAAAATCAACAGAAGAACCATTATAAAGCTGTTATATGAATCCTCATATATATTTATAATGTTCCATATGAAAAATTTTGTTATCTTACTACATCAAAACATATGAACTTGAAAATATTATCTGATGTCGATTATGCCATCTCTTTTGAAGACAAGAAGTAAATCTTAGGATATCACATCTTCATTAGAGGAAGCTATTCACATGGATAATCAAGAAATAGGCTGTGGTTATTAGATTGAGTTGCAATGCTAAATAAAAAGCTATAACTCATTTTGCTGTGAAATGGTTTGTGTTAAAATTTTAAGGGTGGTTTAGTTTTCATATTACTCAATCTATGACTTTATATCCACCATCCATCTTGTCAACAATCCCATATTTCATGAATGAACTAAACACATTGAAGGGGTTGTCTTTCCACATGAGCTATTGTGTTTTCAAAGCAAGATATTTCTAGTTCAAAGTGGCATATATCTTTAGCAAAGTTTTAGAAAACCCTTTTTTTTTCTAGTTTATGTAACAAGTAGGAGCTCATAGATGTACATGCTCAATCTTATGTTGCACCGATACGGATACGGCGACACGATATACGGACACGTCATAACAGGCAAATACGGCGACACCGTCAATTCTAAAAAATACAGGATACAAATACGGCGCGGATACGACATTATAATATATAAATCATACATAAAAATTAAGAAAATAATCAAAGTGTAATATTTGAAATGACAAAAAAATTTGAAAATAACATTATTAATAGCATTGTATCTTATAATATCAAAATAAAAGTAAGCATTAAATATTTAAATGTCTAGTACAACAAAAAAAGTAAAAATATTAATTGTCCAGCACATGAAGTTTCATTGAAACTGTTTCAACTATTCAATAGAAGGAATGAAAAGATTAGCTTCTTTAGTGGTTTGTCTTTGAATTTCTATATCATCTTCAATAAATATCATAGCTTCCAATTCAGGCTCATCAAGTGAAAGATTAGCAATTTCTAATATTCCCATACCCTCAAGAGATTCAAATCCATCTCCAGTAACATCCCACATCCTGTTGTCTCCCTCCATATAAGTTGGAGTTTTTCTTGAGAGAAGTCGAAGGTTTGTTTGCACATAAACTAAATCTTCAGTCCGTTGTGTTGTAATTTTATTTCTCTTCATTGATTGGATGAATGAGTATGTGCTCCAATTTCTTTCACAACAGGATGAGGATGAAACTTGGCCAAGCAATTTTATGGCTATTATTTGAAGTAGAGGTGCTGAAGCTCCATGTATAATCCACCATATTTTCGGATCAATTCTCCATCTATCACGCAATGACTTTTGGTCATCAAAGTCCTCTAAATAACCAAAAAATTTAGCAAGCTCAATGTTGACACTTCTTCTCTTCTCATTTGGAAAATAACGCTTAAAACATGTCTTCCTCATATTTGAACTTTCTAAATCTTTATGTGGAGAAACTCATTGAGTATCCTCTTGAAGTCATTCTTTAGTTGAATATCTTCAAATAACATTAAAATGAAATAATGAAAAAGTATTGAAATTACAAAACAACCAATTTGTGAATTCATAATGAAAAAATGTTAAAATTTACCTGTGATTTTGTGAGTGAGCCAAGCAATGTAAATGTGTATTACTTTTGCTCCACCTATCTTCTAGAATAGCATAAATAACATTCCAGAAGCTTGAGTGTTCATGAAGTGCCTTCCTCTCATGTCTATATAATTTCTTTTACTTTGGCTAGCATTGAATCCCACATCTCATAAATGAGATGTAAACAAGACTTATCTGTATCAGCTACTCTCAACATCTCATAAATTGGGTATGTGAAATTTATGATGTATTCAATCTCATCCCACCATAAATCATCTAAAAGCTTCTCTTTTACATACCTAGCCTTTCCAACATCATCTTCCCTATAACATGACCATTTGTCACTGATCACCATAGCTTGAAGAGCATATTTTATTTTTTTTTGAATTTGTCACTGATCACCATAGCTTGAAGAGCATTTTATATATTTTTTTGAATCTTCTCAACATCACTATAACTGGGGCAAACCGAGTTTCAGCAACTGCAAGCATCTTCAAATTAGAGAAATCATTGAACATAGAGTCTCATGGAGTGATTCATAATAAAATTCCTAATTATAATTGCATCTCCAGCAATCACTGTGATCCAATGACATTTATTATAAGTGATTTCATTTGCCTCGGTATTATTAGCTGCACAAATGTTCTTCAAAGTAAGATTAAGCGTATGCATAACACATGGTGTCCAGAAAATATAAGGATATGCTTGCTCTACAAGTAGACCTGCAGCTCTACAAACAGGTGCATTATCAGTAATGACTTGAATGATGTTTGAAGGCCCCACCATTATGATAACTTCTTTGATTAAATTAGAAATGAAGAACTTATCATTGTACTATTCTTCACAGTTTACAGTTTTTATAAACATAGGATAACTCTCTGTTATAACCATGAAGTTGATAAGTGGTTTTCTTTATGGATCTGTCCACCCATCACAAACCAAAGTAACACCTTTTTCCTTCCAAACTCCTCTAGTAGGCTCGAGCAACTTCTCAATATTATCCCTCTCTCTTTGCAACAACTTCGTTCTAATGACATTATATCTTGGTGGCACGTATCCTGCAAGATTGTTATTGCATGCATATGTAAAGGAATTCTTGTAATGTGGATTCATTGTTATGTTAAAAGGAAGTCCAGCTGAGTAAAACATTCTAGCTATTTCCCCGTCTAGTTGTTCTCTCATTTCTAAATTAAATTCTTTCTCTAAAGCACTATCTACAACATGTTTTTTTTGGTTCAAATCCCTCCATTCGAAAAGGTCCTTTGTTTACAGTACTATCATCACATCTAATTGAAGAAGATGATGAAGGTATGAAGCATGAGTGCTTGGAAGTGGAATATGTTTTGGAAGTTCTTTTTTACTCTGCTCAGCTTCACTGATTTTCCTTTGTAATTCAGCCATTTGTGATGAGCTTATCTTCTGGCGAACTTTGATTCCATGACCACTAATCTTCAACAAATGAGCTTTCACTCTATAATATGATCTTTTGTATGTTGCATTACAAAAATTGCATTTGAATGCAATATTGCCTCCCTCTTCTGATGTTTTACCTATTTTTGTAACATAACCCCGTAGAGGTTTGTTATCTTCAATATTTTGATTTCTGATGGACCATCATCAAAATCAATTCCTACTCCACTAGAGCTTATTATCCTACAAATGATCTATACAAATTAAAACATATGAATTTGAAACATGAAAAAAATTAAGTGAAAGTGTAGATATGTTGCGACTCTGCCAGGAGTCCAAGGGAGCGCTGCCCTCTGGCGGGGTTCGACCGAGCATAGGGGTCAATGGGCAGCGTCCCCGGGGGTAAGGGGCAGCGCCCCTGCGGGGGTTTCAGGGGGCGGCAACACCCCCAGAACAAAATTTTTTTGCAAGAGTAATTTTTAAGTGTTGTTTATTTTTATGGAAAGATACCGAGCGGTACCGAGCATGTTTTAGCTTCTCGGTGCCGCTTGGTACCATTCGGTACCCCTCTATACCGAGCAATACCGAGTTGTAGTACCGAGCGATACTGAGTTCCAATACCGAGCGGTACCGAGTTCCAATACCGAGCAGTACCGAGTTCCAGTACCGCTCGGTACCGAGTAGTACCGAGCAATACCGAGTTCCAATATCGAGCGGTACCGAGTTCCAATACCGAGCGGTATTGAGTTCCAGTACTGCTCGGTATCGAGCAGTACCTAGCAATACTTAGTTCCAGTACCGTTCGGTACCAAGCGGTACCGAGTTTCGATACCGAGCCTATGATTAAGAAAATGAAGAACGAAGAAAACGAAGCTTCCCTGCTAACGTCGCCTTCACTGTCCGCGTTGTCGAGCCGCTCCGTCGACGAAGGATGATCCTATCGACTTGAATGCTCGCGTCGTCAAGCCTCTTTGTCGACAAAGGATGATCTTGTTTGTTTCTATGTTCGCGTCATCGAGCCGCTCCTTCAATTATAACGAAGAAGACGAACACTTGTGTGGAAACAAAGAGCCTAGCTCTTTGAAATGTTTCAGCCGCATAAATGAATATGGATATTGAGCGGAAACGCCGGAATGCCGAAATGAATAGGGTAAATTGAGGCTCCGTTTTTTATTTTATTTTATTTTTTTAATAGGACACGCGTATCCGATACGCTTGTCCAGTCAAATTTAAATAATATTTTAATTGGGCACGGCAAAGTTGTATCTGACACGTTTCCGTGCCGTATCGGAGGCGTATCCGTATCCAACACGTGTCCGATACAGCACGCCTCGTAAATAGGAGTATCCATGCAACATAGGCTCAATCTTTAGGAGGGAGAATATTGATGTATATAGTAATATTTGTTTATTTGGTAAAACTCTGATATTTGAAGGAGATTATATTAAAATATTGGAAAAAAATTTAGCCTAGGATAACATGTGAAAAAAATTGTTTTAGATAGGTTTAAATATCATTGGATTTACTTTTAGATGAGTTTAATATATAAAAAGTCTGTATTGTGCTCATCTCAAAGCAAATCTAGTGATATTGGGATCCATCTTGACCAAAATTCTCTTACGGGCTGTTTAAAAACTAGATTTACATCGGATTTGAGCAGGATTTAGCGTAAATCTTGCAAAATGGGATTTACACTTGACGTAAATCTCACAGCAGAATAAATCATTCGTTAGCACCTTTTTGGGCTAAATCCTGGATTTAGTAAATCTAATAGTTTAGAGGATTTATGGGATTTAGGCGAAGAAGCGCGCGAAAGGAAGAAGGAACTACTGTTTACCGAGTTAGGTGAAGGCGGACTTAACTTCTTACCATGGCCGGAAGGTATGTGTCCAGTCTTCTTGCGTCAAGTTGGGCCATTTGAAAGCATGGCTTCGGCTCTCCATCTCCGATGCTACGTGCTCTCCATCCCGTCTTTACTTCTTACCAGAGGTGATAGGTATACAATTTTATCGCATCTTGTTTTCTTGCGGCAAGTTGTCCCATTTGAAATATGACTGATGTAAAACGTACATGCAAGGATGATCCAAGTAATTATAAAATACGGAGTTCCCGCGACTATTGGAAGGCTTGGGAGGAAGTAGGTGGCATCTAAGAACCTTCCTGAACGTGTGATCAGCAACATAGAATGTCCGGGCAGCATTTGAAGTCCTTCCAAATGGTTTAAAAGCCAGAAAACATGTGCAGACTTCTGGACAGCAAACCAAAACCTTAAGACAGCTGATACGAAAGTTTGGACAGCACGCCTTGACCTTAGGAACCTTGGCAGCAGCTCTAGGGGTGATCGGATCTCAGGACAGCGCATAAAATCTATCCAGAAAAATTCTGGACAGCAGTTTGGCATGAAGAACTGCTGCGTTCCGGCTTTTTGGATGCAGAAATTGAAAGCGTATAGCATGAAAATTTGAGAATAACATTGGGAAATAGTCTTGAGATTAATTTACTTGCCTAGGTGGTAAGATTAATTAAATCCCAAATCAATTTGTGGGAGAGAGAATAGAAATCTGAAGTTAATTTTCAGATTAAGTGGAATTGGCGGGATGAATTTGAATTTAAATTCAAATTTTAACGGGGAGAATTAAATTCGATGAGAGAGAATTGTGGGAGGTAATTAGGGAGGCTTAATGAGGGGGGCTATTAATAAAATTGGAGAGAGAAAGCTCATGGAGAGGGGCCGGCCATAGTGAGAGAGGGGAGAGAGAAATTATGGATAATTAAGTGGGGCCCACACATTATTCAAAGCATTAAAGGAAATTTGAATTAAAATTAAAATTTTATTTCAAAGAGGGGTTTCCTAATTTAAGTGCTCGTATTTGGAAAGCTTTTGAATTTCAAAATTGAATTTGAAATTCAATTAATTGCTCTCTTAATTACTTGACCTTATTTTAGGGAAGCAATTAATGCTCTTTTGAAAATTGAAATTCAAACATGTGGGTTGGGTGAGGGGGGTAGAGGAGTTTCCAAATAGGTAGTGAATATTAGGAAAGAAAAATAATAAATCCAATTTGATTTATGTTGAAATTGGATTAATGAAAGGAACTTTCCTAATTTGGGATTCCCTATATAGAAAGAATTTGAAATTCAAAATTTGAATTTCAATATGATGGAGTGGCGAAGAGAGGGCCGGCGGGTGGAGGGTTGGAGGCCGGTGGCTTGGCCGTCCCAAGGAGGCCGGTGGAGCCGCCGGTGGCGGGATCGGCCTGGGGTGGCCGGTGGTGGACTTATGGGGGCCGGTGGAAGGGAATTTGGGAGGAAGAGAGTTTGGTTAGGTAGAGAAGAAATAAATTGGGTTTAGGAAAAAGAAAATATGGAGCTACACACCTCGAGCAACACCTCCAATAGAATTCACAAAGAGATCTACAAGCGCCACTTCCTCAAGAACTCACAAAGAGATTTTGGAAATCTCGGAACTCACAAAGAGATCCTTCTCCTCTCATGAACTCACTAAGAGATCAAACAAGTAGAATAAAATTTCATTAACAATTCATCATCCCATTACATAAGAAAGGGCCTCTATATATAGGCCTAAGAAATTAAAACAAGACATATATGCCCTATGGCTTACATAGGATGACCCTCTTAAGTGAGGGTAAAAACGGAAAATTTATAATACAAATTTAAAAATTACAAATAAAATATAAGATAACGTGGGACGATGACAACCGTTGATCTTCAGCTCCTCGGATAGACATGGACGGTTGGATGTCCGCATCAATGACTTTGCGAGCTCTCCATCCCGATTGGTCGCAGGATACCGTTTTATAAAGAGGTATGGGTTTCTCCCTAGCATCTCATATCCTCTACCTCCTCCCGTCGCCTAGTGTTCACCCGTTGAACGAGCGATCTGCTCTCACGCCTACCGCATTCAGGAAAGGCGTGTATTCTCTTGTTTACTTGCTCATGTATATATTCTATTGTATTTTTCCTATCCATTAACCCGTGCTTCTTGATCTATTTTTCCATCTAGTGTCCTTTACTGCAGTATAGATTTAGTAATATGCCTCATTTTTTGAACCAATATTTTTTTGGTCACACCGGATTTGAGCAGGATTTAATTGTTACAACAACAACAACAACAACAACATCAAGCCTTTATCCCACTACGTGGGGTCGGCTACATGAATCCTTTTTCTCCATTGTGTCCTATTAAAAGTCAAATTCTCGTTTAAATCTAATAAAGAAAGGTCATTCCTAATATTTTCTAACCAAGTCTTTTTAGGTCTACCCCTACCTTTTTTAACATAAGTCAAATCTAATACCTCTACTCTCCTAACCGGGTCATCGGAAGGCCGCCGTTTTATGTGACCAAACCATCTAAGGCGACTCTATCTAATCTTATCTTCTACTGGAGCTACTCCAACCTTTTCACGTATATGCTCATTTCATATCCTATCTCTAAGGGTAAAGCCACTCATCCACCTGAGCATCCTCATCTCTGCCACACTTAACTTAGAATTATGCTTCTCTTTTAATGGCCAACATTCGGCACCATAAAGCATTGCAGGCCTCACTACCATTATATAGAATTTTCCCTTAAGTTTGAGGGGTACATTTCTATCACATAACAAGCCCGATGCATTCCTCCACTTCAACCATCTAACTTGAATTCTGCTGATAATATCCCCATCTATTTCACCATCACTCTGAACAATAGATCCAACATATCTAAAACGTGTACTCTTATTAATGACTTGATCGCCCAAAGTCACAATCCCCTCACTAGGTCTATTACTACTAAAATTACACTCCATATATTCCGTTTTAGATCTACTCAAGCGAAAACCTCTAGCAGGATTTAATTGTTGTTCAGTTAAAATTTTGTAACATATACCTCATTATCTGCTAAGCATTAAAATATTTAATCCTTTTGCATTTGGTAAGTATTGTAATACATGTTTAAAGTGTCAGTCTCATTTTTGAAATCCGATTGTGAGGAAGCGTCACAAATTTTTAAACTTAGGAGCTCTTGATGATGAGTAGGAGATGATTTCTCAAGGAAAAAAAGTTCACCACTCATCGACATAATAAAATTGTTGTAGAAATGTCTCAATCATCCAAAAAAAATGCGAGGACCATCTTAGAATGATGGCTCTCGAGAGATTTTGATAGGAAGTGCTTGTATTCACAAGCAATCCTAACCCAAATCAAGTATCAAATAAAGCAAAACTGCTGTCCACAGCAGGAAAACAGCCCAAACCAGAGAAAATCTGAGAGAAAACGTGGGAGAAGCGTAGGAAAATAATCGCAAACACTTTTATTTCAATAGAGGATTAAAAGCACTTGCAAGATACAACTTTCCTTCAATTCGAGAGGAAGGAAGAACTCTCCAACGATCTCCGGCAAAGCCAAGAGCCCAAGACCAAACCTAGATCTCAAAGAGAAAACTCAAATTCAAGATAACCCTCATTTTCCTCTAAACTCCTCCTTATACAAAATTAATCATAAAGGATAATAATAAACTTCCTAAAACAGCCCTCACATTCAAAATTTCCCTCCTAAACCTCCCCCCAAGCGCCCACGTGAATCTCACGCTCCGCCCGCCCCTCTGTTTCTCCGCCTGGAGTAACAGTGGACCGGTCCGGTTTGGACCGGTCCAGCCGGCCCCTCCTGGGCCGGCGTAACATTACCGCCCTCCCAAAGAATCACCTTGTCCTCAAGGTGAAAATCAGGGAATTGCTGCTTCATCCTCCCATATGGCTCCCACGTAGCCTCGTAGTCAGGAAGATTCTTCCACTGGATCAATACTTCCTTAGTATTATCTTCTTTCTGGCGAACACCCCTCAGCTCCAACGGTTCCATTATCACTTCTAACTCCTCCGTAAGTGTGGTTGGCAGCTCGGGAATAGTAATGTGGTCACCAATGGCCTTTCTCAACTGTGAGACGTGAAAAACCGGGTGTATAGTCGCCGATGGGGGTAATTTCAGTCGATAAGCTACTGCCCCAATCTTTTCCAACACTTCATAAGGACCAAAGTACCTTGGGGCCAGCTTTTCATTCCTCCTGTTGGCGACTGTCTTCTGTCTGTATGGACGAAGCTTCAAGAATACCTTATCCCCTGCCTCAAACTGGATATCTCTTCTATGCCCATCTGCTTGCTTCTTCATGATTTGCTGCGCCCTCAGCAATTGCCTCTTCAACTCTTCAAGCACTCGGTCCCTTTCCTCCAAGTACTCTTCTACTGACGAAACCGGGGTACTGCTGCTCCCAAAGTGTACCAAGTGTGGGGGATCCCGCCCATACAACACCTTGAATGGAGTCATTTGTGAAGCCGAGTGAAATGACGTGTTGTACCAGTACTCAGCCCAGGATAACCACTTTGCCCATAGCCTTGGTGTCTCCGAAACAAAGCATCTTAGGTACGTCTCCAAGCTCCTGTTGACTACTTCCGTCTGTCCATCCGTCTGTGGGTGGTAGGCTGTGCTCCTCTTGAGCACTGTTCCCTGCAATCTGAATAACTCCCTCCAGAAATGGCTGAGGAATACCTTGTCCCTATCTGATACGATCGCTTCTGGTACTCCGTGTAGTCTGATCACTTCCCTGATGAAGGCTGACGCTACTGTCACTGCGGTGTAGGGATGTCTGAGTGGAATGAAATGTGCATATTTGCTAAGCCGGTCCACCACTACCAGTATCACCGTGAATCCTTCCGACCTGGGTAATCCATCGATGAAATCCATGGACACTTCCTCCCAGACTTTGTTTGGAAGTGCTAATGGTTGTAGTAAACCTCCTGGGGTCATGGCCATGTATTTGTTTCTTTGGCAGACCTCACAACCCGCCACCATCTCCTCCACGTCTTTATGCATCCCCTTCCAATAAAGTTCTGTTGCCAACCTCCTGTATGTCTTCTGAACTCCTGAGTGACCCCCAACTGAGCTTCCATGAAATTCCTGCAACAGGTGAGGAATGTGTATGGAAGTTCGTGGCATCACAAACCTCCCCTGGTACAATAGTCTCCCTCCTTCAATGTAGTAACCCGGGTGACTACTCCTATCTTTCTCCAGATCCTCCCTGATCTTCCTCAGTCCCTCGTCCAGCATACTTTCTTCTTTGATGGCCCCCCAATCTACTATCAATGGCGCTGACACAACCAACTCTTGAATCTCCCCAACGCATCTGGATAAAGCGTCGGCCGCCTTATTCTCCAAACCAGGCTTATAGTGGATCTCAAAATCATAGCCTAATAGTTTGGATAACCACCTCTGATGCTCTTCGGTCACCATTCTTTGCTCTAACAAATACTTCAAGCTCCTCTGATCAGTCCGTACAATGAAGTGTCTTCCCAAGAGATATGGCCGCCACTTTTGGATTGCCAAAACAATGGCCATCAGCTCTCTTTCATACACTGACTTCAATCTAGCTCTGGCTGAAAGCACTTGACTGAAGTACGCTACTGGCCTGTGATTCTGCATCAACACCGCCCCCAACCCATATCCTGAGGCATCTGTCTCTACTACAAAAGACTGTTCAAAGTTTGGAAGAGCTAGAACAGGAACAGTCGTCATGGCCTCTTTCAACCTCTCGAATGCCTGAGTGGCCGCCTCTCCCCAGCAAAAATTATCCTTCTTCAGCTGCTCAGTTAAAGGCCAGGCAATGGTACTGTATCCCTTCACGAACTTCCTGTAGTATCCCGTCAATCCTAGAAAACCCCTCAATTCCCTGAGGTTCCTAGGTAGCGGCCATTTCTGCATTGCTTCAATTTTAGTTTGATCCGCTGCTACTCCTTCTTGTGATACCACATGTCCCAAGTATTCCACACTTGCCTGAGCAAAACTGCACTTCTTCAGGTTGGCTTTCAACTGGTGCTCCTGTAGCACTTCCAATACCACTCTCAAATGCTCCCAGTGTTCCTCCACAGTCTTGCTGTACACCAGGATGTCATCGAAAAAGACTAGGACAAACTTCCTAAGGTGCTGCTTGAATACCCGATTCATCAGGGACTGAAATGTTGCAGGAGCGTTAGTCAATCCAAAGGGCATTACCAGAAATTCATAATGCCCTTCATGAGTCCTGAACGCTGTCTTTGGAACATCAGTCTCCTTCATCCTGATCTGGTGGTAGCCAGATTTTAGATCTAGCTTAGAGAACATCACTGCACCATGTAGCTCGTCCAATAGTTCATCAATCACAGGAATTGGGAACTTGTCTGGTACAGTGCCTTTATTCAGAGCCCTGTAATCCACACAAAATCTCCAACTCCCGTCCTTCTTCTTAACTAGGATGACTGGACTGGAAAAAGGGCTGTTGCTGGGTCTGATAATCTCTGCCCCCAGCATTTCCCGGATCAGCTTTTCAATCTCATCTTTTTGAATCTGTGGATAGCGGTAAGGACGGACGCTGATCGGAGTCTCACCTTCCTTCAGAGTAATAGCATGCTCCAACTCTCTCTGAGGAGGTAACCCCTGGGGCGGTTGAAAGACTTCGCTGAACTGGTGTATGAGTGGCTGTACTGCAGAGGGAACATTGCCTTCCTTCTCCAATCTGACTCCTTCCAGGCGATGTAACTCTACCAAGAAACCTCCTCCTTCCTCATGAATGGTTCTGATGAGGGATTTGAGAGAAACTCCTGCTTTGGTCAGCCCGGGATCACCCTGAATCGTTCTTTTCCTGCCACCAACCACCAGCTCCATCTTTAGTGTTCCCCAATTGATTTTGGTCTCTCCCAGTGTCTGCAGCCATTTCATCCCAAGGATGACATCCGTACTCCCCAATTCCAAGGGAAGGAAGTCTTCCTTTACCAAGATCCCTTGAATCTTCAATACCACTCCTCGGCAGACTCCTCGACCCATCTCCACCTTTCCAGTGCCCATCATTACCCCGTAACCTCCAGTATCCACTAGCTCCATTCCCATCACATCAACAATCTGGGTGGAAATGAAATTGTGTGTCGCTCCACTGTCTATCAACACCACAACCTCACGACCAGAGATCTCTCCTTTCACCTTCATAGTGTGACTCGAAGTGAGTCCCACTACTGAGTTCAGAGAGACTTCTGCTACATCCAGATGCAACTTCTCCTCCTCCTCCACCTCGGGGTCATTCCCTCCTCTCTCTTCGTCTTCCTCATCTTCGCAAACGAGGAGAACCTGAAGAGATCGGTCCTTGCATCTATGCCCCGGCATGTACTTCTCATCACATCTGAAGCACAACCCTTTTGCTCTTTTGTCCTGCATTTCTTTGTCGGTCAATCTTTTGAACTGTCCCCCATTTCCTCCTCCACCGGTTTTCTCCTTGGGCACCTCCCTCTGGTTCCCTGGGGCTACCCCTTTTGAGGGTAACACAGCAGTAGTCATTTTGTATGATCCTCCTGAGTAGTTGCCTCTAGCACTTCTTTCTGATCTCTTCTGATCTTCCACCAGTTGTGCAAGCTCCATCGCCTTGCCTAAATTCCTTGGCTCCAGCACTCTGACCGCTGTTCTTATCTCAGGTTTGAGCCCCTTCATGAAATTTCCCTCCAGGGCTGATTCGGAGATATGATCCAAACGGCTCGCTAAGTACTCGAATCTGTCTCGGTAGTCGGCCACGGTCCCCTCCTGAGTCAGGGCAAAGAACTGTTCATAGAAGTCTCCTCCCCCGTCGGCTCGGAAACGCTCTAATAAACAGTCCTTGAACTCTCGCCAAGTCCTGATAGGCTCTCTTCTGTCTCTCCACTGATACCAAGCCAGCGCCTTCCCTTCCAGACACAAACCTGCTGCCGTCAGTTTTTCGTCATCTGTCAACCCGTTGACAGCGAAATAACGCTCCACCTTGTATATCCAGCCGTGGCCATCTTCACCCTCAAAGATGGGCATCTTCAACTTCCTCACCTTCGGATCCCTTCCGTTACCCCGGAACTCTCCGTAACCTCCCGTTCCTCGAATAGGAGGTGCTCCCCAGGTGTCCCGATCCTCCCTCCGACGTTGGTAATCGAATCCTTCATCATAATCCCCTCTTCCCCTTTCAAAATCAGCACCTCGACGCTGAAAATCAGCACCTCGACGCTGGTATTCTTCTCTCCTTTCTCCAAAATCCGCACTACCTTCATATTCCCCCCGCCTGCCTCCAAACTCCACACCTCGACGCTGAAAATCAGCACCTCGACGCTGAAAATCAGCACCTCGACGTTGAAAATCAGCACCTCGGCGGTCATTTCCCATGCTCATCTCCTCTCTAGAGAGTGGCTCTAGAGGTGGCATGTCGTCTTCACCTTCAAGAATCTCCACTTCCGGATTCCTCCTCCCCCGGATCGGGTTCGGATTTCCTCTTACGCCATGGACGTCATTGGTCTCTCTCACTTCCGATGTGTCCGGATGGGTCTTCATTTCCAATAATTTCTTCATCATTTCTTCCATCGCCGCGAACCTCCCTTCCAACCTCTCATTGTTGGTAGATATCTCCATGAATTTCCCCTCCAGATCTGTCTTCAGTTGACCAAACTCGCCTTCTAAAACTTCCACCTTTTTACCGGCCATTTTTCTTCTATCGGATCCACAAAAATCTTCTCCCGGAGACGAAGATCTTGCTGAATTTTCTGAAATTCAGCCGCCGGTGGTCCCAAATCGTTGCTCTGATACCAATTTGATAGTAAGTGCTTGTATTCACAAGCAATCCTAACCCAAATCAAGTATCAAATAAAGCAAAACTGCTGTCCACAGCAGGAAAACAGCCCAAACCAGAGAAAATCTGAGAGAAAACGTGGGAGAAGCGTAGGAAAATAATCGCAAACACTTTTATTTCAATAGAGGATTAAAAGCACTTGCAAGATACAACTTTCCTTCAATTCGAGAGGAAGGAAGAACTCTCCAACGATCTCCGGCAAAGCCAAGAGCCCAAGACCAAACCTAGATCTCAAAGAGAAAACTCAAATTCAAGATAACCCTCATTTTCCTCTAAACTCCTCCTTATACAAAATTAATCATAAAGGATAATAATAAACTTCCTAAAACAGCCCTCACATTCAAAATTTCCCTCCTAAACCTCCCCCCAAGCGCCCACGTGAATCTCACGCTCCGCCCGCCCCTCTGTTTCTCCGCCTGGAGTAACAGTGGACCGGTCCGGTTTGGACCGGTCCAGCCGGCCCCTCCTGGGCCGGCGTAACAGATTTCAACACCCATCCAATTCTATGATGTAGACAACCTGAGTGATAAGGAGTCTTCAAACACCAATTATCTACCTTATCGATATACTGACAATCAATGCAGAACATTGCATAGTCACAACAATATATATTCATTACCAAAGTAATATTTACGCTGAACAACTCTCATGTCTAAATTATTAAAGAATTAATTGAAGCTTATTTAATTGCATAGTTCGAATGAATTGATTATTGAAGGGGAAGTACATACAACGGGGAGAGGCTAGAGCTAATACACAGGCGGAGAAAGATATGTCGATTAGTACGGGTTAGCACAAGGGGTTAAACAGAACACCTATGTGGCTAGAGCTTCATAATGATGTTCTTAGGGAGCTACTATTAGAGCAATTCTTATGTGAAAATATTTCAAATAGCATGCTAAAGAAGGAAATTTGGGCCGATTTTGTGCATGCTTAAATTGTCATTTAGGCACCACTTACACAAAATCTGTCTCTTAATGATCAGATACAAAAACATGAAATCTGATTTTCGCATGGTCTTTCAACTATTAAATCGTAGTGGTTGGGGCTAGGATACCAATCTGCATATGCCGGTATCTACTGACGAAGTGTGGGATGAGCTACTATAAGTTACTTTTCATCCTAGACTACTCATTTCCCTTTAACTTATATATTTATTAAAAATCTTTACTAAAGAAATTTAAAAATTTTTCACCCTAAAATGGCAAGGTTCTGAAGAAATCCTTTTCACCAATACGAGATTTTTGAAAAAGGGGACAACATTGCAATAGGAAATACCACACGGTCCACTCGAAATGCTAATCCAGATGTAGAGGAAGCCATAGCTGACGTAGAACCAAATGGAGATGATTTTATGGCCACGAATGGTGTTAGTTTTATGGAAGTTGATGAAGATCTCGAATTGCCACCGAGAACAACACCGCAAAGTCGTTCAAAAAGATTAAGTGAAGAAACAGGACTTACACCACGTAATAAAATGAAATCAGAAAAAAGTTAGAATAACGAACTTGTTCAATCGTCATAACACTAATACGGAGAGGATCCTAGCCAACCAAGCAAGAATAAGTCGATTTGATATGTCATAGTGTGTTGATAAATTGGGTACAATTGAGAATATCATCACCGATTCTTGCGGTCCAAGATGCTCTCCTAGAAAACACAGACGATAATATTATTTTTATGAAATGGAATGGTCCTGTGCTTCGTGGTTGGATCGAAAAGGTTCTTAGCTCCCGCCCTCATTTCTATGCCTCCCCAGCATGGTTACCTTCAAATTAACTTTGTCGCCTTAGCATAACATTGTATGTGGTTGTAGCTTTTGTTTGTTCTTTCTGTACTTGTGCTAATTTGTTTGCTGTTATATCAAATGATATTTCGATAAGAGTATTAGTCAATGAAATACATTTCAGGAATTTGAATGTTTAACCCAACTTATTATTCATTACACAAAATATTACCGCCCTACTTGGATTTTTTGTGAAGCAACTAAATCATAAGCTAAACAGGAATGCCGAACTATCTGCAATAGATGAAACCAGCAATATTAACAGTTGCTAAACGCCCAATTGGAAATAAGTAATGCAATAGTTGACCTCATGACAACAATTCTGGATGATGATAGCTCATCCGATGATGAACCCATATTACAACGTCCCATGTTCAACAGAACGTATACTGGTAAAGAGTACGTTGCTGATATCCTCGATGACCATCCATTGCGAGCATATAATTGTTTTCAACTACCCGCTATTGCGTTTTTACAGTTGAAGTCATTGGTGCAAAGTCTTGGTTTGATCAGGGATAGCAGAAACATGGTTGTAGAAGAACAATTGGCAAATTTCCTCCGATGTGTCGCACATGGGCATTCTTACAGACAATTGTGCAAGTTCTTCCAACACCCATTAGAGACGGTGACTCATTATTTTAATTCGGTTTCACGAGCAATTGCCTCTTTAGCAGATGAATTTATATAGTTGCCTATTGGAGATGTAGAGTGTCATCCATTCGTGCGATCAAATCATCAATTCTACCCACATTTCAGTAATGTCGTAGGAGTAATTGATGAAACTCACATGCTTGCAATATATAGTTGAGGCATACAAAATCATTATAGAAACCAAAAAAGGGTTTCATCTCACAAAATGTTATGGCCGCTGTCTCATTTGATTGTTAGTTTGTCTATGTCGCTTCTGGTTGGGAGAGATTAGCAACAAATATGAGGGTGCTATGATGGGCAGTTGAGGAAGGGGATTTTAGAGTTCCATATGGTAAATATTATCTAGTGGATTCCGGTTATGCTAACATGGACAAACTAATGACACCATTTAGAGGATATCACTACCATTTGAGTGACTACCGTGGTGACAGTACCCATCGGTACACTATTCAACAGGAGTTGTACAACAATCGCCACACAGTTACACAACGTAGTTGGGCGAATATCTGATATTTGGAAAGAGCGATTTTAGGTGCTAACCCAAAGGCAGTTTCCTCTAACAGTGTAGGTGGACATTGTGCTTGCTTGTGTAGTCTTATACAATTTCATAGGATGATGCCATTGGCATGACATGTACTTCAACATGTCTCAAATAGAAATGCAACATGACACCGAGTTAGGTGAAGTACAAGCACCTGATGACTACCTGAAAGACTACAAGTAGACGAACTACGACATTCAATTGTCAACGGGTTGTGGGAAGCTCGGGTAAGACTTTATCTAATTAAGTAATTAAAACAATTCTTATATATGCTCTTTCATGGAGGACTTGATTTAAATACAGACAATGTATCGACCGCGTCATTCATGTTGACTAAATCTTTTGGTGACATCGACAAGTGAAAAAAAAAAAAAAAAATCAATTTTTAGCCTTGTGGGTTCTTTAGTTTCGGTGAAGCTTCTTGTATCTTGGAATTTTTTGTGGACATGTCAAGTTGTTCTGTGTTGGAAGTATCACATGTTTGATTTTGGCTATATGCCATATGTAATGTTCGCACTTCAAGATATGAATTTTATGTTGTTTCTTCTTATTCAATTTATTGAAATATAATTAGCTTACTTAATACAATTGCCTAATTCCTAATATAAATAGCTTAATCAATAGAATATGTAGTAGAATATTTAAGTTATTAACAAGATAATTAATAAGATAGCTAATAATTAAGCTAGTTTCTAATGATATTATTTATCAGTAAAACTTATTGATGATAATCATCATTCAAATTAATAAAAAAATCTTACTTAATACATAATTTAAATTAAACACATAATAAATTAATTTTTTATATAAACTAACCGTTTTAAATTCGAGATTACATTGTCAAACAGTTTCACGGGATTTAACGGGATTTAACACTTAACTTGCCAAAAAGTTTTCAGGATTTAACAGTTCCAGGATTTACTAAATCCTATGTAGTTAAATCCAACTAGTTACCAAAGAGCCCCTTAGGATATTCTCACACCATTTTTTCAGAAGTATATATTATTATTCTTGATTATTGTTTCATTAGTGCCCTGCTATATGCTTATTTATAGGCTGTCTTACAAGTCAATGCTGCACATAAATTACTTTCATCTCGAAGTCTTGATAGTTTGATCACCTTTTGGACTGAGAAATTGTACTGCTATAATGCTACTTTTTTCCCCCAGCTTTTCAGCCACTTGGTACGTTTAAGGGGAGCATTACGAGAAAAAATCTTGTCTAATGATTCTGCATAAATTATATAAGCTTTTGATGTGACATAATTATGAATAATTTCTTGACATATGTATTATTTGTTTGATATGAAATTATTAACCATCATATAGCTCGTGAAAGGAAATGTTCTGATATTATGCTTAGTTATGTTATATTCATCGTGGGTAACTTCAGTTTATTGTATTCACTGGAACAGGTGACATCTCTGAAGGATACAATAGCAAGAAAAGATGAGGAAATTGAACAACTACAACTGTTAAAAGATCAAAGATCTGAGTCTCCTGAGAGCAACTCATTAAGAAAGACTTCTTCATCTCCTAGTGTGATCTCATCCATTGGCGGGTTAACTCAACTAGGCAGTGGCAAGGTTGCTAAATTTGCTGAAAAACATGTTCGATGCAATGCTGATTTTTCTGAATTTAGCAACAGAAATTCAGGTGCTGGTTCTCTGTTGCCCATGTTTAATGGAGGGAAGGCGGCAGAACACTGTAATGCTGATGATGAGACTGTGGGCTCTGTTGATGAAGACTCTGATGGAATGTCAAGTGATGTTTCTGGTGGGGATCCTTCCATTGGAGAAGAAGCTGAATATTTCATGGGCGGTGCCCTTGAGTCAGCAATTCTTTCAGAGTCTGGTAGACTATCTGCAGTTATGATAGAGAAGATGTGAGTAACTCTCCATCTTTAACTGAAGCTCATTACGTGATTATTTTCTTCTACTTGGCTGTATTCTCTTTTCATATGTTACCTCAATGATTTATGGTCATTAGTAAGTTATGCTTAGGTGGATGAGTGGCTTGACCCTTAGTGATAGGATACAAAATGAGCATATACTTGAAAAGGTTGGAGTAGCTACAGTGGAAGATAAGATTAGAGAGAGTTGCCTTAGATGGTTTGGTCACATTAAACGGAGGCGCCTTCCGATGACCCGGTTAAGAAAGTTGAGGTATTAGATTCGACTTATGTTAAGAAAGGTAGAGGTAGACCTAAAATGACTTGGTTAGAAAATATTAGAAATGATATTTCTTTATTAGATTTAAATGAGAATTTGACTTTTAACCGGACACAATGGCGAAAAAGGATTCATGTAGCCGACCCCACATAGTGGGACAAAGGCGTGATGTTGTTGTAGTAATTTATGCTGTGGCAAGAGCTAAAATATTCTTGCTGAAATGAATTCTATAGTTACCAATGGAAAATTATTCATGCAAACAGAAAATGCTAGTCTTCTTACTGAGTTAACTTGTTTATTACGCTTGCTTTGCATTACATACGTTACCAGTTTTATGCCTAAGGAGGCCAGGATTTTGATTACAGGTTAAAAATTGAATTTAGCTTGACCTTGCAAATCTAAGACTTGCATCTGTGTAGTGTTGTTCCTGCATATTTAGGCACCTTGCCTTCATTGCTTTTGTATCTGTAGCTACATTGTTGCAGTTCAGGTTAAGACTTTGTTTGGGATGGCTTTCTTAATGCTTCTTAAAGCAGCTTTTAATTTTTGTACTAGAAAGCTGCTTTAAGAAACATTAAGAAAACCGTCTCAAACGAAACCTAAAATTCAAATGCTTCTCCAACTCCAAGAAGCATTCCAAAAGTTTATTATTACTGAGATTCTGAATCCTGCTCTCCTAAATGCAGCCCAAAGCCTCCACCAAGGATAAGCAAATTACTTGCACAGCGAACAGGCGGATCTCTGTCGACAAGAGCAAAATCAAGTGATTCTTTGAAGTCCCTTGGTACGTATGTTTTTCCGTTTAACAAGTATTGATTAAGTAGGTTTATAGAATGCTAATCTATAAAAAAAGCTCATGTAATCAAATTGAATGTTGTAGAATTGTGGATATAAGAATATTAAGATGTATTTGTGATAGTATTTGAGAGGTAATACTGGAAGGGACATATTAGAGAAGTTTTATGATTGAATTTATTGGTAAATAATAACTGATTGAAAACAATGAAGATTGAAACGGAGATAAAAAAAATTATTGGCAGGAGGAAGATCAAACCGCTAAAAAATCCAGGCAGAAAGTTATGATTAAGAGCAAAAAACTCATTTTAATGTGGTAAGTTTGAATCTGCATGAAAGGTTCAAGGTAGTAAAAATGGGTTGGTCAAAAGCATAAATATTCTTTAGTCCAGTAAACTGAATTAGCTAGAAATACAAATTCGTTGAAGTTGTCGTAAGTACTTGGCGATTGGTGATAAATATTTCATCTTCACCTAAAAAATCTGACAATTTCTATTGTTATAGTCTTTACAACTCGTGATAATGTTTGCATTGGGAAGTGTTGAAATAATTACATTGAATTGATTGAAAGAAAACTTGATATATCTCATTAAGAGTTGCAAAAGCTCCACTACAGCTATTTCTCTTACTGTCAAGATATCCCTAGAAGAGTACACTACTAGCTGTTTCTGATGTAACATGATGTAGATCCAGGATTTGTATTAAGAAGTTTAACAAGAGATTATTTAAGTAAGATAATTGCAAATGAAATCTTGTTCTCAATTCCAACTTTTCGGAACTCTCAATTGTTAACTACGGCTAGGCAAGCACTTACACGTAAATTAGCAAGACCGAAAAAAAAATAACGACTTTAGTAACGTAAAGCAAATGAGATGATCAACAAAAATCCCAAGGTTAACAAAGTGATTGTCTCACCTTGAGGCCGCTCTCATTTACCTACCACTAGGCTTGTTGGGAGAAGAAGAGCCACACGATGGACGAGATCACTCCTAGAGCGACGGCGCCGTAGATCCGTAGGGAGGGAGAGGTCGGCGCAATGTGTGGAGGTCTTGCAAAGCGACGTCCTTTGACGATCCAAGTGTACACCGAAAAGTGATCGTCAACGGTCTCTATCAAGGTGGGCACGATCCGGGCCAAATACTCCTCGACGGTGTCGTCGAAGTCGAATCCAAGGTCAAAGAAAGGAGACCGGAGGATGTCGACTCGTCCTTGATCGTCGTATTCAAACCCGAAATTCCATTCGGGAACCTCCATGCATCCTTGAAGGGGCGAGATGAGGATGGCCGCAAATAACTCTCCAAAGAGGAGAGATGTGGGGCGGCGGGCTGTGGGTTAGGTGAGGCCGGCGGTGAGTATGGGGGAGGGGAAGAAGGATTTAGGGAAACAAGAGAAAAGCTGAGAATAATTTCAGCTTTGGAGAACTTTTGGAGGGGAAATTTGAATCCCCAAGGGAGGGGAATTAATTCCTTAATGGGGAATTAATTGGGGGTGGAGAGAGGAGGCCGGCGGTGAGAGAGAGAGAGGGGGGAGAAGGGGATTAAACTGAAATTATTCAGTTTTAATTCCAATGGGAGGGAAAATTAATGCTCTCTAATTTGAATTTCAAATTAGAATTAAGGGAGTTAATTGAGCAATTAAGGGGCTTGATTGGGGGAAAGGGGGGCCGGCGGCATGCTCAAGAGGGAGAGGGAATTATGGGGGAGAGGCAAGAGGTTTCTAAATGCGGATTGATGACGTGGACGAATATTTGAAAAATCCACAATTAAAATAAATGAGATTGAGTCATTCATGCAAACTTTCATAATTTGGAATTCCAAATTTGGAAAGAATTCAAAATTTGAATTCTAAATCTCAACTCAACATGGGATGGGGGAGGGGAGTTGGCCGGAAGGGGAGGGGCGGCGGAAGATGGTCGGCCGGGAGGGTGGAGGTGGCCGGCGGCAACACCCAAGGTGATGAAGCCGGCGGCTAGGGCTTGGGGAGAGGGGATTTTGTGGGGGTTTCTAATGGGGAAAAATTGTGAGCGAATAAACACAAATAAGATGGAGAACTCACCAAGAGATCCCAAAGAAGAACTCACTAAGAGATCTTGTCATGCACTCACAAAGAGAACAAAAAAGAGCAATTTCATTTCCTCCATCAATAATCCCAATACAATAAAACAAGCCTTTATATATAGGCTTACATGAGAAAATAAAAGCACAAAGTCACAAATGCCCTTGGGGCTACAATAAGTAAACATCCCTCATAGGGGTACAAACGGAAACATGAAATAACTAATAAAAGAAAAGAACTAAAGCATCATAGGTAAAGACTCTGAATCAGGGCCGTCGATCGTCGTCCTCGGCGATGGTACACATGGCGAAATCTGATGCCCTCATCATTCTCCCCGGGTGGGAGAAATCTCGACCCTGTCGAGTAAGGGTCCTGAGAACTCTCGTACAGCTCCAGAATGTCGGGGTCCAGTCTCTGTATCTCATCCCGCTCTAGCCAAGTGTCCTCCGTCTCTGGCTTTCCTCTCCAACATACTAAGTATCTGTGGCGTCTGCCGTCCCTGGTGGAAATGATCTCATCACTTAGTATAGTCTCAATCTTCTCCCTGTTAGGTAGTGTGGGAATTTTGGGGAGTGGAGGTAAGGCTGGGATCTCACTAGGTATGGACTCACAAGGCTCAATAGTCAAAGGATTGTTTGGGTTAAAGTCAGGTCCATCAAAGGCTACTAGATCCTCAATGTTAAATGTGAGATTCATGTTGAAACCTTCAGGAAGGTCCAAAACATAAGCATTACTGTTTACTTTAGAAGTTATTTTAAAAGGACCCGCACTTTTAGCATGCAGTTTCTTAACGGCCCCAGGTGGGAACCGCTCCGGACGAATCCGAACCATGACATAGTCTCCAACTTTGAACTCCTTGAAGCGTCGTTTGAGATCAGCATTTAATTTGTAATCTTCATTACTTTGTATAATTCTTTTGTTAATTTCTCGATGCAATTCCTGGATATGGGATGCAAATGCAGATGCAGACTCAGACACTCTAATCTTAGGACTCATAGGGACTAAGTCTATAGGCTGCTTAGGTTGATATCCATAAACAATCTCAGCTGGGCTCATGCCGGTGGTTCGGTTGACAGAGTTATTGTACGCAAACTCGGCAATGGGTAGTTTGGAATCCCAATCCCTAATGTTATCACCTACTAAGGCCCTAAGGAGGTTACCCAGGCTCCTATTAACAACTTCGGTTTGACCATCCGTTTGAGGGTGGAAGGCGGTGGAGAACTGCAGCTTAGTACCCATTCTAACCCATAAGATTTTCCAGAAATAGCTCGTAAATTTCACGTCCCTATCTGACACGATTGTTTTAGGGAGTCCATGGAGTCGGACAATCTCGCTAAAATATATCTTGGCAATTCTAGAGGCGTCGAAGGTTTTAGCACACGGGAGGAAATGGGCCATCTTAGAGAAGCGATCTACTACGACAAAGATGGAGTCATGCTTCCTAATGGTCTTGGGGAGCCCTAAAACAAAATCCATGCTGATATCTTCCCAAGGAAGGTTTGGGACGGGAAGTGGGGTGTATATGCCTGTGTTATGTTTCCTTTGTTTTGCCAGCTGACAGGTATGGCAACGTTTGATCAATCTAGCGACGTCACGCTTAAGGCTGGGCCAGAAAAACCTATACTCGACGGCTGCAATGGTCTTAGTCTGCCCAAAATGTCCGGCTAATCCTCCTGCGTGTAGCTCCCACACAAGAAACACACGAAGAGAAGTGTTGGGAATACACAACTTCTGATATTTGAACAAATAACCATCCTCCAACAAGAAATCATCTACAGATGGTTTGTTCCCTGCCACTAATAACGCATATATTTCCTGAAAATCAGTACACTCGGGGTAGTCATTCTTGATGCGTTCAAATCCGACAACTTCTGTTCTCATTTCTCTTGTGACCATTATCCTACGGCTTAAAGCATCGGCCGCTTTATTCTCAGTTCCGGCTTTATGTCTGATAGTGTACGAATACTCTTGTAAGAACTCGACCCAACGACCATGACGGGCATTTAACTTCTTCTGGGAATTGATGTATCTCAAAGCCTCGTGGTCTGAAAAGATTACAAATTCCTGGGGTAGCAAGTAGTGTCTCCAATACCTAAGGGATTGGATGATTGCGTAAAATTCCTTATCGTAGGTAGAGTACCTCTGTCGTATGTCGTTGAGTTTTTCGCTGAAGTACGCTACCGGATGTCCTTCTTGTGACAGAACTCCTCCTATTCCAATCCCTGATGCGTCACAGGTTACTTCAAATACTTTGGAAAAATCTGGGAGACGCATGACAGGAGCTTCTACCATTCTCTTCTTAATATCCTCAAACGCTCTAGTTGCGGCAGTTGTCCAATGAAATTCCCCCTTTTTAAGGCAATCAGTTATGGGGGCAACAATGGTGCTAAAATTTCGAATAAACCTCCGATAGAAAGTAGCCAATCCATGAAAACTTCTAACATCCCGGATATTCTTAGGTTCTGGCCACTCATTTATAGCTCGCACCTTCTCGGGATCTGTGGATATTCCTCGAGTCGAAATAATGAATCCAAGAAAGGTCACACTATCGGTGAGGAATTTACACTTAGTTGGGTTGGCGTACAACTGTTCTTTCCTCAAAACTTCACAGACTTGAGTTATGTGATTGAGATGTTGATCCTCCGAAGTGCTGTATATCAATATGTCATCAAAGTAAACTACTACGAACTTTCCTAAGAAGGGCCTAAGAACTTGAGTCATAACTCTCATGAAGGTACTAGGGGCGTTGCTCAGTCCAAACGGCATAACAGTCCATTCATAAAGTCCATCTTTAGTTTTGAATGCCGTTTTCCATTCATCCCCGGGGCGGATCCTAATTTGATGATACCCACTCTTAAGATCTATCTTGGAAAAGAGAGTGGCTCCAGTCATCATGTCCAGCATGTCATCCAGCCGAGGAATGAGAAATCTATACTTGACAGTAATCTTGTTGATAGCGCGGCTATCAACACACATTCGCCACGAGCCGTCCTTTTTGGGCGTTAAAAGAGCAGGCACAGCGCAGGGGCTAAGGCTCTCCTTAATGAATCCTCGTTGAAGGAGTTCATCAACTTGTTTCTTAAGCTCAGAGTGTTCAGTCGGGTTCATACGGTAGTGAGGGAGGTTGGGTAGGGATGCTCCTGGCACCAAGTCTATTGCGTGCTGTATGTCCCGCAGGGGTGGCAGTTGGTTGGGTAAATCTTCGGGGAAAACATCCGCAAAATTTTCAAGGAGAGGTTTAACGGCATCGGGGATTGGTTCTTTCTGGTCCTCGTCTACCTCTCTAGCCACTAGGGCATACATAGGGGCTCCTTGGGTGATCTCAGTTTCCACCTCTTTCGCTGTCAGTAAGTGGAGGCCTTTACTTTGCTTGGCTGAGGTAGGCTTATTTTCCGTTTTGGGAGGTTTAGGTTGAGAAGGCATTAACTTGATTTTCTTTCCATTATGCTCGAACACACAGGTGTTCGTCCTCCCATAAATATGGACGTCGTTGTCAAATAACCAAGGGCGACCAAGGATAATTTGACCCACATCCATGGTTAGAACATCGCACCAAATCTTGTCTTGATATCCCACAAACTCTATCGGAATAAGGCTTCGATCCTTAATTTCTATGGTAGTTGAATTGATCCAAGAAACCTTATACGGGTTTGGGTGCGGGGTCACCTTAAGATTGAGCTTGGAGACCATGGCTGAGGAGACTGCGTTGATACAACTTCCACTATCTATGATAACCTTGCAGCTCTTTTCTCCGATCTTAATGAAGGTATGAAAAATAGAGGTTCTACGCCAATCGTCGCTTAAATTAGGTTGGGCCAAAGCGCACCTAACAACTTGTAAGGTCACAGGTTCTTCTTCAGTAAAAGAGTCTTCTTCCTCATCCACTTGGTGAACCAAATCAGTCTCAGGTTCTTCTTCCTCTTCGTCCACCTCTTCGATTATGGTGATTTTGTACGGACTAGAACATTGCGAAGCAATGTGTCCGTATCCATGACACCTATAGCACTTGGTTCCAGAATTGGGTTTGGAAGTGTCTCGCTCAGGGGTTTTACCTTTGAGGTCCGTGCGAGGTGGGGCCGAGCTAGCATGGGTTCGGGTTGTGGTCGATCCCGAGGGTCGGTTCTGAGGTTGTCCAGACGAGGTTCTATATGAGTTCGAGCGGGAGTCAAAGTGTCTTGTTTGGGGATGGGTCTTGGACTCTTCAAGGTCTAGAACTAGGCTACAGGCTGCCTCTAACGAGTCTACACCTCGAGCAAAGAGTTCCGTGCGCAGGTCTTCCCTAAGGCCAGCTCTAAACATAAACAGGATTTGAGTTGGGGTGGCCGACTCTTCGCCATTGCAACGGATCAGAAAGTCGTCAAAGGCCGAGATGTAGTCTTTGACGGGCTTGCTCCCCTGGGTTAATCTATTCCATTTATCAAGGAGCTTCGGGTAGTAGGACGGTGGGAGGTATTTTCTCCTAAGCTCTTGCTTCATGGTTCTCCAATCGCTTATGGGGTGTTCACCGCGAGCTTCGCGCATGTTTTCTAAGTTAGTCCAGTACAGGTTGGCTCGACCAATGAGCTTCATCTCGGCGAACCTCACTTTCCTCGCCTCAGAGATGTTGTACCATTTGAAATAACTATCCATTGACTTCAGCCAATCTAGGAAAACTTGAGGGTCAAGGGTTCCGTCATAGGTCGGAGCGTCTATCCTAATGTTCTTTAGTAATTGAGTGTCGTTGTCTCTCCAAGTGTTGTCATCGGGCTCTTGAGGTGGCCTAGGGTTGCGTTGGTAATGATCTTGAAAACGTCCGGGATCTCGAGGGGGTTCATGATCGGTTCGGGTGTCCTCGCCATAAGGTGAGTGAGGTCTTGACGGCGTGTAAATCGCAGGATTCCCATTACGCTCGATATTATCTAAACGGTCGCTCGTGTGGCGCCTAAAGTCAGCTAGATCAGTTTGAGTGTTGCGAATTTGTTGAGTAACGGTTCCTAATTGGCCCAAGATGAGGTCTAGGGTGGCTTGGAGGTGCTGCGGATCCATGGGATAGGCTGAGGGTTGATACGGGTAGGCTTGGGATGGGGGACTGCAGTGTAATGCTGCAGGAAACAGCACGAACAGTCACCAAACAGCCGCTGGAAAGTGGGGACAGCAACCTAGCACGGTGGGGTAAGTGGTGTTGGTGATTAGGGTGGGTTGTGGTGTGTGGGCAGCCACTAGACAAGGGTTTTTGGACACCTACCAGCCACTAAACAGTGCAGGAAAACACAAGACAGCAAGGAAAACAAGTGTAGTAAGTGCGCTAAGTGACTAGGTGGGTGGTAAGTGACTCAACTACACTTGGGTAACTTAAACATGCATGTAAACACAGAAAATAAAGTGCTGTAAGTTACTGGACAGCAAGCGAAAGTAGTGAAATAAATGTTGTACACGACGTTATGCATGTAAAAGTTAAAGGGCAAGCTAATGAAGACTTCCTAGGATGCATCTAACATGAGCAAAGCATGCTAGCCATGCTCTGATACCAAATATGATGTAACATGATGTAGATCCAGGATTTGTATTAAGAAGTTTAACAAGAGATTATTTAAGTAAGATAATTGCAAATGAAATCTTGTTCTCAATTCCAACTTTTCGGAACTCTCAATTGTTAACTACGGCTAGGCAAGCACTTACACATAAATTAGCAAGACCGAAAAAAAAAATAACGACTTTAGTAACGTAAAGCAAATGAGATGATCAACAAAAATCCCAAGGTTAACAAAGTGATTGTCTCACCTTGAGGCCGCTCTCATTTACCTACCACTAGGCTTGTTGGGAGAAGAAGAGCCACACGATGGACGAGATCACTCCTAGAGCGACGGCGCCGTAGATCCGTAGGGAGGGAGAGGTCGGCGCAATGTGTGGAGGTCTTGCAAAGCGACGTCCTTTGACGATCCAAGTGTACACCGAAAAGTGATCGTCAACGGTCTCTATCAAGGTGGGCACGATCCGGGCCAAATACTCCTCGACGGTGTCGTCGAAGTCGAATCCAACGTCAAAGAAAGGAGACCGGAGGATGTCGACTCGTCCTTGATCGTCGTATTCAAACCCGAAATTTCATTCGGGAACCTCCATGCATCCTTGAAGGGGCGAGATGAGGATGGCCGCAAATAACTCTCCAAAGAGGAGAGATGTGGGGCGGCGGGCTGTGGGTTAGGTGGAGGCCGGCGGTGAGTATGGGGGAGGGGAAGAAGGATTTAGGGAAACAAGAGAAAAGCTGAGAATAATTTCAGCTTTGGAGAACTTTTGGAGGGGAAATTTGAATCCCCAAGGGAGGGGAATTAATTCCTTAATGGGGAATTAATTGGGGGTGGAGAGAGGAGGCCGGCGGTGAGAGAGAGAGAGGGGGGAGAAGGGGATTAAACTGAAATTATTCAGTTTTAATTCCAATGGGAGGGAAAATTAATGCTCTCTAATTTGAATTTCAAATTAGAATTAAGGGAGTTAATTGAGCAATTAAGGGGCTTGATTGGGGGGAAAGGGGGGCCGGCGGCATGCTCAAGAGGGAGAGGGAATTATGGGGGAGAGGCAAGAGGTTTCTAAATGCGGATTGATGACGTGGACGAATATTTGAAAAATCCACAATTAAAATAAATGAGATTGAGTCATTCATGCAAACTTTCCTAATTTGGAATTCCAAATTTGGAAAGAATTCAAAATTTGAATTCTAAATCTCAACTCAACATGGGATGGGGGAGGGGAGTTGGCCGGAAGGGGAGGGACGGCGGAAGATGGTCGGCCGGGAGGGTGGAGGTGGCCGGCGGCAACACCCAAGGTGATGAAGCCGGCGGCTAGGGCTTGGGGAGAGGGGATTTTGTGGGGGTTTCTAATGGGGAAAAATTGTGAGCGAATAAACACAAATAAGATGGAGAACTCACCAAGAGATCCCAAAGAAGAACTCACTAAGAGATCTTGTCATGCACTCACAAAGAGAACAAAAAAGAGCAATTTCATTTCCTCCATCAATAATCCCAATACAATAAAACAAGCCTTTATATATAGGCTTACATGAGAAAATAAAAGCACAAAGTCACAAATGCCCTTGGGGCTACAATAAGTAAACATCCCTCATAGGGGTACAAACGGAAACATGAAATAACTAATAAAAGAAAAGAACTAAAGCATCATAGGTAAAGACTCTGAATCAGGGCCGTCGATCGTCGTCCTCGGCGATGGTACACATAACGAAATCTGATGCCCTCATCAGTTTCTGCTGCTGCTGGTACCATTTTCCTTGATACTGTGAATAATCGCAGCAATTGCTTCTGCAACTGTTGCTGTTATATGACTTCAAGCAAGTTTTGTTTCTTTTCACCCATAGAAACTGTAATATGTTACCTGTTTTGTGTGCTAATTATGCATTTTTCAGATTTTTTTGGAATGATATTAGGTCTAATAATATTTCTCCTTCTTTTATTTCTTTGTTAAAGGAGGAATGTGAGGGGGGAGGGGTTCTTAGGCTGTTGTTTTATGTTTAATAAAATTCGCATAGTGCATTTCTTCCAAAAAAAAAATAAAAAATGTTGCTGTTATTTTGTTCTTTAGAGTAAGGTTTCGTTTGGGATGACTTTCATACTTCTTAAAGCAGTTTTCTTAAACAAAAAATAAATTTTTTTGTGTTAGAAAGATGCTTTAAGAAACATTTAAAAAGCCGTCCCAAATGAGGCCTAAAAGAGTTGGACTCAACGCACTTTTAACTCGACAAAAACAATTTATATTATGATTATAGGCCAAATGTTACTATAAATTTACAACTATATTCTAATTATTTGATGTATCCATATAAGAGCAGACTCAATTTTCAAGTTTTTGACACCTCTCTTGATGGACATCTCTGCAATTTAAGTCAGCCAAGTTCTTTATGTTTTCCCCCATATTTATTGCTAGAATTATCCAGCTCTTAGTTTTCCATGTTGATAACGCTCGAATTTGATTTGACAGTTCCGAAGAAAACCATGAGTGGCCAAGTGGCATCATCTTCTTCGGCCAAACAGATGAAACGATAGCCAGCGGTAAAGTAAATCCTGCATGAGATCTTGTATTATTACAGTGCAAGATTCACCCTTAGTATTTTTTAGCTAGCTTTAAAGAGTTAATCAGTCATGTAATATATTAATTTAGGTACTTCTGATCATCTATATTGTACTAATTATTTTTCTGCTGCTCACTGAAGCAGCTTTTATTAATGTAATCATCCCAATTTCAACTGTTTTAGAAGTTAATAGTCAGTCTATTCCTGCTTTCTTGTTCCAATCATTAAAAATTCATTGAGAATTCCATGGAAATGGAAAATATGAGTTGGAATTTTATCATGCTTTTTAAATTTTAGATGATTAAATTACAAATAGAGATAATTGGAGGTTATATTTGTAAATAACTAACTTGCATGGGAGATTGTTTTTTTTTTGTATATTATAATTTATATAAATGGTTAAATGCACATTAAATATTTATTTGGGATTTTTTTTTTTTTTAGAATATTTTTTTAATGAAAATTTTTAGTTTATAATTTTTTTTAATGAAAAATTGTTTTAAAAAATAATAAAAAAGCAATTCAAACAAATATATATATATATATATATATATATATATATATATATATATATATATATATATATATATATATATATATATATATATATATATATATATATATATATATATATATATATGTGTGTGTGTGTGTGTGTGTGTGTGTGTGTGTGTGTGTGAATTGTGTGAAATTATAAATCAAATTGAATCTAAAAATATTTCAATAAATTCAATGGAATGAAGATTCGAGTTAACTTCATTAAGTTTTATATAATACTGTTGCGTCCTGGAGTATTCGCGGCGGTAGAGAAATATAGTTTAATGTCTTAGCATTGTATGAAGATCCAGCATACAATTAGATAAGTGAGAGGGTGTAGCATTCATAAGAGACACCAGAGTTTTTTACGTGGAAAAGTCCTGAAAGGGGAAAAAACCACGGGGCCTTGCCCAGTTTGAATGAATCAACTAGTATTTGTAGTCGATTACAAAGGAGGCCCTTCCTTGGGAGAAGGCCTTGGATTGATGTAGCAAATGTACATTATATAGATTGCATTACATGGTAGGAGTTACATATACATGATCGTTTGGTCGGAAGGACCGTAGTCGGCAGGAGACCGGGGTCAGAAAGATCGTTTTCTGTTGATGGAGGTCAGAATGACCATAGTAGGTGACGGAGGTCGGGAAGACCGTAGTCGGCAAGAAACCGGGGTCTGAATGTCGGGCCTTAAGCAGGGCGTCGGGTCTTCAGCAGGACGTAGGGACTGAATGTCAGGCCTTAAGCAGGACGTCGGGTCTTCAACAGGACGTAGGGACTGAATGTTAGGCCTTAAGCAGGACGTCGGGTCTTCAGCTGGATGTCGGGCCTTAAGCAGGATGTCTGGTCTTCAGCAGGACGTAGGGACTGAACGCCAGACCTTAAGCAGGACGTCGGGTGTTCAGCTGAACGTCGGGCTTGAATGTCGGACCTTCAGAAGAACGTCGGGCCTGAACATCGGGCCTAAACGTTGGGCCTTAAGATGGTGGTGCGGCGAAACTGTGGCGGTGGTCCGGCGAGGCTCCGGCAGTGGTCCGGCGGTGGTCCGGCGAGGCTCCTGCGGTGGTACGGCGGGACTTCTGCGGTGGTCCGGCGGTGGTCCGACGGCCGTCGAGGAGGACCTTCCTCCTTCTCTTCCTTCTCTTCTCCTCTTCTCTTCTTACTTGGACCCCCTCTCATGAGAAATGAGGGCACTATTTATAGATTTTCTGGAGTGGCATGGCCCGTAAATAGGCGTGAGATCAGGGGCGAATAGGAAGTGGTTGAATGGACGGTCGATATTGAATCCTACGATCAAGCACCGTTCGTTGGTCATTTGAGGGTCTTAGTGATGTCGGAATTCAATGATCTTGGGCTCGTTGGATTCGTCTCGTCGAGCCATTCGATTCGAGTATAAGCTCATCAAAATCGGAGACCGTTTGGTAACTCAAATTGTGGTTTGAACCTTCCAAAAGAGCTTCGGGTCCTTGATTCGGACCCATTTGGACTCAGATTGGGTCAAATTTAGTGTCGTTGGATTCGTATTTCTGAGACGCTCAGTTTGAGTGTAAGCTCGCTGAAATCGGAGTTCAGGTGCTCCCGGATTTAATTTTTGAAGTTTTCAACTTGATTTTTGCCTTGAGATTCGTGCCCGATCAAGTTAATTTTCGCATGACGTATCAAATACAATAATTATAATTATAACTATATTTAGTGTAATTAATTATATTTAATACATTTTGTGAAATCATTAGATTCAATTAAAATGATGAGCTTATTAAGCATAAAAAAAAATGAAAATAAGTAAATATTAACCCAATTAAAGGCCCAAAAATTATAAGAAGTTTTTTTTTCATGTCCAAAAACATATTTTAATAAATATAAATCAAATATAATATATTTTATTAGTTTTTTTTTTTTTTAATCTACTCAAGCAATTTATGATGAACCTAACACAATGCACTCACCAAGCTAAGTTGCCCTTAGATCTCTTTGATTTGCATTCTTTAATGTGATGGAATGAACACTTTGGTCATGCTCCAACTTGCTTAGTAAACATAATCTTTGAAAGAAAACACTTAAGAAAGTATTAGTTGCCACTATAAAAATTTGTTATCATTAAATTAATAATAAGAAAAATATGAGTTACATTAGCTCACAAAGATTAATAATCTATATATTATATGCATGGTAGTTGGCAGGGTTAGGTATTAATGAATATTTTAAAGAGTTGGATTACCAAGAGCTCAATCGAGCCATTTAAACAATGAAGGCAGAGAGAAAATATATAGATAATTTTCGTGAGATTTTATATAATTTTTTCAGATTCACGCTCCATGAACACCCCCAATTAATAAGTGAAAATTAAAGTCAATTTTATAGAATATATTACATAGTATAATTTTGGGAGATTTACATGCATACCACTTTATTTCATACTATTTACATATCAAACACTCAAAACATTAATATTACATGCCAAGCACTCATAGAACAAATTTAGGTGCATGGAATGAAATATTAAAATTTATATGATGATGTGAATGATAGAAATAAATTTCCCTATAATTTTACATGGAATATATATGTTATAGTTATGTAGCAAATGAGTTAGGCTTGTGGTTGAGTGATAAACAAATAAAATACATACAAATTTGAATTAATTAAATGTTAGTACCTTGGGCGAGTTCTTTTGATTAGAAGCCCTTATTGACTAACAAGTACTCTTTATCACGAGTAATTATTGTGTCCGGACACCGAACACATCCAGAGATCAATAAAAATGTGCCACATCACTAGGCGCTCAGTACCACGGTCGATACCGCTCGGTATGCTCGGTATGTCCGGATACAATAATTTTTCCTTTATCATGGATCATGGATACTCGAAGATGACTGTTATGTTTGACTTGCCTAACTCGATCAACAATAAGCCCTTTATTGAACCAAATATAAGAGACATGATAAAAAACAAGCCTCGTACCCAAATTTTATTGGTTAAAGTTCAATGAAGCATCTAATCTTACAGAGCTTCCTCTAACAATCACTAACTTATTGGTGAAACAAACTTTTTCCCATTCTACAAAGACGATATCGAATTCTGTGCATCAGCTAAAAAAGATCTACAACAATCTACATAAATGTAGAAAGCAACATCCAAAACCATCCCCTACCTATCAATTAAGGCTTCGTTTGGGACGGCTTTTTTCCTGCTTTTTAAAACAACTTTTTAATACAAAAATTAAAAATATTGTAAAAAAAAAAATACGGATTTAAGAAGCAGTAAACAAACCGTCCCAAACGAACTCTAAATATTCATTCGCTGCCATTTTCACATTTACAAATGAGAAGAGGATTCAAGCTGGAACAAGATATTGATTTATACCTTGAACATCTATTTCCCTGACAGTCACCGCCAAGCTGTTAGTTGCTCAGTAATAACAAGAGTTGCTGGTGACTTTTCAATCTCCTTCTCCTCTACCTCTGTTGGAAATTGCAAGATCGAATGCAGTAAGTGTACATGAAGGCAAAGAAGATGGCAAATCCCATAAGTACAACAATCATAAGGCTTTGGTAGCCGTCCCTGTAACCAAAATGGTTCATAACATAGTCTCTGATCTGTTGATCTTCCTGACCTGGAACCTTTATCTTGTCATGAATGTCACCGTACTGTGTTACAATCAAACCATATAATGTCCATGACACAGGACAGATCCAGCAATACCAGATCCACCACACTGGAATTTCCTGTAAATAAAATTCCATTATTTTGAACTGAAGCCTACCAAAACGGCTTTCTAGTTTAAAAATTAAAATTTTAATACTAAAAAAATGCTTTAAGAAGCCGTAAGAAAGCTGTGCCAAACGAAGCCCAAGTAGCAATGAATTCCAAGCTTAGCTTGCAATATAGATGTCAGTTTATAGAACTAAAGTTGAGGTTCTGAAGAGTTGGATACTCACTGGTCTATGGATGAAGAACCCAGAAAAAAGATCAAAGAAAAAAAAGATGCTTGCAGACAAGATTCCTGATACTTGTAAGTTTGGAGACACTGCCACTGACAACATCCCATAGTATGTGAAGTAAAGGAATGAGAAAAAAAAGATGGAAAGGAACCACAGGAATTTCGTTGCAGTCCACTGGAAGCTCATCATGTAATATACTAGAAGCGTGTAGTAAAATGCCTGGAAGAGAACATACGGTATTTCAACAACTACCTGCACAGAACAAACACTCTTCTTATTCACATACACTGAATTATAGTAGTAACATGACAGTGACTGCTAGGAATTAGGCGGGGTTTAATTCAAATCACCACCTCCAACAACAACAACAACATCAAGCCTTTGTCCCACTATGTGGGGTTGGCTACATGAATCCTGTTAAAAGTCAAATTCTCATTTAAATCTAATAAAGAAATATCATTTCTAATATTTTCTAACCAAGTCTTTTTAGGTCTATCTCTACCTTTCTTAACATAAGTCAAATCTAATACCTCAACTTTCCTAACCGGGTTATCAAAAGGCCTCCGCTTAATGTGACCAAACCATCTAAGGCGACTCTCTCTAATCTTATCTTCCACTGGAGCTACTCCAACCTTTTCATCTATATGCTAATTTCGTATCCTATCCCTAAGGGCAAAGCCACTCATCCACCTAAGCATCCTTATCTCTGCAACGCTTAACTTAGTATTATGCTTCTCTTTTAATGACCAACATAAATATAAAAAACAAAACACACAAAAATACACCAGGAATTTTTATAGATGTTCACCTTTTATAGCTGCTTATGTCCATCATGATGAAGAAAATTTTTATGGAGGATATTTATAGCTTCCCTTTTACAGTATCTTTTGTATGATCTTTCCTTACTAGAAACCTTAATAACAGCGTTCTTCGAAATCTCCAAAATACTATCAATGAAAACCTAACAGTGCCTACTTTGAAAGGATCTACTTCAGCTATAATAACTTTTTCTGTGCTCAATCGTGCTAATGCTATGAATGCTAACAAAGAGAAGTAAATACCTGAGAAAGAGCATATGGCAACGCTGAGTACATCCCTGCAGCCTTCTCACGGTAGAACACTAACCTCTCAGTATTAATGAGTGGCTGTACAGTGGAGCAGTTGGCAAAGCCAACAAATTGTACAGCAAAGAACATTGCTCCAATGACTGACAGAAGTTCTTTTGAATTATCCCTGGATTGAACGACTCAACAGTTAGTTTATAAACACAGGCCGTCACTTGAGAAAATTGGCAGTCAAGTTATGGTTAAGAACCTGCGTTGGCCAATTTTCCAGAAAATTGAGCCTAACAGCAGAGCAGTGACAAGGGCCATGCCCAATCTTGATAGGTTGTACCCTGGACTCCTCCAATATATCCACCAATACTTCCATACGCAGATTTTGAATTGACCATAACTGGATTGGGCATATCGAGTTGAGAAGTATAGATCACATGTACCAGACAATGGCTTACTTAGCTCTCCAACCAAAGCCATGTTTTGCCTATTGGTGGCAACACATTTATGATTAAGAAGATTAAACATAAAATCAAAATATTTCAGTATATAATTGTATTCCATGTTTATGACAACAAACATTTGTATGCATGATTGATCGTGATTTATATATAATCTAGAATTAAAAATATACTCACTTGTGCAGTGAAGAATTCTTGTATATCTCAGCAAAGTCAATATCTAGTTTTTCTTCTGTGGCAGTAGAACTTGCTTCCATCATCCATACCGCTGGGTTGCGTCCATCATTGATCTTTTGAACTCCAGGAATTTTCTGGTAGGAAATATATCAATCAGTATTAAGTATTGACTTCATCAAAGAGATGTAATATATACTTCTATTACTGTGATAAGAACGAAGTTGCCCTTAAAAACCTTTATCCACTAAAACATTTTAAGGATTGTGGTGACGATGTTAATGTTAAGTTGCGAAGCTTAATTTTTACCCTATAAAAAATACACATTACATAGATCTTCATTGCACAATCACCATGGAGTTTGGAAGGGGAGTAGGAGCCTACCATCACGAAGGTTCGGGAGCTCTACCACCAAAAGGTATTCAATATTTATGAGTTATTTTATGAAAGGCATTTTCCCGAAATTTTTCTTTATAAAGCTTGCTGGCCCCGGCCTCCCCGCCGCGCGATTTCTTTTTATTTGAGCGAGGGGAGTTTTAACGGACTAAGTTCCGAGGTAAATTTTGGAAGGCAGATGGGTTTGTAGATAAGACACTACCCAGAGATTTCGCCCTCATTTTGTGAGGACTTTATGATCTGAGTTCTGGTTTCCTATAGGCGCAAGCCCCTATAGTTAATTACCCCTCCCGATCACGAGAGAGAACTTTCGATTAAGGCTAGTCATCAATCAGATTCGTATAGAAATACGTGTTATCTGGCATATAGTAGCAGCAATGGTTTGGAATTTGGAGAACTAGATTTGGATTTGAGAATTGAGTTAAAAGTTTGGAAATTTGAAAGGTTTGATATTTAAAATAGAAATTGCACCATCTAGCACTTAAAGCGGATGGTGGGGGAATGGATGATAGACCCGATCAAGATCCCATGGTTCCATCGTCCCGGGCCATCATGGTCCCTGGTCTACTTAGTCAGAGGAGGTAGTCGACCCAACCTGACAGAAGGATCCTTGTCGGCAGCCATGGGTTGCTTCGTCCAAGGGGACCTTGTAGACCGGGGTTGAATATTTGCCTAAGGGGACAAATTTTGAATCCACCTTAGCTAACAAAGGGCTTTGTGCCCTATCGATCATATCCTATTGATTCATATCTCAAGGATTTGATGCCAATAAGGAACGTAACGGCGCTGGCCATAACCGGTATTGTGTGGTGCCATTTGGCGGCAAAACCACTCGGTTCAGAGGGCCCCGGGTCGTCGTAACCGTTTATCCTGCGGTGCCATTTGGCGGCTAACTGCCGGTTAGATGACACGTACCACGTCCTTACTGGCAGGAGATTGTTTTGAGAATGAATCCTAGTGATATTTTCGACTAGACATTTTGCTCTTCGTGAGCTAGAGTTTATTTGAATTTGTCCACCCCGGCAGACTGTTGCGGAGGGTGGATGCATTTTGCTTTAAGTGATTGATGAATTTATTTCAATTTTAAATATCTTGGGTTTTTGAGTAGAGCTTGGATTTTGAATGGACTTTTGGGAGTCATTTAAAAGTATTTGTGAACCCCTCTGGTTGAGATTAGCGTTCAACACGGCCATCATCGGGGTGACCTTGAGGTCACTTAAAAAAATATTTGAATTTTGTAGAAGTTTGAGGGCATTTTGAAATATTTTGGGGACCCCTCCGGTTGAGATAAGCAATCAACACGGCCATCATCGAATTTTTTGGGGTCATTTCCTCTTTAGTTGATTGAACCCTGTCAACTCGACCAAACTGTTGCTCGAGGATCGGGTTTCTCATAGGCTTTGTGCCTTAATTTGTGAACTTTCTTTGTTGAAGGCCTTAAAGGCCGAATATGAATGTTGTAGACGCCTTCTGTCTGCTTGTATCAGTGTTGCAGATCCGGTGGCGTAACATTTGTAGATTATGGACGCCTTATGTCTGCTTGTATCAGTGTTGCAGATCCGGTGGCGTGGCATTTGTAGATTATAAACGCCTTATGTCTGCTTGTATCAGTGTTGCAGATCCGGTGGCGTTATCATTTGGATGTCATGAGGTGTTTCCTCATCTTGACATTGAATCCCCCCTTTCTCATTTACCGGGGAAGGATCTTTCTGAATTTTGGAGTCAACGACTGCTGATTTGGAAAGAACTCCTTTTAGGATCTTTGGTGTAGCGGACTAGTTATTTCCGGTATTTGTGGGTACCAGAGCTGTTTTCTTCTTAAGTATAGAACTAAGAAGAGAGTTTGAAACACCAGAAAGTTTGGTTCTAATTTGTTCAAACACTTCCCTCCTTTCTGTCAGTGGGTGTCCTTTTCGTACATCGGGCTGCCTTTGTACCCGGCGTGTTTGAAGAACTTGACCACCAATGTCGTAGGTGATATCAATACTTGTGCCCACAGTGGTTCGTTGTACCTACGACATACCCATCGTTGTTATCCACAAGTGTCCATTTGCAGGGGATTGCTGCATCTACTACGACCTCTTGAAAATGTTTGTAGAAGACCCATTGCTTTTGCATCATATCCACCCTTTCACCAATCTCGGGTGGTTTGATTGTACTTGTTTGTCCTCATAGGGATCGTCGTAGAAGATACTTGTATTTGTGCCCACAGTGGTTTGATATGCTTATGATATGGCCACTGTTATTATCCACAAGCGGTTTGTATTTGTTTGTAGGGATCCGTTGTGTTTTCTACTAGCTCCTATGAATGTTCGTAGGAGATGTACTTGTGTCCACAGTGGTTCATTATACATACGACATACACACTGTTGTTATCCACAAGTATTCATTTGCTGGAGATCAGTCGTATCCGCTACGACCTCCCAGTAGTATTCGTAGGAAAGCCCTTGCCAACTTCGCCATCTCCACCTTTCACCAATCTCAGGTGGGTGATGATTTCATTCGCTGCGGGGAACGATCTTTGATTGCTCGTATGCTTTGCAACTATTTGTTGTTGCTTGCAATCATAGTACATTGACCATGTAGGAATTGTTGTAGGAGTTCATGCATCAAGGTCTTGTAGTTTGAGCTTCCCGTGTGCGATTCAAATTTTGATCTTTGCATGTGTTTTGATCCAAATTCAGTTTCATTCAGACTTGAATTTATCAAGTTTATAAGTCCCCACTTGGTGCTGTATAGCCCGAGTTCAAGTGCGAGTTCAACTGCTTTGTTCGGATCCGGATCCAGTCCAAATCAAAGTCTTTGTTTGATGTTATAGTCTTGTTCAAGTCCCCTGCAGTCCGAGTCTTGTTCAATTTTAGTGTCCTCCACACTTAGTAAGTTTGAATTTTTGAGTTCAATTGCATAGTCAATTTCATTTGGATTTGATCCCAATTTGATTTTATTTTATTTGGATTTTGACCTTTAGAAATTATTTAAATTCTGTTCAGGTCCTCCGCTTGTGTTCAATCAAGTTCGACGGTCCACAAGTCTACTGCCCAAGTTCATTTGAATGTAGGCTCTTGTTCTTTTTATGTTCAAAACTTGCTCACATATAGGCCAAAATTCTGTTCAAGTCCACGGTGTCTTCAGTCTGAATTTCGGCAACCTCCCGGCGTCTCCCCCGTTTAGGGAAAAAACCAAGAGGCAACCTTCCCCTCGACGCTACGTGAGCGCTTCAGATAGGTGTCAAAAATGACACCGCGGTTGCATATTTTATCAAAAATCCCCTCCCGCTACGTGAGCGTTTAAGGGTGTGGAGCACAGGTAAAAAAAAAGGCAGATTTCCCCCCTCTGCACCACGCGGGCGTTCGGGGGTACTTATATAAAAAGAAAGAAAACACATTTTTTTTATATCCCCTTCGCCGCAAGCGTCGCACCGGTTTTTCTGCCCTAAACGCTACATGAGCAAGGGGTTTGCCGGCTCGTTGCAAGCTTTGAAGAGGGATCCTTAAATCGTCGCAAGCATCGCACCGGTTTCCCACCCTAAACGCTACTTGAGCGCCTCGGGGGTTTGCCGGCCCATTGCAGGCATCGAGAAAAGAATCTAGGCGATTTCCGCCTCATCGTAGGCGTCGCACTAGCTTCCCTCCCTACAACGCCACGTGGACGCCTCGGGGGTTTGCTAGTTCGTCGCCAACGCCGAGAGAGAAATCTAGGTTTAGGGGTTATACCTTCGGGGCCGGTGGAGAGTCGTCGGCGACTGTCGGCGGGAGGCAAGGTAGGAAGCAATCTTTTCTTTTTTTATTATTATTATTAATTATAATTAATATTAATTAACCATAATCTATAATTAATAATTAATTATAATTAGTAAATTAATTATAATTATAATTAAATAATAACTAATTATAATTAATCAAGATTAATTATAATTAATCAGATAATTATAATTTATAATTAATAACTAATTATTAATTAATTATAATTAATTAATTAATTAAATCTATAATTAAATAATAATTAAAAATAATTACTAATTATCATAATTATAATTAATAATAATTTTTTTTTTTTTGATTTGGCCGAAGAAGCCAAAGGGAGAAAGTTACCTATACAGCAAGCGGGCTCCCTTCCCCTCTTCCGATCAAAATGTCGTTTCTCCCGATCCGACTGAAAGGGAAAGTCGTCGGAGGAGCCGAAGTCGAACAGCTACCAGGGAACCGAAGAAATAACTCGAAAGGGAGAAGGTTTCCCTCACACCGAGCAGCTCTCTCCCTACTTCCGACCAAGATGTCGTAACTTCCTCTCCAACAGGAGGGGATGTCGGAGGGAGGAGCGAAGTCGGACGCCAACGAAGGAGCTGGAGGAGCGGCGGTAGGGAGAAAGTTACTTCACAACGAGCTCCCGTTGTTGCTTCCGATCGGAATGGCGTAACTTCCGATCCGCCTGGTAGGAGAAAGAGCTAGAGAGGGATCAGAGAGGAGAGCCAGGAGAAGAGGCCGAAGGCCTCGTTTCCTCGAGAGCGACGTGCGAGACGCGCGCTCGATATGGCCTCGACGTGCGACGAGCGGCGCTGGATCGTGCGACGTGGGGAGGCAGGTAAGGAATTTTTTTTTTTTTTGTTTAAACTTTACGGGTCAACACTTGCGTTATGTTTATATAATAGGAATTAGCTTTGTAATTCTCCACAACCAAACTACAATCAAATCTATGCCGGCCACAACCGGGCATAACCATCAATTAAGTGAATCCTAATTATTTTAATTAATTAATTGATATTAATTTAAAAAAAAGTGAATCTTATACAACTTTTATTTTTATGCATTAATTTTATTTTATGTTTTCCATTCTTTTTCACTTCCAGTGGTTGAAATAGGTTTCGCCAATTTTCCACTACTTTAAACCATCTGAAGTGTAGGTTTTCACTTCAAGTGTTTTCTAAATTTTCCTTTTGCACTTTTGAATTGACTTCGGAAAACAAGTTATCAGATTTGTTGCAATAATTAACGTAATAAAACATTGGTTTATGAACTTGATTGACCAAAATGCCCGCATGTAAGTGCACAGCTAAAAATAATATCCACAATGGCTAGACTAGAAATTTTATTTTTTAAAGCATAGGAGGGGGTGGTTTTCCATTGCAGTAGCGGACTTCTTATTTCTTTTGTCATTTCAAGATTCAAAAGTATCTTAATTTCTATAAAGAATATGAATATCAAAGAACCTACAGCAATCCATGTTTCCGATTATTCTTGACAAAGGATGTGTGAGTAAAGGGGGAAAATAGCGAAATAAGATACCTACTCTAAGAAATGATGAGTCGCTCAGGAAGAAAATATTAAAGGAATACAAACCTCAAAATATTCTATTAGCTTCTGAGAATTCTGACCCAATGGTCCAGAATATATTACTTGGCCCCCTCTTTTCAGCAAAAGTAACTGCTCAATGAAAATTCATGAGTTGGTGCAAATATTGTTTTACTTTGTGTAAAAGGATGGATTTCAACTTCTCTAACCTCATCAAATGATTCAAATATGTCAATGTTAGGTTGGTGGATGGTACAGACAACAGTTCTTCCTGTATTGACAGTGTTTCTCACAGTTCTCATAACAATGGCAGCTGCTCTTGCATCAAGACCTGATGTTGGTTCATCCATGAATATAATAGAAGGATTTGCAACAAGCTCCACAGCAATTGTCAGCCTTTTTCTTTGCTCCGTAGATAGACCAGTAATTCCAGGAATCCCCACCAATCCATCCCGAAGGTTATCAAGCTCTACCAACTCCATCACTTCATCTACAAATTTCTGTAGGCAGAAAAATGCCAATTCAATGATCCAACCATCAACTTGTGCAACTATGCTAGTAAAGTAATTTGATGGAGGACGAACTCAAAGTTAAAACAATGGAATTGATCACCTATTTTTTTTCTAAATGAACAAAATAGTCCACGACTATACTAAGTATTAGTTTGGTCCCTTAACTCTTTAAATAGGGATCATTTTTGTTCTTCCAAGAAATCATTTAGATCCGTATTTAAAAAGTTTAAAAACTAAAATAGGATTTTAAAATAGTCAAAGACATTCTGGTTCTTCATAAAGAGTTTGTGCCATTTTAGTCCTTATCTTTTTTTTTTTTTTATATACAATAATTATGATGCATAATGTGTTTTCATGCAAAAAAATCCACGACTCAAATATCACAAGTTATCAATCAAATTGATAGTTCACTTTTTTTTTTAAAAGAATGTAGACAACAATAATCTTAAGCTCAATTTATAATAAAATTATAACAGATATTTCACAATTTCAACATGAAATTGGAAACGAATATAAACGATGAGCGGGAAATTTAATTTTCATAAAATCAAATTTTCAACATATCACTTATGAACTGAAATCAAGAGCGCTTAACTAGCCAATAGCAACAAATAGATAAGGAATGAAATTAAATAAGGCATTCTAGTAGTACAAGGAGATTACTTCTCTTGAAATTAAAAAGCAAATTATATTCGCACTTTATCATGCTCAAAGGATTTACAAATCTAACTTGCACTCAAAAGATTGAAATTGAAGATTAAATTATATTTAAGCGAAAAACTATGAATTGCATATCTCATACCACTATTTATGTACTCCTCATAACCTCAATTAAAGTTTAAATTAATCCCAATTCAATTTTAAATTCCTCAAATAAACCAATTATCAATTTAATTTAATTTGAAAACTTCAACCAACCACAACTATTCATTCTAATCCAATATCAATAAATCCGCAATGCCACTCTATTAGTATAGGCTACAAGGAGTCCATAAATAATGGTACAAGGTATGTAATACAAAACATTTTTACTTTAATAAAATTTCTAATTTTCTTTTCAATTTTGTAAGAGCAAGTTCCTTCAATACACGCGAATGGAAACTGCTCTTCCTGTTGGAGGCCGCAGATATAAGAAACAAACATCCTGCTACTGCCGAATTGATTTAAGCCATTCGATCTAATATCTTGATATGGGAAGCCATTCAAACTACTTGGAATAAATTAAAATTGAGTTTTAATCAATTGAATGGTTTGGGCTTATATTTGAGTTCAAATCGAACTCGATTTGACTCGAATCAAGTCGATTTGGGTTTGATGTTGTTCAACTGCATTAATTTAATGAAATCAAACCAAGCTCGACGTCGATCTAACTCAAATTGGGCTCGACGAGGCCCAATCAACTCGATTGAACACGCTCGAGGAAGATCACAATAAAAACGAGGTCAACATCTATATATTGCATACATAGTCTCTTCATGCAAATATTATAACATATGTATTGTTATGAAAGTATACAACAATAAAAGGCAATTATGAAATATGAATATTTGAAGTCTATAGAATATCAAATTAGAAAAAGTTTACTATGAAATGACATGATATTTGCTTTGCAGGTTGAGCAAAAGGGACCCCAGTTATGATACCTGCATAACAAGTGGGGGCAAAAAGGACCTTTATGTAACTCAATGACAATAATGCCAGGTTTACCTGAACTTCATAAAACATTTTTATGAAATTTTAGCCAATTCTTCAGAAGACTAATATTGATATTATGTGCAGACTTCAAAAGAATTAAAGGTTACTACTAAATATAATTTTATGTTATGATTTCAATTATGATTATTCATATGATTTTCCAAATAATGGTAATTTTATTCAATTATGATTTCAATGTTACGATTTCTTATAATATTACATTTAAACTGTTATTTAATTTGCAAAACTTTATGAGCCTCATAACTCACCAATTATTTTATATTGGTTGTTGTTATAGAAAAAGATAAAGAGAAAGTGTAGACCAATTAAGCAAGTGTTGGAAACTCTAGGTTTTATTTTTAAAGTGTTTGTGATGTCTTCTTATAAGGTATGTAAGCTGTTTAAATGTGATGAAACATTATGATTTTCTTCATGCCTCTGTATGTATTGTTGTGAGGTAATTGGGATTAGATGCTTCCATCCATTCAGTAGATGTAATTGTCAGTGAATTTTTTATGCAACTATTCAAATAATATAAAAGTATCATATGTTGAGAATGAAATTAAATTCTGTTGACCTGCATCTTATATCCAAAAGAAATAAAAAGAAAGAAGCTCAAAATCTTACCTTGACTATCGGATCCAAGAATCCCGCTGGCAGAGTCGCTCCCGCAAATCCCGCTCCGTACCTCGTATCCGTAAAAAAAAAAACCTACCGAAATCCCGCTGTTCGGCGCCGTCTGCAGCGTATCCCGAAAACCTTGCGCACTTCCTGCGTAAATCCCGTGATCTTGCGCCTTTTCCACGTTTATAAAACGAAGGGGAGAGGCTCCCGTTCGTCACTTCCCCACTCGATCGCAGGAGCTCCCCAACCCGTCGCCTGCTCTGGTCGATCACATCTCCACAGCCGACCACCTCTGCCTGTGCCGAACTCCCGTCGGTAGAGAGAGAGAGAGAGAGGAACCGAGAGCTCTTACTTGTAGCCCGACCTCCCTTTTGCCCGATCTCCACAAGCCACCTCCTCCAAGCCGATCCATCTCCTCTCTGTGCCGAGCCGAGCTTCATCTTCCTCTCACCCGACTCCCCCCTGGCCCTCCGACTCCGCTCCATCTACGAATTTCCCTACCTCATTCGACGACCTTCCCTGCTGGTCCGATCGAAAGCAGCAACAGGAGCTCGTTGGCTGTGAGGTAGCCAACCACTTTTCACGTGCTTCTTCGGCCAGGTCTGTTAAACAGAGAGTTTAAGGGGATTTAAATTCTCTGTTTAATAAGATTAAGGTTAATCTTATTTTAATTTATAATTAAGTTAAATTAATTATAATATTAATTATAATTAGTTTATCAGAAATTATAAATTAAAAATGATTTATTTATAATTAATTTAAATTAATATAATTAATTGTATATTAAAATATAATTAATTATAATTAGTTTTTAATTAATCATAATTAAGTTATGATTAATTCGAAACTAAAAAATAATTAATTATAGATTAAATATAATTAATTATATTTTTTCTTAATATAATGATAAAATAAATTTATAAATAATTTTAAATAGTTAATTATATATTAATTATAAATTATACATTTTACTTTATAATTAATTATGAGTTGAATATAATTAATTATATGCCAAATATAATTAATTATATATGATTTTTAATTAATTATGAATTAAAAAAAAGAGAGAAATGCTTCTCTTCTCTCTCCTCGATCCTCGAGCCAGTATCTACAACCCCGCCAAGGTATAACTCTCTAACCCTAAAACTCCGAGAACTCGTTTCAACGCATTCGTCGAGACAAAATAACCACCTATACATGCTTTTCTTAGCGTGGTGGGAGGGAGTGCGTCACGACGCTTGCGACGAAGCGAGCAATCACCCAAAATTCCTTCTTCGAAGTTCGTATCGCCTTGGAAACCCCGCCTATACACGCTTTTCTTAGCGTGGTGGGAAGGGATCCCGGTGCGATACGTACGACGAAGCGGGGATACCCATAAGTACCCGCTTGCGGGGAAATAACTGTTCTTTTCTTGCAAAATATTTTCAAAAAAAAAAAAAAACAAAAAAAACAAAAAAATACCCATACACGCTTTTCTTAGCGTGGTGGAGGATCAAAAATTACACGGCCGCGGTGTCCTCAAAAGAGGGCACCTACCATACACGCTTTTCTTAGCGTGGTGGGAAAGGCCCAGTTTTCCGTAGTTTTCCCCTAAACGGGGGAGACGCCGGAAGGCTGCCGAAATTTCGGGTGAAAATGTTGCTACACTCGGATCTTTTTGAACTCAGAGAAGACAAAGGTTTGGACACATTTGAACAACCAAGGACTTGAGACTATGCTCAGAACTCAAATCAAATGAACTTAACTCGGCATAATTTAAAACAAAATCAAGCTTAATCAAGTAATGTTGTAAGGAATAAGAACTTGGTTCAAACTTCATCAATTGTGAACTTGAAAGACAATATAAGCTTGGACTTGAAACAAGAACTTGATTTGAACATTAAGCCAACAAGGCTTGAACTCAAGTGAGCCGCAGGGGATTTTGATGTGGACTTATAAGCCGAACTATAATAAGAGTTGATTTTGAATCTCATGTGACTCAAAAGAACCATTTGAACTCAAGCAAATACTTGAGTTGTAAAATATGAACTTGAGCTTGACTTAAACTTGCATTTCAACTTGAAGTGAACTCATGTTTGGATTAAGATGATACCAAATCAAAACTGCACTTAAAATAATGTCATGATTTGCAAAATAATAATTCAATTACATGTGAGAATGTATAAGGTTGGTGATGTATGAGAGATTTACAAATACTATTTCCTTACAAGTAAGGTTGGAATTGTAAGTGACATAATCAAATTTTCTCATTATGACATGATGCTTTCAAGGGATAGTACCACTTGCTTGCAAAAAGAGAGATCAACAAGATCTCTACCTAGAAGCTATGGCATGAAATCTCCAATGAACATTAAAGAGCTATCATGAATTCCTAACCAAATACAAATGTCATCAAGCAAGCTCATCATACAAGATTTAAGTTATCTTTATATGATAGTAGAAGACTTGTAATATTCAATATGGCTCGTCTATATGCAAATAGCTGTGCTCATCTGTTATGAACATAAGAGCAAAATGAAGCCAAATATATTGAGACTTACAAATAGAGGGGATTCAATATGTAACAAGTGCAAAGTTATACGAGTATACAAACTCCTATGAGCTAATGTAAAAGATCCGTTGCACATCCCATGTGTTCTCCACAAGCGAACCTGAAGGAGTTCTAAACATGCTTACAAATCAATAGCATGGAGTTTCCTACAAATGAACATAGTGATGTGTATGATAAATGTGAACATTGACAAATAAACGAGGAGTCCTCACTCATATAGAAGTCCACTTATGAGTGATGACCCTTAATGTGTAGTGGATGCTAAATCATTCATACCATCAATAACCACTCAGCATCAGTCAAATATATCAATCTTCTACGAGCAAGAATAAAAGATCTGCAACACATACGATCTCTCTACGCAGACAGATGTGTGTGTCATATGCCACTGAGGGGTAGATGCATAAAGACTACAGTAAATGCAGTATCCTGTAGTCAACTTCAGTCTAAGGATGAATACATCTACCTCCAGCAGTAGTGGTTGTATTGTAAAGACCAAAATAACAGCAGAATGCATAAAGAATATAAGCTCCTACGAGCTTCTACAACCGAAGGCAGGAGATTAGTTAGTGCACTATGATCCGCCTACAAAAATAAACAAATAGTGCACGACAGTCTACCTGTACGAAGCAGCGAACAATTCTATCCAGAAGCTGCTACGCCACGCCACCGGATCCGCAACGTTCTTGGAAGCGGACAGAAGACATTTCATAAATATTCTAAAATACCCTGCACGTGCACCGTAGTTTGTATACACGTAGGTACACTAAAAGAGGGTAAAAACAATCATGAAACCCGCATGGGCCCGGCGAGCATGTTATTGGTACACACGTGACATCTAGGGATGATGCGCGGGTTGACAAGTGAATTCAGGTTCGAAACCGATCCTTCTATACGAGTCAATAGAAGTCGACAGAGTTCGAACCATTAAGCAAATATAAAGTTGTGGTGACAAGTATATTTGCTTTAAAACATTCATATTAGGCCTACAACAATATGAATTCACTAATAAAGGCACGAAGCCTACGAAAGCCAATCCTCAGTCAATAGCTCGGCTGAGTTGACAATGTTCAAGCTACAAATAGAAATGATCCAAAACACCCCGATGATGGCCGTGTTGAATGCAGATCTCAACCGGAGGGGTTCCCTAAATATTTTTAAATATCTCCCAAATATCCAAAGTTTTATTTCAAATATTCCAAAGCTCCACTCAAAATTCCAAAAATCCCAAATATTCCAAAGCTCCATCCAAATATCCACAAAAATCCAAAAATCCCCAAAATCCAAAGCTCCACAAAAAGCCCAAATTCCATATATTTAAAAATGAAATAAAACCATCAATCTCTTAAAGTAAAACCCATCCACCCTCCGCAACAGTCTGCCGGGGTGGACAAATTCAAATAAACTCTAGCTCACAAAGAGCCAAATGCCTAGTCGAAAATATCACTAGGATTCATTCTCAAACAATCTCTTGCCAGTAAGGACGTGGTACGTGTCCTCTAACCGGCAGTTTCGCCGCCAAATGACACTGCAGGTAAACGGTTATGACCCGGGGCCCTCTGAACCGAGTGGTTTTGCCGCCAAATGGCACCACAAATAGCGGTTATGACCAGAGCCAATACGCTCCTTAATGGCGTTAAATCCTTGAGATATGAATCAATAGGATATGATTGACAGGGCACAAAGCCCTCTATTAGCTAAGGTGGATTTAAATTTGTCCCCTTAAACAAACATCCAACCCAGGTCTACAAGGTTCCCTTGGACGAAACAACCCATGGCTGCCGACAAGGATCCTTCTGTCAGGTTGGGTCGACTACCTCCTCTGACTAAGTAGACCAGGGACCATGATGGCCTGGGATGACGGAACCATGGGATCTTGATCGGGTCTATCATCCATTCCCCCACCATCCGCTTTAAGTGCAAGATGGTGAAAATTTCTTTTTTTAAATAACAAATATTCTAACTCCAAATACCAAACATCTGAACTTTCAAATTCCCAACTTCCAACTTTTCCAAATACCCAAATCTAAACCCAATTTCTAAAATCCAATCTATGATGCTACTATATGCCAGATAACACGTATTCTATACGTATCTGATTGACGACTAGCCTTAATCGAAAGTTCTCTCTCGTGATCGGGAGGGGTAATTAACTATAGGGGCTTGCGCCTATAGGAAACCAGAACTTAGATCATAAAGTCCTCACGAAATGAGGGCGAAATATCTGGGTAGTGTCTTATTTACAAACCCATCTGCCTTCCAAAATTTACTTCGAAACTTATCAGTTAAAACTCCCTCGCCGAATATATAAAGAAGAAAAGAGCGGCGGGGAGGCCGGGGCCGAATTTTCGTAGCCCACAGATTTCTGGCGACTCCGCTGGGGAATGGTTTCTCTTTCCATCTTTGGCTAGTCACTTATTTGATATAGTAGCAGTAAAAAAAATAATGATGATATTGAGCTCTGTACGGTGAACATCAGGATGCGACATTTGGTCCTTATGTCCAAAGATCCATCAGTGAAAGGTCCCGATGGAGCTAAAAGCTACCATCTATTATGATGGTAGAGTAAAGAAAGAATCAAGATATGTATAGTGAGCATCGGGGTGTGACACTTGGATATATATTCAAGAATCTACCGCTGAAAGGTCCCGACATAAGTGAAAATAAATATAGAGACCCACATCTCTAGAAATTTTTTTTTTTATAGAATGGTGTAACATCTAATGTGTTATATTAGAGATCCGCCATTAAAGAAATTTATCAAAAGTGGATACCAAAGATGACCCCTATAAAAAATATTCTTGATGGTCGATGCCTTGAGGAATCCTCAAAGAAATTCCATCACTTCGCAACTATATCCTCACAGACTAAAGAAGAGCCTCGCCCGACCTTCATCAGTGATGTTCTTCTCAAAGAGCAAGCGGAGAAAATGAAAGAGATTCTCTGTGAATTCAGGAATTGCTTTGCCTGAACATACACGAAGATGTCTAGCTTATCCCCTGATGTGGCGATTCACAGATTAGCAATCAAACCGGAAGTAGCACCCGTCAAACAAGCTCCAAGGAGAATGAGACTGGAGATTGAAGAACAAGTGATTGCCGAGACGAAGAAGCTCATTGATGCAGGCTTTATTCGAGAAGAAAAATACGCTGACTGGATTGCTAATATCGTCCCAGTGAAGAAGAAGAACGAACAAATTCGTGTCTGTATTGACTTTAGGAACCTCAACAAGGCGTGCCCAAAAGATGATTTTCCACTTCCTGTATCCGAACTCCTAGTTGACAATACGTCCAACTACGATATGTTCTCCTTCATGGATGGATCATCAGGCTACAATCAAATCAAGATGGCGCCCCAAGACGAAAAGCATACATCGTTCAGGACGCCCATCGGGATTTTCTGTTACACAGTCATTCACTTTGGCCTGAAAAATGCTGGTGCCACCTACCAGCGGGCGATGACTCACATATTTGATGATTTGATACATCAGAAGGTCGAGTGTTATGTAGATGACCTTGTTGTTAAAAGTCTTGGCCGAAATGATCACTTAAAAGATCTTAAAATTGTATTTGAGAGAATCAGAAAGTTTGAGCTGAAGATGAATCCTCTCAAATGTGCTTTTGGGGTCTCATCTGGCAAATTATTGGGGTATGTTGTTCGTCATCGAGGTATAGAGATCGACCCCAATAAAATTAAGTCAATCACGGAGATGCCACCACCAAGGAACCTTCGACAGCTTCGCTAGCTGCAAGGACAAATGGCTTTCATTCGGAGATTTATATCAAATCTATCGGGTAGGTGCCAGCCATTTTCAAAGCTAATGAAGAAAGATGTCCGTTTCAAATGAGACGCAGAATGCCAGGAAGCATTTGATAGTATCAAGAAATACTTATTAAATCCACCCATTCTCGCAGCGCCAATTCCGGGGAAGCCTCTTATACTGTATACAACTGCACTAGAAGAGTCCCTCGGAGCACTATTGGCCCAGAATAATGAAGAAGGTAAAGAAAATGCGCTCTACTACATCAGTTGACGGTTGATTGGAGCAGAAAGCCGTTATTCCCCGATTGAAAAGCATTGTCTGGCGCTGATTTTTGCAGTTCAGAAACTCCGCCACTATATGCTATCCCATAAAATCACACTGATATCAAAGATCGATCCGCTGAAGTTCTTGATGACAAGACCAGCGTTGACAGGTCGTCTAGCCAGGTGGGCAGTATTGTTATTGCAGTTTGAAATCATATACATGCCACAGAAGGCGGTGAAAGGACAAGCCTTGGCAGATTTTCTTGCTGCACACCCAATCCCGACTGATTCTCCACTAAATGATGATTTGCCCGATGAGCAGATAATGCAGGTCGAGGAGAATGAAAGGCTACAATTCTGGAAAATGTACTTCGACGGGGCATCGTCGATTAAACCTGTTCGACCTCCAAATATTGCAAGAGCCCGAGCCGGCATCGGTCTCATTTTCGTAGCACCCGAGGGAGGCATAATGAGATTTTCTTTCAGTTTGACTGAACCTCGGACCAATAACGAAGCTAAATACGAAGCTCTATTAGCAGGGTTGGAGATTGCGATCGATGTCAGAATCCAACATCTCCAAATCTTTGGTGATTCTCAGCTCGTGATAAATCAGGTCCTCGACATTTATAAGGTTGACAAAGTCGAATTGGCCCACTATCACCGGCGAGCCCTCGAGCTTCTAAAGCAAATATCAAATGTCAAAATGGTTCGAGTTCCTCGAGGACAGAATGCTAAAACAGATTGTCTAGCCAAATTAGCTAAAAAAATGGCGAACATCAACAAGGAGAGGCCTACATTCATCGGAGTTTACACTCGTAGGGTCTTGGAGCCCGCTCTATTACAATTCCCGAGGGCAGAAGGAATTCCAGATTCAAGTCAGCAGGATGAAACTCCAGTTGACCCTCAACCTCTCCATCAAATCATTATGGAAAATTATCCGGAAGGATATCATACGACCAAGAGACATAAAGTTAGTCAAGCTTCAGAATTGTGGTGGCATTGTTTAGATATTGAAGTCGAAAATGATTGGAGACAGCCATTCATTGACTACTTCAAGGAAAACAAACTCCCGATATAAAAGTCTATGGCCGCACAAATTCGAAAAAGGGCGTTGAGATACGCATTTGTTAATGACACGTTGTACAGACGAGCCTTTGATCAAATGTGGCTAAGGTGCTTGGAGACCAAGGAAGCTGATAAAGTGGTAGCAGAAATCCACGAAGGGCTTTGCGGAGCACATCAGTCAGGTCCTAAAATGGCCGCTAAAATTAAAAGAATGGGTTACTATTGACCGACCATGGTCAAAGATTGTATCGATCACGCTAAGAGGTGCCACGAATGTCAAATCCACGGTGATGTTATACATCAACCGCCAAATCCACTGCACCCAACAATAGCATCCTGGCCATTCGAATGCTGGGGCACTGATATAATCGGGCCAATAGATCCGCCATCATCAGCGGGACATCGATTTATTCTAGCAGCGATAGACTACTTTTCCAAGTGGGCAGAAGCGGCTCCATTCAGAGAGGTCACATCGGAGCATGTGATCAATTTCTTTACCACAATGTCGTCTACAGATTTGGTGTGCCACGCCGCATAATCTCAGACAATGGTACTGCATTCAAAAGTACAAAAATCTACAAGTTCGTTGATCGGCACAAGATCGATTGGTGATATTCATCCATATACAATCCAAGGGCGAATGGATTGGCAGAAGCTTTCAACAAGACGTTGGTGAAGTTATTGAAGAAGATCCTTACCAAGAACAAAAGAGAGTGGCATACGAAGATGGCAGAAGCTCTATGGGCCTATCGTACAACTTACAAAACTCCAACCAAAGCCACTCCGTATTCTCTAGTGTTCGGTGTTGAAGCCGTATTACCATTAGAGATTGAACTACCGTCACTTCGGGTAGCAATCCAAAATGATCTTACTCAAGAGCAAAATGCCCGTCTCAGAATGGAAGAGCTCAACGCACTTGATGAACTCAGGTTACAAGCTCAACAAAACCTGGAAATCTACCGAGGAAGAATGACAAAGTCCTTTGATCGAAGAGGTGCGTCCTTGATCATTTCAAGAAGGGGAACTGGTCCTGGTGCTGAGAAGACCAATCATTCCACATCGAAAAATTGGTGGCAAATTCGTATCCAATTGGGAAGACCCCTTCGTCATCGAGAAGGTGTACCAAGGAGGAGCATATCAGTTGATCGATCTGAACGGTCAGAGGCCTATGCCACCTATCAACGGCCAACATTTAAAGAAATATCATGCATGAAAATTCGATATATGATATATCTTTTTTTTATGATCAAAATTTTACGTGCATATTTATCAATGCATGTTTACTTATATTTTGAAATTCTCTTGTATAGCAAGAACGCATTTCAAAATCCCCCATCAGACTGGGGGCATTTTAAATATTTATTTGGGTCGACATCGCGCTGCGTGCCGAGATTCCCAAATAAATATTTAAATTCGCAAAGATACAAAGCCTATCCAAAATGTCCCTGCTAGACAGAGGACATTTTAAATATTCATTTGGGTCGACATCGTACTATACGCCGAGATCCCCAAATGAATATTTAAAATTTTATATTCCAAATTTATTCCGTTCTAAAATGTCCTCTGTCAATATGAATTCACTAATAAAGGCACGAAGCCTACGAAACCCGATCCTCAGTCAATAGCTCGGCTGAGTTGACAAGGTTCAAGCTACAAATAGAAATGACCCAAAACACCCCGATGATGGCCGTGTTGAATGCAGATCTCAACCGGAGGGATTCCCTAAATATTTTTAAATATCTCCCAAATATCCAAAGTTTTATTTCAAATATTCCAAAGCTCCACTCAAAATTTCAAAAATCCCAAATATTCCAAAGCTCCATCCAAATATCCACAAAAATCCAAAAATCCTCAAAATCCAAAGCTCCACAAAAAGCTCAAATTTCATATATTTAAAAATGAAATAAAACCATCAATCTCTTAAAGCAAAACCCATCCACCCTTCGCAACAGTCTGCCGGGGTGGACAAATTCAAATAAACTCTAGCTCACAAAAAGCCAAATGCCTAGTCGAAAATATCACTAGAATTCATTCTCAAACAATCTCTTGCCAGTAAGGACGTGGTACGTGTCCTCTAACCGACAGTTTCGCCGCCAAATGGCACTGTAGGTAAACGGTTATGACCCGGGGCCCTCTGAACCGAGTGGTTTTGCCGCCAAATGGCACCACAGATAGCGGTTATGACCAGAGTCAATACGCTCCTTAATGACGTTAAATCCTTGAGATATGAATCAATAGGATATGATTGACAGGGCACAAAGCCCTCTGTTAGCTAAGGTGGATTTAAATTTGTCCCCTTAGACAAACATCCAACCCAGGTCTACAAGGTTCCCTTGGACGAAGCAACCCATGGATGCCGACAAGGATCCTTCTGTCAGGTTGGGTCGACTACCTCCTCTGACTAAGTAGACCAGGGACCATGATGGCCTGGGATGACGGAACCATGGGATCTTGATCAGGTCTATCATTTATTCCCCCACCATCCGCTTTAAGTGCAAAATGGTGAAAATTTCTTTTTTTAAATAACAAATATTCTAACTCCAAATATCAAACATCTGAACTTTCAAATTCCCAACTTCCAACTTTTCCAAATACCCAAATCTAAACCCAATTTCTAAAATCCAATCTATGATGCTACTATATGCCAGATAACATGTATTCTATACGTATCTGATTGACGACTAGCCTTAATCGAAAGTTCTCTCTCGTGATCGGGAGGGGTAATTAACTATAGGGGCTTGCGCCTATAGGAAACCAGAACTCAGATCATAAAGTCCTCACTAAATGAGGGCGAAATCTCTAGGTAGTGTCTTATCTACAAACCCATCTGCCTTCCAAAATTTACCTCGGAACTTATCAGTTAAAACTCCCTCGCCGAATATATAAAGAAGAAAAGAGCGGCGGGGAGGTTGGGGCCGAATTTTCGGAGCCCACAAATTCATTTATGTGACACTATATTAATGGAAAGGGGTATCATGGGGTGTTACAAGTGAGGCCGAAGCAGCCTAGGCAGGTGAAGCTAAAGCAGTGTACACGAAGGAAAAGAAAAACAAGAGAGCGAAGCCGAAGCAGTGTACATGAAGGAATGAGAGGGAACAAGAATGAGAGATTGTTACAATTGTGGACGTGCTTCGAAACACAAGAAGCTTTAAGTCTAATAAGTGCGCTTGACTCATGCACAACTCCGCCAGAAAAAAAAAAAAGAATCGAGGCAGTGCCTCGAACCGCCTCGACGCATTAGGCCTTGTGGCGTACCCCTCACTGAAAAAGGAGTAAGTTTCGTTCGATTTGTCGAGGCTTAAGCCTCAAGGCACCTACGCCGTACCTCACATAGAGGTGTGACTCGAGGCGTCCGCCTCAAAAGTTTTTTAAAACCATTATTTTCGGAGCCCGCAGTTTTCCATTAAATTGTAAACATATCTACAAAGGCACCGATGCGACCAAAACATCATTTTTTTTAGCAAAGTGGTGCTTCTTAGCAAAGAAACATCTATGAGGAATATATCAACGTGATATGCATTAAAATAGACATTTATTATCGTATCAATTATTACCCAAAAACTATGGTAATAAACGAACAAAATTAATTAGTATAATGATAAATATTCATATATTAGAAATACAATTATTGTTTTCCTTATTAGGGTAAATTTGATAGAGCAAATACTTTAATCACTACCTTGTATGTTACATATTCTTTCCTATATAATGAGTAAAACCCGCTAGAGGAGGGCAGACAATTTTGTGCATAACTCTATCTATCATCTCAATGCAAGTAAAAGAGATAATTTAAGAGAATAAAAAAAGAGGATTAAACAAATACAAAAAATTAACCATTTTATATGCCTTCAAAGGTTACAATTCACTTGTAGAGATGGTAACTTCCAACTCTAGGAAACTAATTTATTTTGTTTTCCTTATCTTTAGTTCACCTCTCCTCTCCGCTCCTCCCATCTCTTCTTAATTTCTTCTCTACTCATTCACAAAGAAACTAAGATTGTCCCAGGCTTTGATGATAATTAAGCTTCCATGCATCTTATATATCTATCAATCAATGCAAACATGCCTAATTTATTTTAAACCCATTTCCAAGCTGTTACACAATAAGTTTAGTACCGACCTCACCATATGATATATGGATGAATATTGAGTTAATACCTAATAAATCATCTAACCCACTTCCACACAAAAAAGTTTGATATCTACCTTAAAATGTGATTCATGCACAAATATTGAGTCAATACTATTACTTTCTTATTATATTGAGTTGATGCTTAACATACTTTAATATTGAGAAAAGACTTCTTTAACAATGTTTATCTCCAGATGATAGCCCAACGATTTGTGTTATTGTTCCTTCATCTAATTTTTTGTCCAGCTCATTTGTTGGTACTGTTTGCCATACTAAACATGAAACTTCTCAAGCTAAGTGAAGTTCCTTCTTTTGTCCTTGTGGTCTCAAAAATAAGTTTAAAATTTTCATTTGGTGCTGTTCTATGCGGACCTTAAATTAACCTGATTAACATAATTGTTCCCTCTTGATCTTTGTGGCTTGGAATTTGTTCTATTGTTTTTCTTCCGTGTTAATGCCATTTCCACAGGAGTACTGGCTAGGATGAACACTTGGGTGTTACCTTTGGTGTTAAATTTTAGTTAGTTAATCCTTCGCATTGTGCAATTATAATATTATGTTTATGTTATTTGGATCGTCGTGGAGACCTAGAAACCATATTATATCTATAATAATTGTAGAACTGGCTATAGAAAGGGACTATTATAGCACAAGAAACCCTTAAGGAGATGAAAGCAATGAAGAACAACTAGGAATGATAAAAAGATAAAGTAACCAGCGGGATATCTCCTTCAAACATGAAGATGATTATGACCTTCAACTAAGCAGAAATAGTATAAATATATAAGGCTCTATTAGCAGAGTCATTTGAACTCACAAGTTTTTCTTCTACGCTGATTCCTGCAAGGCGCAACAATGCAGAGAAGCTGAGTGACTCCTTGACAGTGAGCTGTGGGGAGTGAACATCAAACTGCTCACAGTATCCTGAAATCCTTGCAAAAGTTGATTGTTTCTTGGGGTAGCCAGCCAACCGGATATCTCCTTCAATATAGCCACCAGTTTTCCTTCCTGCCAATACATCCATTAGTGTTGTCTTCCCAGCTCCGCTCTCTCCCATAAGAGCTGTGAGTATTCCAGGGCGAAAAGTCCCTGTAATTTCCCTCAACAATTGAAGTCTGTCTTCTTTAACTGCATATGCCTTCATTGCCTATCGAAGATAAAGCTTTCATGTATCATCTTTCTGTTGCTGAAATTAAAATTCATGAGTTGTTCTAATGGTTAATTTTCATCTTAAAAATTAGAAATAAACTCGAACTTACAGGAGGAATGTCTACATAGTAGTTCACTTCATTGAAAGACATAGCAAGGGGTTTGAAAGGAAGAACCATCCCTCTTCTAGAGGAAAGTTTGCCTGCAGCATTCCTATATGTTTCACAACTACGCCACTTGGGTGTGTTGCTGCTAGGGCGACTACACTCAGCTTTGGCCTCATCTCCTAGCGCAATAGTTAATAATGATATGAGGATCATAGAAGCAAGCAAACAGTCTTTGCAGAAAGGTGATCAGCAAAAGAATCACAAATGATTGGTTCGTTTGAATATTACTCTAGTTTCCCTTACCTACACAGTGATCTCTTTTGGCTTCCATCTCAGCTGCTGTTTCTTCAGGCATGACTGGATTTGACCTTCCAAGAGCTAATCACAATACAATCAAAAGCAGTTAGTTTATTAATACTTTCTGGACCAATTCTCCAGAATAGAATGTCTTTGTATGACTTACGATTTAGATACATGAGGGAAAGTGTGAAGAGAATGTTGAAGATGATGGAATATCCTACAAGAACACCAGCTGATTTCCAATACAACTTCTGATCAGTGGAAAGATCGATATTCTCTAGGATTGCAATCCCCAATCTCCTGCCATCTGGCGCCTAACAGAGTTATAAATACCATCAGAAATATTTTAGTTAAAAAATGTGTTTTTGCAATGCATTCATCATGCAAATTTCTTCTCGAATAGACTGGAAGAATGCTTTAAAAAATTTTGAAACACGTGTGATTTAAACTAATACTTACAAATTTATCCATCCACTTAGAAGAAAACATCTCATTGATTGTAAGAGCAGTAAACCCATGTGTCAACGGGGAAAGCCAGTGACCCAACATCCACCATTTTGGTATCAAATCTGTTGAGCAAAATTCTTTTAGATACAAGTGCAGCTGCGCATATAAAAAAGTATATAATGTGGAGAAGATAGAGTCAAATATTTTGTAGAAGTTCAAATAATTTTTTTTATTTACGTCAAATAACATTGCATTGGATACATGAACCACACAGACAAACATCAAAAACCAAAACTAACTAATCGAGTTAGCAGAAGGAATAGTTGCTAATTTAACAGAGTTGTATAAAAACTAAAAGAATTTGCTATTTCCCATTAACAAATTGAGCTTACTTGGCATTCAGTGGAACATCCAAAATAATATTAGAAAAATTACGCAAACCTATCATCTGTCCATATTTTAAAATGCAGAAAAAATGATTATGTTTAAGTCAAATAGAGTCACAATTCCTGTTTAATGAATTAAAGCTACCAGTGGTTTGTGGGATACACGAATGAGAACCTTTAGGTAGGGAGAAGCCGCCAATAGAAATTAGCGTCAGTGAAACGACGCTTCCCCAAGTGTTGGCTGCAGTTATGGATCTGGTCACGCCTGCAACCAGTCTGAAGAGGCCAGCTGCCATCTGCTGGACCAGGAAGAAGATGAGCAACTGCTTGAAGAACCTGTGGGATTAAATAGGTGAGATCTGGTCGCAACAGCATATATGATCGATTTGCCAATTTGATAAAACTAATCGGTGCAAAACGTCCCATGAGGTTAAAAAAATCACGGCTAAATTACTACTAGTTCAAATGAGAACAAAAACTTCTTTGAAAGTAAAAAATAATTAATTCCAACGTATCAATTTAGAAAATTTTAGAAAAAAAAAGTGAATAGTAAGTTCTAGAAATAAAGCGCATCTTAATAAGCAAATGATAGATATCACACGTCACATATAGAAACAAAACGAATGAGACATATGCTGCATCATAAAGAGTAAATATAACAAAATACTAAAAAGCATATGAATTGTTTTTGATAATACAATCAGTCAGTTATTACATAGTCTTACAACAAAGGTCGTCATTACTTTTTTCCCTTTTCTAATGAATATAAACCGATTGCATTTCCTATATTAGCACAACCTTGATTTGCAGATCTCAACCAAGCATACTTATACTTCATAAGCCAAAAAGTGAATACATTTGGCTTGGAATGTTTCATGGGATTATAGAAATGTGGTAAAAGAGTGAAACCATGAGTTACAAGGGACTTTTTTTTACTCTCCATGTGCATGGAGAAGGGTTGTGATACCCCCTTGTGCGGCCCAAGGGATATATTGTTCATTATGTAAGGAGTAGGAATTAAGGGGAACTAATTAGTAAGGGTTTATTTAGAAAAAGAGGGTTGAGTTGAGGGGGAGGGAATTAGGAAATGTTTATTTAGAGAAAGATGATTGATTTGATTGGAAGGGAATTATGAAAGGTTTATTTAGGAAAAGATGGCTGATTTGAATTCAGACTTGGGAAGGAAGTAAGAACGTTTTTATTAGGGTTAATTGGATGATTTTATTATCATTATGTGATTGTGTTTGCTATAATTTTTCTTTGGAGTTGTTCTTAGCGGCGCCTATGATTTGTAGTAGAGCTGATCTACCTTGAATAGTAGATCAATTGTATCTTTTATTATTTGTTGAAGGTATAATAAAAACTTAGCCCTAATATTTGGTTCCTGCATTTTTCTTCTTATCTACTAGTTGTTTTTACTTCCAAAACACATCTGATGGGGACATCAGATCATGGAAGGTTTATCAGAGACGTGGCCGCCGATCTACGGCCACGATTGAGTCATTGTATTTTTTATTTATGTATTTTTCTTATTTATGTTGTCATATTTTATTTCCTTGATTTAGTTTCCTGTTGTACCCTCTTATTAGGGAATGTCGTATGGAAGCCCTAGGGGCATTGTTGTCTTTTTTTTTAGTCATTTGTATGAGGCTTTATATAGCCCTCTTTGTTTTCCTTCAAGGTTAATGAATTATTAAATGATAAACTTTTTCTTTGCTTAAGTTCTTTGTGAGACTTGAGAGTGCTTGGGAGAGAAATCCCTAGGAGAGGGAAATTAGATCACCCACCAACCTTGGAGACGGTCGGGTTCGTGGTTCTTCTTCTTCTTTATTTAATTTTCCCTATTCTTCATCACTTAGCCGCTGGCCACCTACTCCCCCCCTTCCCAACCGTGCCCTTCCTCCTTCCCCAAAACCGCTGGCCCTCCTCACCCCACCACTGGTCTCCCCTCACCCCCACCGCCGGCTATTCCCCTAGACCCAAGCAACCGAGCCCCTCTCACCTAAACCCACGGCCAGTCCAAGCAGTCGGCCCTAGCCTCACCATGCCCTCTTGATGATGATTTCAATCATCATCAACACTTGCCTTAATCAATTTTGAATTTCAAAACTTTCCTAAATTAATTCTTTTAAATTAGAAAAGTTTCTTAAATTAAGTCTAATTAAAAATTAAATTAGATTTGATTTATTCTCTCTTTCTTAATTTAATTTTCTAAACTTGGCAACCCTCTTATTTTCCCTCCCAATCCCCTTTCTCTCTTTCCCTATACCGCCAGCCCCATGCTTGGGTTTTTGGAATTATTTCCTAAGTGCTAGCTTTCCCCCCTTAGAAATAATTCAAAACCTTTTTCCTCACCTTAGCTGCCACCCCCCTCCTCCCCTAGCCTTCCTTGGTTTCTTCTCAATCAAGAGAGACACATAAGGAATTTTTTACCTCAACTCCCTCCACAAAAAAATCTGAACCTAACTCATCCCTAAGCCCTCATCCTTTGGCCGGCCACACTTCTTCACCCCAACTTCAAGATAAAGAGAAACTTCTTTCTCTTCGACGGAGTTCAAGGTTCCTAGTAATCTTTGGGAGCAATTGTCAACTAGCATTCATGAATGGCCGATCCCGACACTGACTACGGACTTGCTTACGACGAACACGAATTTGTGCACATTCTCCACTCAACCTTCTTCGACGTCAACCCGAGAATCGATCATCGGTGGAAGACTACATAGAGCATATCTTGGACACCTTGATTGAAGCTATCGAAGAGCAACTTGAGATCGTCGAGTGGAAGATTGCCGCCGATCCTTGACGGAGGTTCTACTTTTACCTCTTCTTGTATTTCTTAAGCCTAACCCTTTCTTGTGATTTGATTGTAGTCACGAAGGACGCCTTCGCCTGTTTCTGCTAAGCTTAGTAAATGTAGAAATTTGAGCGTATTCATTTGGTTACTAATCTCAATGTTAGACTAGGAATTTTGTTGACACTACTACTTTGGCATGATCTTAATTTCTTACGATATTTTGAAGCTTCAAATCTTTTGTTATGCAACTTAGCTTAAACGGTAGTGACCCCTATTACGTTTTGATTCGTCGTTTTATTTGCTAGTAGATTTATTTGTTATTTCTCTAATCAAGTTGTGCAACTCTTAACAAAAATCATTGCGTCCATCGCAGTTCTACATCAACATCAAATTGGTATCAAGGCGAGGTTTTGGAGAGATGACAACAAAGAAGGTGGATGCATTAGAAAGCGAATTGGAGCAAATAAAATCTAGGATGGAAGAGAATCTCAAGCATCGAATGAAGATTTTCAGCCATAAAGATTCAGATAGAGAGCCGCTTTGGAGGGTTGGAGGAGATAATGAGGAAGCTTATGGAGATGCAATCCAAAACTCCACTGGCAGTTCCGATTACTAACCTTAATCAAGATTTGACCAGGATTTCCATGGCCTAATCTAAGAGAAAGGAGATCGAAAGAGAGGAGTTTGACGAAGAGAGTTTCTTTCATTAAGAGCCACCTCATAAGGCTTCAATAAGGAGCAGATTAGGGTATTCAGATAGGGGGATAGCAATGAGGGAATTTGGTGGGGGTAGGTGATAGGGTGGCCGATCCCTATGGGAGACATTTCGAGCAAGGGGATTGAGCGATTGGAGATGGAGGGGGTCAAGACAAGCCATGGGGATCAGATCATGCAAGGAGGATGGAAGAAAGACTGGATTCTCACCCTCAATACACGGGGGGAACCGTTGGAGGGAGAGGAATTTGGAACGGAGATGCTAGGATAAGGAAGTTCAAGATGTTTATATTTCATGAGGATGCCCATGGGTGAGTGTGTTGGGTAGAGAGGTATTTCATGGTGAATGGGCTGAATGATGAGGAGAAGCTTACGACAGCAGGGCTATGTCTAGGGGTGTCAACTCGAGACAATGGGTCGGGTTCGGGTCGAACCCGACTTGACTCGACTGTAAACGTGTGGACATTAACCCGACCTCTTTTGCAAACAGGTCAGGTTTGTCAACCCGAATCCGACCCACGCAGGTTATCAGGTTGACCCAACCTGACCCGCGAGGCTTTAGAGCGGGCTCGCCGACTAGGTCTCGTCTTCTCGACTCTCAACAGCGACACTGCCTAAAGGAGCCAGCGCGGGGCCACGAAGGGATCGACGGCCACAACGACAGTGCTGGCGGAACAGACGGCGACAGTAGTGGACATGACGAGGTGATGCGACGAGGCAACATGAGACAAGACGCCTGACGTGACGACATTGAGTAACCTCATTCGTGATGCTTGACGAGATAGGCCTCACGCAGGATGATGAAAATGGATCAATCCGGGTTGGTTTCAAGTTTCCGGGTCAACCCAAATCCGACCTGATTTTACAAACAGGTTGGAATTACAAACTCAAACCCAACTCATATGACAAACGGGTTAACCCAAACCCAAAATTTTCCAGGTCAGGTTCAAGTCAAGTTTCGGGTCGTGACATATTTTGACACCTATAGCTATGTCTGGAGGGGAAAGCTCTAGCTTTGTTCCAGTGAATGGAGGCTATATATCTTATCCACTCTTGGAAGGAATTTAAGGATTGCTTGTTGGAACATTTCCGAGCCATTCGGGAAGGAGACCTACACGAGTAATTCTTTGTCTTTGTCTTGACTCAAGAAGAGACTGCCATGGAGTATAGGGAGAGATATGAGTTGTTGTTAGGACGGTTGAGGGGGATTCAAGGGCAATATTGGAAGAAAATTTTATGAAGGGCCTAAAGCCTAACATACGGGAAGACCTCTGATTGTTGAGGCCAAAGGGGTTGAGGGAGACGATGGAGCTAGCCCAGATAATAGAGTATCAGAGACAAATGGAGAGAACCAGTAGGAGCGGAGTCATGAGAGGCTCCTACAAGAGTGTCTCGACTTCACTAGCACTGAGGAACCAGACAATGTCATTTCAGCGGGAGGCTTCAAGGGAGAAGATTGGTGGAGTTCGGAAAAGAGTGGGGGAGTTCACCCCAGGCCAACTTCAAAAGCCTCATAGAAGCAAAAATGCAGGAGAGCAAAAGGTTTCTTCTTCTAATGTGATTAGAAGTATGCATCATGCCATCGGTATAAGAACCGCACACTCCAAGTCCTTTATGGTTTTTGATGAGGAGGAGAACAATAGCGAGGAGTTGGAAGAGGAAGCAAAAGCGGGAGGAGAGCACCTACACCTTGATATGGCAAAAGTGTCCCTTAATTCAGTGGTGGGATTTACTCTAAATCACACCATGAAAGTGAGGGGACAGATTAGGAAGCGGCCAATGGTGGTCTTGGTGGATAGCGGGCCTACTCACAAATTCATCTCAAATTGGGTTATGGACTAGTTGGGATTGAAGTTGGTGGATACAAGAAGCTTTGGAGTCATGATGGGGACTAAGAAGATGGAGAGGAGTAAGGGGATCTGCAGGAGGTTGGTGTTGACACTCTAGGGCATACGGATAGTAAAGGATTTTATTCCCTTGAATTTAGGGATAATTGATGTGATCCTACGGATGAAGTGGTTACAGATGATCGAGGAGACAAAGGTGGACTACAAAACTTTGACAATGGAGATCCAAGTGGAGGAGAAGAGGGTGGTGTTGCGAGGAGATGCAAATCTGTTCAAAACCATAGTTTCACTTAAAACCATGGTCAAGACGATACAGGGAGTAGGGTCGAGTTACTTGGTGGAGCTGCAGAGCCTAGAGAAGGTGTGATATTTAGAGTGAGTCGAGGTCCCTAAGTGTGTATGCCAGCTTCTGCAGCAGTTTCCTGGTATTTTTTAGCAGCCTAACGGATTATTGCCACCTAGGGAGCACAAGCACACCAATACCTTAAAAGAGGGAGCTTCTCCTATAAGTGTTCGACCATATCAGTACCTGGAGATTCAAAAGGATGAGATAGAGAAGCTCATCAGAGAGATGCTTGAGGCAGAGATTATCCAGTCCAGTGTAAGCCCCTTTTCCAGCCCAATTCTATTAGTGAGAAATAATGGCAGTTAGAGATTTTGTGTGGATTATAAAGCTTTTAAAAAGGAATATGTGCTGCACAAGTTTCTTATGCTCGTGATTGATGAGCTATGGGATGAGCTATTTGAGGCGATCAGCTTCTTGAAAATTGACCAGAAGTCGAGGTACCACCAGATCAGAATGAAGTTGGGGGATGTGCACAAGACAATCTTTAGGACTCATGAGGGTTACTATGAGTTTTTTGTGATACCTTTCAGCCTTACTAACACTCCAGCCACTTTTCAATCCCTCATGAACCAGGTTTTTCAACCCTACCTTAGAAAAATTATCTTAGTATTTCTTGACGACATCCTGATCTATAGTCGTACAGAGGCAGAGTATGTGGGTCACTTGAGGACTATACTGGAGACTTTGACGGAGCACTAACTATATGTCAATCGGAAGAAATGTTTCTTTACAGAGTCACAAGTAGAGTACCTAGGACATGTGGTGAGCAGAGTAGGGGTAGCAGCAAACCAATCCAAAAATGAGTCTATGTTGGATTGGCCTTTATTGAAGAACCTGAAAGAGTTGAGAGGATATTCTTAGGTCTTGCCAGGTACTATCAGAAGTTTGTTGGAGAGTATGGTACGATAGCATGGCCACTAACAAAGTAACTAAAGGATAATTTCAATTGGGGGGAAGCAACAACACAGGCCTTTGAGCAGCTGAAGAAAGCCATAAGCATCGTGTCGATATTACCACTTCCTGACTTCAATAGACCAATTGTGATGGAGACGGATACATCAGGATATGGACTAGCGGCAATACTCATGTAGTCTCATTAGGCAATTGCCTATTTCAATCAGGTGCTCACGACCAAGGCGAGGCTCAAGTTCATATACGATGAGTGAGAGTTGATTGTAACTGTCTTAGCCATCCAAAAGTGACGACTTTATTTGTCGGGGAGACACTTTATCGTCAGGACATACCATAAAAGTCTGAAGATTCGGTTGGAGCATAGAATGGTGATTGAGGAGCATCAGAGGTGACTATCCAAACTTGGATATGATTTTCAGATCCAATATTGTCCAGGACTAGAGAACAATACCGTGGATACACGATTGAGAAAGATCCCATTCTTCCACCTTGAGAGCAAGGTGCGTCTTTGTGGGGGAACTATTGATACACCCTTGTGGGGCTTGGGGGATCTATTATTCATTATGTAAGGAGGAATTAAGCGGGAACTAATTAGGGAAGTTTTATTTATAGAAAGAGGATTGATTTGATTGAAAGTGAATTAAAAAATGTTTATTTAGGGAAAGATGGCTGATTTGAATGGGAGGGAATTAGAAAATGTTTATTTACGGAAAGATTGATGATTTGAATTCAAATTTGGGAGGAAAATAGGAAAGTTTATATTAGGGTTAATTGGATGGTTTTATTGTCATTGTGTGATTGTGATTGCTATAGTTTTTCTTTAGATTTGTTCCTAGCGGCGCCTAGGATTTGTGGGAGAGTTGATATACCTCTCGAATAGTAGATCAATTGTATCTTTCATTATTTATTAAAGAGATAATAAAAAATCAGCCCTAATATTTGATTCCTACAATTTTCTTTTTATTTACTTGTTTTTACTCCCAAGACGAATCAGGTTGTTACTTCTATTGCTTCTAATCTTTTTATTTATGCAATCTTTTTCACTGATTTGTGAAGGTATTATGATTTTAGCAAATAAAATAATATAATATAATATAAGGTAATGGTTGTGTGGATACAAATATGATTTAAATTAATAAGGTTTTAGTAAATCTTGTAAATCTAGATTTAGTAAATCTAAGAGGGGTCAAATCATGAAAATAAGTTGGCATGATAATTGTTAAATCTTGCTTAATTCTAAAAGCTTATTTGGCAGATATTTTCAATATTTACAACTTCAATGAAGGGAAAGAGAAGGCACAATGAGGAGACTTAAATCTCTAAATCCTACTTCCCCATAATTTACAAATCCAAGATTTAGACCATAATCTGATGAAAATTGGATTAAAGAAGGCAGTAGGGTTTATGTGGCTCAAAAAACTATTTAACAAAAATTAGCTCAAATCTGACTATTTTTTGGCTAAATCTTTCAACCAAATAGCTCCCACATATATGATTAAGTCAATAAACAAACGCAAGATCATAATATTAAGAATTCTGAGATATATCAAGGTGATTGATTTACCTGCTAGCTTCAGGGGCAAAACCTATGGAGTAGTATGTCACAATCACCCAAACAGCAGACTCCATAATAGATAAGGGAATCCTTACGATGCAATTTGGAACGGTGAAAACCCAGGTTGGATAAAAGAGGAGATCCCGTTGCTTGTAAAATACTGGTAACCTTGAGATAGCAAGAGATTGCTCTGCAAATTCATTAAAAAAATTCACATTCAAGCCATATACTATTGCCCCTATATAGACGGCCCCATCAGCCTCAGTCTTTGTTTTCATGTTTGTCCTCAGAAAAACAGTTGAAGCAACAAATGCCAGTATTAGGAGCTACAAACATGAAAAGATAACATGTGTGAAAATGCGTGTTGATTGATGAAGAAGAAAAACTCAAAATGGTCAAAATTTGTAAGAACCTGGATTGCCCTAAATAAGTAAACGAAGGAGTTCCTCTTGATGAGAAGCCATTCCTTAGTGAAGGAGGCCTTGAGTAGAACTTTAGTAGGAGCAGAGCGCTTGGTGAAGACCAAAGCTGCGTTGTGGCTCTTTCTCTTGTCAAAAGGTACTGAAAGTCTACTTCGCAGATCTATTCCGACATGGAATCGATTGAAGCGTTTAATGAATTCAGCAGCGGACATGAATTCATATGGTTTGTCCTTGTTTTCCCAATACTGTTGTTGATCATTTCTTGATGTAACCTGTCCATGAAACAAATTTAAGTTTTTCTGTTGAAGAAGACAGGCCCTCTCCTCCAAAATCCAAATTTGCCCTCCAAGCGCTCAAAATTTTCCTTAAAAACATTGCAATATTTACCTCTTGTAGGAATTCAGCAATAGCCTTCCTCTCAGGGCATCGAAAGCCACAACTGTGGAAGAATTCTAAAACATGATCACGTGGACCTTGATAAATAATTTGGCCCTCATCAAGTAGAATGATGTCATCAAAGAGGTCAAATGTCTCAGGTGCAGGCTGGAGAAGAGACATAAGTATAGTGGCTTCACCCAAATGCACAATTTGTTGAAAGCATTTCACAACTTGATGTGTAGTTGAGCTATCTAATCCTGTAGATATCTCATCCATAAAAAGTGTTTTTGTTGGGCCTACAATCATCTCACCTGTTACAGATTTCATTTTTTACTTCTCAACTATTAATGGATAAAAGTAATTACATTCCAAACTGATTATCATTTGATTACCAATTAACAAGATATAACTAAATCAATACAATTGAAAAAGACCGCATTTGATTTCTCAAAGTTTAGAAGAGATATTGAACAGCACAAATTTGTAAATTTTTATAGTAATGTTGCAATGCTAAACATGTATGGAAACTCTTGCATGCTTCAAAAATATTTAGAAATTAGAATTTAATAGGTTAGTAATATGGTTCAAAAGTTTGAATGGCATAATATGATATAAACTAATCATAAGAAAATTTCTGAGGACTCATTTGATTGCTCGTAGATGACATTATTTTTAGAAAATAATAATCGTATTTTCACTTATTTTTTCTGTAAAAATAAATCATCATATTTAAAAGATTTTAAATATTTTTGTATTGTTTTAAAACAAATTTGATTTAGAATTAAGGAATCTAGCAAGTTTATTGTTTTAAAAAAGGTGCTTTCTTGCGTCAAGCAACCAATTATTGGCCTTTAAAAGAAGTTTTAATGTATTTTGATATCGTTTTCTATATTTGGCTTGAAATTGTGAAATGTGAAATGCAATCATAACATTCTCAAAAAAATATGAGTTGCTAGAACAATTAGTTTCTATGCACGTAAATTCATTTAAAAAAAATATCTATTGGCAAAAATAATGAATTTCTAAATGTATTTTCATATATATATTTTTATTAAGTTGAATAGTGGTGAAGCCAAAAGAAGTTTAAATATATCTAAAAGAGAAATAATATACCAAGAGATCCCTCAATAAGAACTTAAGAAGTGTGACAAGGGGATCAAGTATTGCTTGGAGAAGCTGATCAACTCAAAGGAGCTTGATAGCATATTGAAGATCAAGACCTCTTCTATGAGTTAATGTCGGATTTCTTAGTGAAATGCGATTGGGAGAAGAGCAACCAACAATTGAGGTTGCCCTCTTTATGTTTTCTTTTCTTTATTCCCTTTTTTTTTTGTCTTCTTTCCTGCAATACATACTTGTAAAGATATTCAAAAGAAATTTGCCTGCTCATTTTATTTTTTTGTGTATGAACTAATCTATTCCACGAGTGTTGATGCTATAGTGTCCATTATTTGAAGATAATTTTCTATGTTTTGACTTGGCTGTTATGAGAACGAAGGTTTGTATTCTTTGTCACTAGTGTAATTAGTATTCTTTGTCACTAGTGTAATCAGGGTTGTGGTTTCATAATAGGCACCGACGTAGCTCTCCGCCTCTGGCGAGATCCTATGGAGGGTACCTTGGGCGAGTCTTCTGTAATGAGTACTTTGGGCGAGTCTGGAGGTTTGTGTTAGACTGGTCCAGCCGGTCCACACGAGACCGGCCCATATGCAACTGAGGCGGAACTTCTCCGCCTCCTACGTACGCCGATAAAGTCGCCAAGTTTCAAGGAGCTTTTTGGGAAAGAATTTTGAGGGATTTGGGAGGGAAATTTGAATCTAAGGCCTATATAGAGATTTCCTTTTAATTTGTATGCATTAAATAATTTGTTTTCCTAGGGTTAGGGCATCTTGAATTTGGCTGAAACTTGAGATCTCTTAGATTTATATTTTCTTTCGGGCTCTAGCGGCGTCTAGAGATTTGGGTGGGATCGATCCTCCTCTCGAATAGAGGATCAATTGTATCTTTCTATTTTTTTGTCTCCCTTTCATCAAATAATACAAATTATCTATTGTTTTTGTGGTATTGTGCGGATTTTTGTGGAGAATTCTCGTTGTTTTTTGAAGATTGATAGGAAATACTTGAGATCTACAAGGGTTTCTATCAAATTAGTATTAGAGCTATTTTTGGGACCTTTGGTGGGCTGCTTTGGTGAATTTCAACGGCTGTTTTTGAGATTTCGAGGAAGAAAATTGCTGTTTTTGAATATCGAAGGCCATATTTTTATTTCTAAAAAAATTCATGCATCAATGGCGGCCAAGAAAATGGATGCGTTGGAGGAACGCCTCAAAGTGGAGATTGGACAAATGAAATATGAAATTTCATATCTCCAAACTCAAGTTATAGAGTTAAAAAAAGATGTTTCAGCCATCCATGATAAGTTCGATTCAAAATTTTCCATTTTGGAGATGTTGAAAAAAGTGCTCGAGATAAAAACCAAAATATCACCGTCGAAGGGGAAGAAAGGCGCCAACAACTAGGGGGATGGGAAAAGTCCTAGGCCAATCAGGCAAAGGGGAGATTAGTAGGTGGTGACTCGAAAGGGAGAGGAGAGAATACCTCTCCTAGAGCCTATTCCTAGGGAGGTGCCGAGCAAAGGGTATGAGGAGAGGCATGAGGAGGTAGGGCAAGAACAAAGATGTTCTGATTTGGAGAGGAGAGCGGCAAGATTGGAAAGGGAAATGGGTAATTATGACCAAAAGGAGGATGAATTTGAAAAGGGAGGGGTTTGTTATGATCCAAGGGGTGCTGAATTTGAGAGGATAATGTGAGAATTTGATGAAAGGCTGGGGTATGAACGTAAAAGGGATGATTGAGACACTTGGGGGAATCACCCCCTTGGGAAAGGGGAAGTTATGAAGGGAACAGAGGGAACGGAGACGATCTGAGGGTGAGGAAGCTGAAGATGTCTATTTTTTAGGGAGTGCATGCATATGGGTGGATCTACAAAGTGGAAATGTACTTTACCGTCAACAGGTTGACGGAGGGGGAGAGACTGATGGAAGCCAGGATGTGATTGGAATGGAAAGCTTTAGCACGGTAGGGATACGAGGTGACCAATAAGGACCTAGAGGGAGTTTAAGGACTGTATGTTGGAACATTTCCAAACAAATAGGGGAGGGAACTTATACGAGCAATTCTTCGCTTTGATACAGGAGGGGGCAACGATGGAGTACCGTGAGCAATTTTAGTACCTTGCCAGTTGTTTGGATCGGCTTCGAGAGACTGTACTGGAGGGGAATCTTATGAAGGGACTGAAAGTCTGAAACCCAAGATTTGCGCAGCAGTTAGAGTGATGAGACCTCGAGACTTAGGAGAGTCTATGAAGCTAGCTCAATTGGTGGAGGATCAGAGAAACCTAGAAAAAGGAGCAGGAGGCAGCAGTTCATGAGGCTCATACAGGATGACTACCACCTTTTTGGCACCCCAGAAACCAACATCGAGTACTCTTAGGAAAACTACGAAGGAGAACACTGCCGGAGAAAGACCTAGGACAACTTCAAGAAGCTCACAGAAACATAATTACAAGAGAAGAGGATTAAGGGAATCTGTTTTAGATGCAACAAGATGTATACGCCGGGGCAAAGGTGCAAGGACCGAACTCTTCAGGTTTTTACCATTTGTGATGAAGGAATGGAGAAGGGTGTCGTATTTCCACCTTGCGGACAAGGTGGATCTTTGGGAGGGGAGTATTATTAGACCGATCTAACCGGTCCACATGGGATCAGCCCAAACGCGACTGAGGCGGAACTTCTCCGCCTCCTGCGTACGCCAATCAAGCAGCCAGGTTTCAAGAAGTTTTTTGGGAAAGAATTTTGACGGATTTGGGAGGGAAATTTAAATGTATAGACTGTTTAGAGATTTTCTTTTGATTTTTATGCATTAAATAGTTTGTTTTCCTAGGGTTAGGGCATCTTGAATTTGGCTGAAATTTGATATCTCTTAGATTTATGTTTTCTTTAGGGCTCTAGCGGCGTCTAGAGATTTGGGAGGGATCGATCCTCCTCTCGAATAGAGGATCAATTGTATCTTGCTATTTTCCATTTCCCATTCATCAAATAATACAAATTATATTGTTTTCGTGGTTTTGTGCAAATTTTTGTGGAGAATTTTCGCTGTTTTCCGAAGATTGATAGGAAATCCTTGAGATCTACAAGTGTTTCCTATCAGTTTGTTATGCATAACATGTATGTGAAGACAAGTCCCTAGGGTACGAGTGGTGAGTCCTTAGGAATAAATGACGAGTGGCTTGGGCATTTGTGGTCCTAAGCTAATGACCAATTCAGCAAATGAAGTCATGATCGTAAGCTTTTATACGTTGGAGCTTCATGTATCTGAATTTGGGATATCTATGGAAGGTAGGCAGCAGGTGAACTTGATTGAGAACAACTTCTGTTGAAGAATGAGTTATTTTGTGGCAAGTGTCGCTTATGGCGCAAACTGGTATAGGCAAATCTTTTGGACAAACTCGTTGAGAATAAGCATGCCTTCGATCTGACCCCCCAAAAGGTGTATTACGTCACAAGCTCCGTTGGGGTAAATGGTCACTTGTTCACAAGATGATACTAGAAAATGCTCTGGAGGGTGAGGCCTACTTTGGAGTGAGCATTTCTTTGACCACATGCAGCAATCTCGCGTCCGCACCGCACCGATGCCCAGATACCATTCCACTGTCCAACGATCTTGCGTCTGCACCGCGCTTATGCCCATCCCCTTGCCCTCGTGTGTGGACCACACCCAACCACGCCCGCAAGGCCACACCGACGACATCACCCGGACCCCTCACAACTGCACCCAAACCCTCGTGACCGCACCCGAACCCCGCGCAGGCAGCGCTCGCCCACACTCGTGATGCGCCCCCTTTAACCTTAGCTCGCATCGCTTGAGTCCAAACGGTTCGCTTGCGCTGGGAAGGAGATTCGGGTTAGGTTGGTTAGCAGGTCTAATCGAGTCAACCGAGTAACCCAACAGGTCGAGTCCATGTCAGAAATTATGACCCATTTACATAATCGAGTCGGTTTAGGGTCAACCCATTTGAACCTGGGTCAATTTCAGTTCAACTTGAACCCGATCTGAAAACCCATTTTGACAACCCTTCCTACAATAGCATATATGGATATATAGATGGCATTCTGCTAAATCTGATTAATCTAGTTCTACAAGTGAGATTAAATGGATTTTTTATTTAAGTTTTTTTTTAGAGTTTATCAATTTAGTATTAGCCCATATAAATAATATCCCCATATATTGAGCTTCTATGTTTTGATCCATAACTATACGTGACTCTTTTTTTTCGCACTACTTATGAATCATATCTACTATTTATTTATTTCATTTGTTTAAACAACTTAGATAATTGAAAAATGGATGCTCTTTTGTAATTATCTAAAAAAATTTACAGCATGTGAAATTTAATCATCAATCAAGTATGGCATTTATAAATACAAAATTTTTGTTAATGAGAGAATAAATATAGGATTTATATGTTAAAATATTCAATCTCATATTCCAATGTAACATTGAGAACCTGTAGTAACACGCTTTTTTTGTCCTCCTGATATTCCTCTTCTCATTTCATCACCAACGATGGTGTCTGAGCATATATCCAAACCTAGAATCTGCACACCTCAAATTTTGATAAAAAGCATATCAATTTAGCATACATATAAGTGGGATATATGTGTGTGTGCATTTTTTTCTTGTTCTTGGAGGATTTTTTTTTTAAGTGAAAAATGTTTCTTCTCCTAGAATAATCATCGTTTCCCTCCCAATTAAATTTTGATGTCATCACCTCAAAAACAAGATAGCAATCATATTTTCTCTTTAACATAGATAAAAATAGTGGAAAGTATGATTTAAAAAGAATGGTATGATCACTTGATTATCAATTAATGCATTAAAATTTTTACAATGGATGATTAATTATAGTTAAATGATAAGATGATTATGATTTCAATATATGAAGGCTTTAATATGGCTAGAAATCAAATACATGAGTTTTTTTTATGATATCTGGCATGTATTGAACAATTTTCTTCGTGAAATACATGAATAAACATATACATTCGAAAGGATTTTTATATTCATTTGATTGTCCTTGTATTTTTCATCTGCTTAATGAATGGCCAAATGACCACATAAGTTGATGAATCTCGATCCAATTATAATTCTTATGTTTTAGATCATAATCAACAACGTGATATTGAGTCTGAATATTCTATAAATGATAGATTAGGAAAAAAAAAGGAAGAGGATAAGCATTATCCTGCTTGAAGGAAAATCTATTTCGAATAATAATAATAATAACAATCATAATAGCAATAGTGATGATGATGATGATTATAAACAACTTACCCTAATTGTGTAGTCCGTTTGAAGACCAATTTGTTGACCTTCAATGGAAGTAGCCTGTAAAACTTTCACAGTTAAATAACATTCAACTCTCACAATCTTATTATATTTCCAAAAGAATTTATACTTTTTAAGGCCAAATACTTGCTTACCTTCATGAAGAGATCTACCTCTGGGTCAGGTACAATCCCTTTAGCCTTCTCCCTTCTTGCTAGCTCACTTAAAAGTTCTGTAAAATCAATTCAATACAAAATTACTCAAAAATAAAGTACTCGATATATTCCTAAATTGTAATCAATATACAGAAATTATCATGCATATGATTTAATAATTTTACCGTATCTATCACCCACGCCTTGACATCTTTCAGAAAAACTTAATGTTTCCTTTACAGTCATTTCTCCAGTATGCATGTCGTATTGGCTAATATACGCTGCTGTCTTTTGAGGTAAAAATTCATTCAACTCATAACCATTATATGTTACAACTCCACTCACCTGCATGGTAATTTTTTAGCCAATATTGCAAGAAGCCATCAAAGAAAATTTAATAGCGAGTAGTTACTGCAATTTTAAACTACATTTCTAATTTAGTTTCACAATCTATTTTAGATTTTCATACATATACATAACCTATAACACTCATTTAGTGATGTTATGCTAATGACTCCAGCAGCATAGTTAAAAAGAGCTCCAAATACGCACTAACCGGCCCCTGCGACCCTAGATTTCCCGGCGGAGTCTCCTCCCTGCGCTCCATTCATCACTGGATTTCCTCCCAAAGGCGGCCGGCTGGAGTAGGGCGCGGTGCGGCCGTTCTACATTGTGCGGCGTCGCGTTTCTTCTTTGAATCGTAAGGGAATCTTCGTGATCTCTGCTTCTTCAAGCTGTTGTTTCTCCAGCCGCTGGATAGGGTGGCGTGCCAGCTTGCCGGTTTTGTCCGGCGGGGCTGTTCATGGTTCAGAATAGCCGATTTGGTCGATTCTCTGCAGTTGCCGCCTGTAGTGAGCTCAGCATGCTTGCTGAATCGAAGAATCATAATGCGCGTCTATGATGGGTGTGCAGTTGATCCGATTTAAAAAATATTAAATAAAATTTAAAGGCAGGTGACTTAAAACTTTTATACTTTTTTAATATAATTTTTTATTTAAAATATAAAATTTAAATTTCTTATTTTTTTAGTCACAATATAGAATCAATCAGCTGTATTCAATATCATTTTCATCCAATATTATCATTTTATTTCTTTTTGGCAAGTCGCATCTTTGGTTTCAGAACAATGTTTGATGTCACCTTAACATCAAGGTTTGACGTTATTACAATGTCGACATTTTAAAACCATTTCAACATCAAAGTCTGACATTGTCTTAACATTGTCTTGATATTGATGATCGATGCTAGTCATTTCTATAGTCACAACTTGATAGTTCATCTTTGTTCGACGATATCTTAACATCAACGAGCAACGCTCTCTCAACATCGACGACAAAACTCTCTCTTGACACCGGCATCCTATACTTACTGCATAACATCAATATCCTACCCTTGACAACATTATCGTCTCCTCTTTCGATGCCCGATATAGGACATCGACTTCAGATTCTCGATGTCATAATATTAATTATTTTAAGTATAAATTCTAGTTAAATAATTTAAATAACTTATTATTTCTAAATTATTTATAATAGTATACTTATTCATTTTTATATATAATTTTTAAATTATAAAAATTATAATGTCATGTCCAAACTGAATTCCTGTCCAATATTTTTAATAATTCTCATGTCTTGTGTCTATGTCCATGCATCATAGATGCATATTATATGCTAAACTATTTGACCCATTATATAGTAGAATAGAGAAATGACAAGAAGAGAGATGCACAAAGAGATAAAGATGAGGAGAGAGAGACCGATGGAGATAGAGATAGAAGAGAGAGATTAAATTTTTTTAAATATATTTTACATACTTTTTACTTAATATTTTGTAAATGTTATTTTAATTCATATTATTTAAAAAGTCTATTGATTGAGAGCTTTGACTTCCAACTAAGAGGTTCAGGGTTCGAGTCATATATATGCGTTGTGTGTGTGAGTTTGTCTTAAATGGCCTAAATATCCCAAAAAAATTAGTACAATATTATTTTAAATATTAAAAAAATTATTTAAATCTCTCCCCTCGTGTCTCTCTCCCCATGTCTACATCCCTCTCTCCATCCCATCATCTCTCTCCTGTTATAGTTAAATAAGTCAAATCCATTGGCACATTTAGAAATTCGCTAAACAAAGATATGACAAAATTGCTCTTTTTTAATTTGTTAATAATCAACTCATTTTATTTAATTACATTTTAAGTACACAATTTAAAAGTCCTTCACTCCTTCCTCAAGGATTTCCAAATAGGTAATTAATTCTTAAAAAATGACCACCCATACGAATCTTACTCATTGAGGATAGATTTTAGGCGCAAAAGACAAAAAATATCCCATAGAGAGAGAGTGCGAGTGACGCAGCGGCTAACACGCTAGAAGAGGAAAATATTGTAAGGGAAAAACTCAATGGGACAGTAACGGGCTATCAAGCCGTAAAACTATGTTTGATAAAAATGATGAAGATCGTAGTGTCTATTTTCCCTTGGGGTCATAAAGTTATGCTAATTAATTAAGAAACTACTTAATTAAAAAAAAACAACTAAATTGTAAAAGCTGTCCTAAGCATAACCGAATTGTCAAATAAGCAGGAGTAGTGCTTGGCAGTCCAGCAAGTGTTCCTCCGGAGCACTGTAGCTAACGGATGACCGCATCAGTCCTCCCCCGGTTCTGAGAAACATCTGGTGCATGATAGTTGTATAAATTAGCCACGTTGAAAGTGGCATACGTATGGATGTCTAGTGGTAGATTGATTACATAAGCATTATCATTGATCCTGTTATGAATGGGAAACGATCCAATCTTTCGAGGACTCAGCTTCGAATATGTTCCTTGAGGATAACGTTCCTTTTGCATCTTGAGCATCACCAATTCGCCCACATTAAACTTCTTGAACCTGCGGTGTTTGTCCACCGATCGTTTATATTTGTCATTTGACAACTGTAAATTTTCCTTAACAGCCTTGAGAGTGTCTTGGATTTCTGTTATAGTCTTGTTTGCAACAGACTTAGAGCTCTTGGGCAAAATAGCTACGTCAACTATTTGATTTGGCTGTTTGGTATAAACTACCTGAAAGGGCGAATGGCCCGTAGATCGGTTGGGAGTGGCGTTATAGGCGAACTCGGCCTGGCTCAGTCGTTCTTCCCATTTCTTTGGATTGTCTTGCACTAGACACCGCAACATGTTGCCAAGGGTCCTATTGACGACCTCCGTTTGACCGTCCGTCTGAGGATGATACGCCGAACTGAGTTTGATGTCAGTGTCAAGCCTTTTCCACAATTCTCTCCAAAAATGGCTCACAAAGTTGACATCCCGATCCGACGTGAGGCTGCGAGAGATTCCATGTAGACGAACAATCTCTTTAAAAAAGAGTTGAGCTACGTTGACGGCATCGAAGGTTTTTTTACATGACACAAAGTGTGCCATCTTGGAGAAACGGTCCACAACGACCATGATCGAATCGGAGCCTCGTTTGGTTCGTGGTAAACCCAATATGAAGTCGAGAGATAAATCTTCCCAAATAGAATCGGGAATTGGCAGCGGCAGGTACAATCCTATATTTTGAGCTGAACCCTTGAATCGTTGACAGACGAAGCATTTTTTCCACAAAGCGGGCGACATCACGGCGCAAATGAGGCCAAAAGAAATGGGCCTGCATCATTTCTATGGTCTTGTCCCTTCCAACATGAGCTGTTAAACCTCCACAATGGATTTCTTTAATCAAGTAAGGGCGCCAAGATGAGTCCGGAATACACAAACTGTTTCCTTTGAATAGGAAACCCTGCTGTAGCGTGAAGTCCTGTTTCGGTTGTCCGGCCTTACAAGCAACCCATATGCCAGCGAAATCTTTATCTTCCTCATAGAGATTTTGTAGGATCTGCAAACCTGTCATCTCGGTTTGTAGACGGACAAGCAAGGCTTATCGCCTACTTAAGGCATCCGCAACTTTATTGACTCTTCCCGCTTTGTGCTTAATGACAAAACTAAATCGTTGAAAGAAAACGATCCAGCGTGCATTCATTTGATTGATGTTCTTCTGATTATTGATGTACTGTAGAGCCTGATTGTCACTACACAGTACGAAATCACTGTGCTACAAATAATGCTCCCACTGTTTGAGAGCGCAAACAACGGCACAGAGCTCTTGTTCATAGGCCGACCACTTCTAACGGGGAAGGCTCAACTTTTCACTGAAGTACTCTACCGGTCGCCCATCTTGGGACAAAACAGCCCCGATGCCTACGACCGAGGCATCCGTATCCACTTGAAAAGGTTTGTCAAAATCAGGGAATGCTAGCACCGGCGCTGAACTAAGGACTTCCTTAATTCTTTCAAAACTCTGTTGTTGCTCTCGACCCCAAGCAAATTGGGGAGATCTTAAACAGTTAGTAATGGGGGTTGTAATACCACTGAAATTCTTGATAAAACGTCGATAGTAATTAGCCAATCCATGAAAACTCCGCACTTCCGTCATGGACGTTGGTGTAGGCCAACTCTGGATCGCCGTTATCTTCTGAGGGGCGGTGTGGACTCCGTCCGCCGAGAGAACAAAGCCCAGAAATTGAATGCTAGGGACAGCGAATTCTCACTTGCTAATGTTGAGGAGTAACTGGTTGTTGCAAAGTGCTTCCAGGATGGACTTCAAATGTGTTAAATGATCTACAAGAGAAGAGCTGAATATGAGAATCATCAAAATATACGACACAAAACTTATCTAAGTATGGTTTGAGAACGTCGTGAATGAGGCGCATAAAGGTCGACGGTGCGTTGCACAATCCAAAAGGCATGACCTTCCACTCGAAGAGTCCGTCAACTGTCTTGAATGCCGTCTTCCACTCGTCCCCCGTACAAATGCGAATCTGATGGTACCCACTCCTTAAGTCCAATTTGGAGAAAATGGAGGCCCCCCGAAAGTTTATCAAGCAGATCGTTGACCCTAGGAATGGGGAATCTATATTTGACCGTGATTCGATTAATCGCTCGACTGTCAATGCAAAGTCGCCACTGTCCGTCCTTCTTTGGAACAATTAGCGCCAGGACTGCACACGGACTGAGGCTAGGTTGAATGAATTGCTTCTGCAACAATTTCTGTATAATCTGTCGTAGAATGGAATGCTCTTTAGGACTCATACTGTAGTGGGGCAGGTTCGGTAGGACTGCGCCTGGAACGAGCTCAATCTGATGTTGTAAAGTTCGTAGAGGAGGAAGGGAAGTTGACAGCTCTCCTGCCGTAACCTCGATATAATTTTGTAACAACTCTTGAACTTGAGGATTAAGAGTAGTTTGCTCACCCTCTATCTGGTCACCTACTAGTACAGCAAGTAACAGACTGGAAGAGTCTTGACCCCTCAAAAGAGCTGTACCTGATACTAGCCTCGCGGACAAAGGGCTATGGCCACTCAGGGAATTGGGTTGTTGTCCCGCAGGCACTAGTTTGAGTCATTTTCCTTTCCAATCAATGGTATACGTATTAGCTCGTCCATCATGGACAGCTCCACTGTCATATTGCCAAGGTCTCTCGAGTATTAAATGGCATATGTCCATTTCGAGGACGTCACAAGTGGCATTGCACAAGTAGCTCTTACCTATGGAGAACGTCACTTTGCATAAATCAGAAACAAGGAATTCTACCCCTTTCTTTACCCAACCGAGCTTAAAAGGGTTAGGATTTTTTGTGGTTTTAATCTATAGTGCTTGCACGGCCGCTCGGGAAATTATATTCTCCGTACACCCACTATCAATTACCAAGTCACACACTTTACCGTTAATGGTACATTTGGATCGGAACAAGCTATGTCGTTGGTTGACAATAGGTTTTCTAGGGGCAATTAACAGCTTCTCCACCACGAATACAATAGGTTCCCCATCATCGGCCACTAATTCTTCAATCTCTTCTTCAGCTTCAACTTTTGGTTCCACTTGTTCGGTTTCGTCAATTCCTTCCAGCCATTGAGCCTGATGGCGTGTGGGACATTCATTAGACTTATGCCCCGGCTGTAGACACCTGAAACATTTAATGTTCGACGACTTAGCGTATGGATTCTCCTTAGCCTCCACAAATTTGGACCTAGAATTTCCTTTTTCTTCAATCACAGGAGTGGATTGCGGAGAAGGCACAATAGGAGAATTTTTTGCTTGCGATCCACTAGGCTTAGTAAAACTCGGCGTTCCCTCATTAAACGACCTGCGGCTAGATTGAGATCGATAAGATCTCTGTAATTGAACTTCTGCCTTGAGGGCAAAGTTTACTGCCTGTGATAATGTCCACACCGAGTTCAGCTCTAGCTTGTCTTGAATAGATTCCTTTAGTCCTCCCGTATAACGAGCGACTAATTGATTCTCAAACTCAGAGAGATTATTACGGGCGCTCAATCTATAAAAATCTTCGATGTAATCACTAACCGAACGTTGACCCTGTCTGCACTGTTGGTATTGGATATAGAGAAGTTGTTCAAAATCAGTGGAGAGGAAATGTCGTCTCATAAGCTGCTTCATTCGAGTCCAATCCCGCACCGAACCCTTGCCCTCTCGTTGTCTGCTTCTAGTCAACTGCATTCACCACGCGCTAGCTCCCCACTTGAGTCGACAAGCTACGTATTTCACTTGTTTTGTCGGATTGATTTCCATGTAGTCGAAAAAGTACTCGACCGCCTCTTCCCAATCCAGATAATATTCTATATGAAGGCGTCCTTCAAAAAAGGGAATATCAAGTTTGATACGCATACCTTCATGTTCCGGCCTATGATTTCTGCGCTGCCCCTTCTGGATGAGGGTCTTCTTCCGCTTCCGAGTTTTCGTCCACTGAAGCTGAATCTGAATCTGAATATGTGACTTCCGGGAACAATGTGGGAATTCCACGGGTAACTGTCTCCATCCTCAACTGTCTACGTTGAGCCGGTATGGTTGCCGGAATAACCGGGCGGACCACTGGATTGGTGGCCGCCCTGACTTGCCACAACTCATCTCGCATATCATCTACGAAACGCGTGAAGCGATTGATGAGCTCCTCCAATTGCTTGGATGTTTGTTTTTGCGTCTCCCATAACGCCTCCAAGCTCCAATCTCCGATCTCCGTCGGTCCTGGGCCGGCGCCGGCGACTAGCTCTGATACCAGAATGACGCAGCGGCTACACGCTAGAAGAGGAAAACCTGGTAAGGGAAAAACTCAATGGGACAGTAACAACTAAATTATGTTTGATAAAAATGAAGAAGATCGTAGTGTCTATTTCCTCCTGGGGTCATAAAGCTATGCTAATTAATTAAGAAACTACGTAATTTAAGAAAACAACTAAATTGTAAAAGTTGTCCTAAGCATAATCGAATTGTCAGATAAGCAGTAGTGCTTGGCAGTCCAGCAGGCGTTCCTCCGGAGCACTGTAGCCAACGGATGACCGCATCAGCGAGATGTGAAGAGAGAGAAATTGAACCTCTCGATATTAGCAGAAGCCAAAGAGCCCGAAGATACAGTAAAGACTGAAACAGAATTCAATGAATCTTACCGATCAGTAGCGCCTGCTCGTCTTCCAAACAGCCTTCGCCTCTGCAAATTCCTCATCACATAGGCATAAATACGAAGCTCAATCATCCAATTTCTCCTTGCCATGGATACCAACTTAATCGACGCTAAGAAAGCCTTAGAAGAGGCCGAGGCAAAGTTTAACGCCGGGGATGCCTTCGGCGCTATACAATTAGCTCTCAAAGCCAAGCGACTTTCCCCAAACCTCCATGGCCTTGCAGCTCACCTTGAATCTTACCGCATTCACTCCGCATTTGATCCCAAATCTCCCAACAGAACCGACTGGTATGCAATCCTAAACGTCGAACGTTCTTTTGGCCTGGAAACGATACGTAAGCGCTTCAAGGAACTGCGTGCTCTCACTCATCCTGACAATAACAGTTCTTCAGCTGCTGTAGGAGCTTTCAAGCTAGTACAGAAAGCGTGGGAAACCATATACGAGGAGTTGGGAAACAGCAGTACTGGAAATAACAACAATGAAGAAGAGGAAGAACAAAGAAGCTCTGCAGCTCCGGAGAAGACCAAATGTCCTGAATGTTGCCTCCAGCTGGAGATTGTTTTTTTCGATAGTCAAGGTACAATTTTTGAGTGCAAGCGCTGTAAGCTGATAGCCATGCGTAGCAGAAGGGAAATTATGACGGTTATAAAATATGGATTTGCGAGGACTGTTGTTATTAATACTGATAGTAATGTTCATGGTCGGGGACACAACTGTTAATGGCGTGAAAGGAGTTCATGTTTATGGAGGAGAGAGCATTCTTCTCACTATGAGCAATTGCGCACAGATTAATATCAATGGAAGTGGGAATATCAACTATGAATAAAGTTTTCTATATTTATCTTTTTATCTTTGCTATTTTACGAGTCTTTTAGATGACTTTTGTTTTGGATTTACTCTTATCAAATTACAATGATTAGAGTTATTTTTGAATGAAAACTGTAACTGATATAATAAGAAGTTTCCTCAAAAACAATAGAGATTCAGAAGCTCTCAAAGAAAATCAACATGAGTTGTAGCTTACCAGTTAAATCTACAACAAAGACAGATCCGCTAATCAGGGGAGAGAATCATGTAGAAGGAAGATGGAAAAAGATGGAGCATCTCAATGTTACAGAAAGCCCTGTTGATTTTGGTAGAGATGGGATTGTCAATCTAAAAATTTGATCAAGAACAGAAAAGACCAATGCTTGTGAGTTCCATAAGGCCCGTTCAGAAGATGCAGTAGTTTAAATCAGTCAACTTGCTAGCAAGGATCGAACTCCCCCCTCCGCCACACACCCACCATAATCGAAATCTCCCAATATAAGCAATTCAAGATTGACAGAACAAGAAACATCAGAGAGAGAAACCAAAAGATTCTTTCTATATCTCACATCCTGGCAACATAAAGTATAGTGATGAGGAATTTGACACATTCAGGGAAGCAACCTCACCATGAATGAGCTGAGAGGTGAGGAGAATAGGCAAGAAAGAGATACCTACCTAAATTCTACCATCCATACTATGCAAAAAATTTTAGTTGCTTCATTGATAGGAAACACTTATAGATCTCAAGTATTTCCAATCAATCTTTGGAAAACAGCGAGAAATCTCCTCAAAAAGCCGTACAAAATCACAGAAACAAAAGATAATTTGTATTATTTGATGAAGTAGAAACGGAAAATATCAAAATACAATTGATCATCTATTCGAGAGGAGGATCGATCTCTCCCAAATCTTTAGACGCCGCTAGAGCCCAAAGAAAATCTAAATTTAGGAGATATCAAATTTCAGCCAAATTCAAGATGCCCTAACCCTAGGAAAACAAAGTATTTAATGCATACAAATCAAAAGGAAATCCCTAAACAGTCCCTACATTCAAATTTTCCTCTTAATCCCCCAAAAGATCTTTCCAATTCGGCTCCCGCAAAGCTTACGGCCTCCGCGGCACGCGTTAGAGGCGGAGAATCGCGCCTCTGCAAGCGCCTGGGCCGGTCCCGTGTGGACCGGCTGGACTGGTCCAATGGACGGGTCTAACATTCATTCATTTGGAAATTTGGATAGTTTACGAGAATGAAAAAGGTCTTGAAGTGTGTCTACATTCATCTTAGTTTTCAAAAGACAAAATATCTAAATTTATATCATGTACTATCCACTTGTAGTCTCGAAAGGGGGTCTTCAACCTAAAGGCATCTCACATTCCAAGAAGCTATTATCAATATGACATTGAGAGCTTTGATTGATGCTTATTCTTCTTTTGAGACTTAGGGATGGAGGAATTGTGACTTTGAGTAACTAATTCTTGGGCTTTGTTAGGGTCTTGGTCTTGGATGGTAGTTTGAGGAAGGTTAGGTTATACGCGAAATCTTAAATTAAGTCCAAAGATTATATTTTATTTAGAGCCATTTCATGTGGCTAAATTAATTTGAGACTAATATTTGAGGCATTAATTGAGAGGAGGTTGAGGCATGGGGAAACTAGCAGTCATTGAAAGAATGGGTATTGAGGGAAAAGGAGAGGTTGGAAGAAGAAACTTGATGGGTGTTACAGTAGAGTTGAGAGCTTGGATTAGGGATCCGAGTAGTGGTGGAGTTAAGGGTTGGCAATGTTGAAATTGTGTTAAAGGGTGGTTAAGAAAACTTTTTAGAATTAGGGCCTCTGGATCTGGATAAGGACTTGCCTTGATTTCTCCAAAAATAATTGGAACTCCTTCCTCTAGATGTGTGTCAATTTTCGGAATGTTCTAAATAGTATCTGCTAGGGAGATGAGGAGTAAACACCACAATAATGAAACAAGAAAGAAAGTAAAAGCAACGGAAAAATAAAGAACATCAAGATTTAATGTGAAAAAACTCAAAATAGGAATAAAAACACAGAGCCACACCACACCAAAATCTCTACTATGAAAATTAGGAGAAATAAGTACATATCGCCCTCAATGGAGAAATCACAGGCTACTACAACTCTTAAAATGGGATATCTGCTTTTACCCGTCCTTTTCACAATTATTACAGATGTTATTTCCTATCTCTAAGATAATAAAATTAATTATGGGAATTATCTTCCCATCACTAACAACGAACATTGATTTATCATCTTTATTTGCAATTAATCTTCAGACTGTGAGAAAAGTACATATCCAAATATTTCACTCCTTGGGTCAAAACTTGTCTATCCTTGCTTCTTGGATGGGGCTTAACGAACCCTGACAAATCTAAATTCTATTTTTCAAAAATGGCTTAAGACTTTGCATTTTTAAGTGTAAATTTGAGTTTTAAAAAAAGAAAATTTTCTCTTAAATACCTTAGACTACAACATGTTGATAGTGGAAGGTTGCTCAGTAAGATTAAGTTATATCGTGGTATTGATATGGAGGCCAACAATTTCTTGATTTGTTTTTATATTGCAAGATTTCAAGGCATGAAAAAGTGGCGTTGGCATTTTGGAAGTCTAAGGCTTCGTTTGGGACGGCTTTCTTATTACTTCTTAAAGCAGCTCTTTAGTACAAAAATTTTAATTTTTATACTTAAAAAACTATTTTAAGAAGCAATAAAAAAGCCGTCTTAAACGAAGTTTAAATTGTAAACTCTTTTATATGAACCATTTAGAGCATTTTCTTTTTTCATAATGTGAGGAACACATTTAAATGTCTAAAACATGACAATTACTATAACTTAGACCACTATGCCATTCTAATTTCAAGATAATTCAATAAACTTCAGAAGAAAAAAAATGCCACATATATAGTTATATGAAATTCTTAGATGAGCTGCCAGAACACTAACCTCAAGTGATTTTTGGAGCTTTCCTGCTAAAGCAAGCAATAGTGTAGTTTTTCCTGAAGATGGAGGGCCAAGAAGAAGTGTCATTCTGCTCAAAAAATTTATTTTAATTGTTAATGTAGCACACTTTGCCTTACTTTTAAATGTGAACTGGACAGCTTTCTTACCCTTTTTTAAAGTAATTTTTTTACACAAAAATTTTGAACTTAAAATTTTTTGTTCTAAAAAATTACTTTGGAAAGCAATAAGAAAGCGGTCTCAAATGAAACCTTAGATCTGATATTATTTAATTTTCATTCATTTATTTTATTATTAAAGAGAAGATCTGACATTTGAAATTTATTAAATTCACTCATTTTGATTAGTATTTGATATAATATAATTATTAAAAATTTACATATAATTATTATCAGATATTTAATAATTATATGAGGAGACATAATAATCAGATGGTATAAGGCAATAGTTAGATTAAGAAAGGAAGAAGATGGGAATGAGTGAGATTGGAAAATGATTAGAGCTTATAGTTTGTAAATTAGGGGGAGGGTGGGGAGTAGGAATTGTTGTGTGCTAGAATATACGTGGCGGTAGAGTTTGTAAATTCGCGTCCGAGCGTTGTACGAGTATTCAGCACACAAACAGAAAAGAGAATACGAACACCAGGGTTTTTACGTGGAAAACCCAAAAGAGGGAAGAACCACGGGGCCTCGTCCAGTTGTAAAGTTTCACTAGTATTTGTTTGAAGTACAAAGATCGATTCGTCTTACAAGTCAAGACGATCGATTTACAATCAGCTTCTCACAAAGTTATAAAGTTCTGCAAATTTCTAGCGTTTCCCGAAAATCCGGCAGAGTTCCGGCGTCTTCAGGCGGCAGGAAGAGCTCCGGCGGTGGTCGAGGAGGAGTTTCTTCCTTCTCCTCCTCTTCTTCTTCTCTCTCTTTACTGCCCCCCCCCCCCCCCCCCCCCCCTTCTTGAGGAATGAGGACTCTATTTACAGTTTTTCTGGAGTGGCATAGCCCGTAAATAGGTGTGAGATCAGGGGCGAATTGGGAGTGGTTTGAATGGACGGCCGATATCGAATCCTTTGATCATACACCATTCGTCAGACATTTGAAGGCCTTCATGATGTCGGAATTCGGCGATCTTGGGCTCGTTGGATTCATCTCGTCGAGCCGCTCGATTCGAGTATAAGCTCGTTAAAATCGAAGACCGTTTGGTAACTCAAATTGCGGTTTGAACCTTCCAACAGCGCTTCGGGTCCTTGATCCGGGCTCATTTGGGTTCGGATTGGGTTGAACTTGGTGTCGTTGGGTTCGTATTTCCGAGACGCTCAGTTTGGCTGTAAGCTCGCTGAAATCGGAGTTCGGGTGCTTCCGGATTTAATTTTTGAAGTTTCCAACAGCTTTTGCCTCGAGATTCGTGCCTGATCAAGCTAATTTTGTGATGTCGTATCAGGAATAAATTTAAATTAATAATAATTATTTAACAAAATTAAAAAAATTAAATTGATCAAAACAAAAATAATATTAATTAATCAAATTTTTTAAATATATAAAATGATCAGCTTAAAAACCTTATGAATCCCCCAACACCTTATGAATCCCCCAACACGTGATATAAATTATGCTTTTATAAGTCAATTCTTGATATTACATATAGGGTTGTAAGTGAGTCAAGCCAACTCGAAAGCCAAGCTCAATGAGTTAACGATCCAAGTTTAAGCCAATCTCGACTCGATTTGTTAGCTCAAGAGCCGGGTCACTTAGAAAATATGAATATAAAATACACATAAAATATTCTAAAATTTAGGAGTTCAAGTATAAAGCTATTAAAAATATTTAAAATTTATTTTTTATTTCTTATATCAAAATATTCTTTTTTATTATCTTCTAATTTCTCATTCTTTGTATAATTTTATTATAATAATTAAATGAATCATAATAATTTTTTCTTTCATTATAAACGAGCTAACCCATGAGGCGTGAGCAAACTCAAACTCATAAAATTAAGCTTATTGCGTCCAGGAGTATTCGCGGCGGTAGAGATATATAAAGTTTATTGTCTTAGCATTGTACGAAAATCCGGCACGCAATCAGATAAGAGAGAGGGTCTAGCATTTATAATACACCAAGATTTTTATGTGGAAAACTCCTGAAAGGGGGAAAAACCACAGGGCCTAGCCCAGTTTGAATGAATCCACTAGTATTGCAGTCGATTACAAATGAGACCCTTCCTTGGGAGAAGGCCTAAGCTTGATGTACATTTTATAGAGTACATTACATGATATGAATACAAAGAATCACTATTGACATGTTCATTTGGTCGGGAGGATAGTAGTCGGCGGGCGACGGAGGTCGAAAGGCTTGTAGTCGGCGGGCGACGTAAGTCAGGAAGACCATAGTCGGCTAGCGACGGAGGTCGGAAGGACTGTAGTCGGCGGGCGACGTAAGTCAAGAGGACCATAGTCGGCGGGCGACAGAGGTCGGAAAGACTGTAGTTGGCGGACAACGTAAGTCAGGAGAACCGTAGTCGACGGGCGACAGAGGTCGGAAAGATTGTAGTCGGCGGGCGACATAAGTCAGGAGGACCATACTCGGCGGGCGACAGAGGTCGGAAAGACTGTAGTCGGTGGGTGACGTAAGTCAGAAGGACCGTAGTCGGCGGGCGACATAAGTCAGGAGGATTGTAGTCGGCTGGCGACGGAGGTCAGAAGGACAGTTGCCTTGCGAGGGAGGCTAGAAGGACTGTGTCTAACGATGAAGGTCAGAAGGACGGCGTCAAGTAGAAGTCCAACAATGGAAAGAAACCCATATTCGGATATACGTCCAACGAAAGTCCGATAACCGGTAGAAGTCCGGCATTGGGTAGAAACTTGGCGAAGAGTGAAGGTCAGGTGTCGGGTAGAAGTCTGACGTCTGTTGGTGGACGAGGAGAACTCCGACATCACTTGGGCGGAGTTTCGGCGTCATGAGGGAACTATGTCGTTAATTGAGAAGAATTTCCACATCCCATGGAAGTTGGGCAGAATTCTGACGTTCTCTCGAATATCCAGCAGAGTTCCGGCGTATTCAGGCTGCGGGAAGAGCTCCGGCGGTGGTCGAGGAGGAGAGGATTCTCCTTTTCCCCTTTCTCTTCTTCTTCCCTTCATCTTCTCTCTCTTCACTTGAGTCCCCTTTGTGAAGAATGAGGGCTCTATTTATAGTTTTTCTGGAGTGGCATGGCTCGTAAATAGTCGTGAGATCATGGGCGAATAGGGAGTGGTTGAATGGATGGCTGATATTGACTCCTTTGATCATACACCGTTCGTCAGCCATTTGAAGACCTTAGTGATGTCGGAATCCGGAGATCTTCGACTCGTTGGATTCGTCTCGTTGAGCCGTTCGATTAGACTATAAGCTCGCCAAAATCGGAGACCGTTTGGTAACTCAAATTGTAGTTCGAACCTTCCAACAGCACTTTGGGTCCTTGATTTGGACTCATTTGGGCTCGGATTGAGTCAAATTTGGTGCTGTTGGGTTCGTATTTCCGAGACGCTCAATTTGACTGTAAGTTTGCTGAAATCGGAGTTCAGGTGCTCCCGGATTTAATTTTTGAAGTTTCCAACTTGATTTTTGCCTCGAGATTCGTGCCCGATCAAGATAATTTTTGCATGACGTATCAAAGCTTAAGCTAGGGCAACTCGAGCCTGACTCAAAATATTTACACCCCCAATTTTACAAGATCATATTATCTTATCTTACAAGGTTAATTATTTATAATTATTTTGATTGTTATTTTTTTTTAGTTTTTATAAAAAGAATTGTTATATATATATATATATATATATATATATAATATATATATATATATATATATATATATATATATATATATATATATATATATATATATATATATATATATATATATATATATATATATATATATATATATATATATGAAATATGACATATCTTAAGCTAAATTGTAAGAAGAATATTAATTTCACCTAAATTACATTTATTGGTTATTTGAACTATGGTATTTAGGTAAGGAGTCATATTAGAAATGGCTTGGCTATGTATGATTATAGATAAGAGTTTAAAGGATAATGTTTTAGAAATTAATAGAATTAGATATAGAATTATAGTTTTAAAGATTGTTGTTGATGCTAAAATTATTAACATTATAAGTGTTTATGCTCCTAAAGTATGTTGGATATATACTCAAAATTAAAATTTTAAAATGACTTAAAAGAATTAATGCAAAATATATCTCTTGAAAAAAGAGTTTTTATTGAAGGAGAATTAAATTTACATTGGTAAAATGATAAAAGATTTTAAAAACACTCATGGTGGCTATGTGTTTAGAGCGACTAAGAAAATTGGTAGGACCATATTAGATTTTGCTCTAGCTTATGATTTTATGATGGCTAATGCTTTATTTAAGAAAAGATATGAATATCTCATCACTTATAAAAATGAATATAATAAAACTCAGATTTATTATTTTCTTATAAGAAAAAAAAATTGTTTAAATTGTAAATATTTTTAAGTTATTCCGAGTAAAAAATTATGTACCCAACATCACATATTAATTTTAGATTTTAAGATGAAGGGGGAGAATATAAAAAATAAAATAAAATATTATCCTAAGATTAGATAAGAGCATTTAAACAACACTTACAAAAACATTATTAAATGTAAGATTCAATATCTTAAGATTTTGAATGTGCATGAGAAAGCTAATATCATGTAAAAAAAAGTAGCTGATGATATTAAGAATATTGCAAATAAAATATTTAGAGTATCAAAAGAAAATGCCCTAATAATAACAATCGGTAGTGAAATCAAAATGTGTAAGAAGAGAATAAAAAAAAAGAAATTTTATTATAAAAATTCATTGAAATATAAAAGCTTGGAAAATTGAAAAAATATAAAAGGGCTTGTAAAGAATCTAAGAAAGAAATATGTGATGCAAAAAAAAAAATTCTTTTATTTACTTATATAATTGAGTAAATAGTAAGGAGGGTGAACAATATATGTATAAGCTAGCCAAATAAAGAAATAGGAAAAATAAAAATTTAATTCAAGTGAAGTATACTAAGAATGAAGATAAAAAATATTTTTATTAGAAGAGGATATTCAACGAAGATGGATAAGATATTTTGCTAAGCTTTTAAATGAAGAATGTAAGAATGTGATTGACTTTAGTAACCTTAGCATCCTAAATAAAAAAAGAGATTTTTATTTTTATCATAGTATTAGTAAAATTAAAGTTAGAGAGGCCTTAAAAAAATGAAGTGTGAAAAAGCGGTTAGACCGATAATATGCCGATAGAGGTGTGGAAATGCTTAAGAGATGAAGGAATTTGTTGGCTTACAAAACTTCTTAATATAATTTTGAAAATTAAAAAATATATATGCTATATGAGTGGAGAAGAAGTGTGTTGATTCTTATTTTTAATAATAAAGGCAATGTATAAGAGTGTGCAAATAATAGAGGAATTAAATCAATGTGTAAGGTTACAACGTCATTCTAAGGTTTCTCAAAGTCAATTTGGATTCATGCTGGATAGGTCTAGTATGGAAGCTATACAGTTATCGAGAGATTCAATGGAGAAGTATAGAGAGAATAAATAGGATCTAAATATGATATTTATTGATTTAGAGAAAATATATGATAAAGTTTCTAAAGAAGTGCTCTAGAGAGTCCTGTAAAAGATATGAGTTGATCATGCTTATATTCAAGCTATTAAAGATATATATGTAGAAGTTGTTATTTGGGTTCAAACATAAGGTGGTTTAACCAAGTATTTTTCTATTTCAACTGTATTAAATCAATGATCAACTTTAAGCCCATATCTTTTTACTTTTAGTCATGGATGTTCTAACTATAAATTTACAAGATGTTCCCTGGGGTATGGCCTTTGCTAATCATAATCTTCTTATTGATAAGACTAGAGAGGGAGTTGAAAGAAAACATGAATTTTGGAGGTCAACCTTAGAGTCTAAGGGGAGATCTAAAGCTGTATACATGGAATGTAATTTTAGTAGTAACTAGTAATAGTTATAGTGGGAGATTGTGACTTTGGACAATCAAGTCATTAATATAAGTACCTGTTTTAGATATCTTAGATATATTATTCAAAGTGGTGGTGAAATAAATAGGAAATTATTAGTAGAATTCAAGTTGGATGGTTGAAGTGGAGGAATGCAACGGATCTGTTGTGTGATAGAAAAGTACCCCTAAAACTTAAAGGGAAATCTTATAAGATGATGGTGAGACCTGCAATGTTTTATAGTGCAGAATGTTGGCTATTAAAAGAGAAGCATGAAGTTAAGTGTTATAGAGATGAAAATACTAAGGTGGATGAAGTTTGTTTGTTGTTATGAGACGCTGCTTAGTGAACTTGGATCATATGTGGAAAATCTATCTAGAGTGTCATAGCATTTGAGTCTTTACTTTCAAAAAGCATTGCGACACAATAGGAACCAAGCGTCGCTACACCAAATTGCCACTCAGCTCCACGTTACCTCTTTTTGCACTCTTAAAGACAGAATGCGAAACGACTATGCACATGAAAGGGTTGGAATATATCCAGTGGAAGATAAGATTAGAGAGTCGCCTTAGATGATTTGGACACATTAAATGTCGACCTTTCAATTGCTCGATTAAGAGAGTAGATGTATTAGATTTGATCTATGTCAAGAAAGGTGGAGGTAGACCTAAAAAGACTTTGCTATAAAATATTAAAAATAACATTTTTTATAATTTTAAATGATAATTTGACTCTCAACATGACAAAATGAAGAAAAAATACTCATATAGTCAACCCCACATAATGGGATAAAGGCTTGATGATGTTGTTATTGTTATTGGTTATTTGAAATCATTTTTTTTATATAATAAAATTTTAATATTCTGCAAAAAACTATCAATCAAAATTACCTTGAGGGCCTTATAATCCCAGAGATATTATTGAGGATATTAAGCTTAGTCATCTGAGTTGACCTCACACCAAATAGACCAAATAGTGACTCAGCTAGATTAATGGACTCATTGAGAAGAGTTGGCAGAGCTCTGGTGCCAATGTGGCATTTGGCCCGTACTGTTATATTCTCAAATCTTACTTCAACAGTTGGAAGCTCGATTCCAACACTGAAAAATATTCAAATTATAATTAATGATATAAAAAATAAAAAAATAATAAAAATGAAAAAAAATTTCTATCTTTTATTACATCAAGAATATTGTTTATCAATAGAAGTGGTTTTTTTTTATAGATCTCAAGCATGCCATAGGAATGTACTGATCATTCAATTGCATAAATCTCTTTTTAAATAATTGAAAAAATATTGTGTAAGAATATGTGGTCAAAGTTCTGATTAAAATAAAGTTTATTTTTTTAATTTAATTGATTATTCATATATTATATGTATTTTAAATAAATTTAATTATTTTAACATTAATTTTTTTTAAAAAAAATGTCAGAATATTTTTATAGTAAATTTACATAAAATTTTGATTTAGATGAGTATAACTCATGATTATTTAATATTGTATTATAGTGATATTAATTATGTAAAACAATATAAAGAAAATAAAAATTAATAAAAATAAACTCAGCTAAAAATCCTTCGGCTCATTTAATAGAGATCGGGAAAACGATCAAATCGATAAATTGCACTGTGACAAAAATTGACATATTTACTCTTATAACACTCAAATGTGTAAATAATATAAAAATACTATTGACAAAAACTTATTTAAAATAATTTTTTTTCATACATATAAAGCAATATATAAATAAAAATAAAAAATAAAATATTTCCTATGTAAATCCACCTAATTTTAAGGGCATAGAAGGACTCACTTATCAATCCGGTGGCGCAGCTTCTTGAGAAAGGCAGCGTTGTCTTCATCAGCCGTCCTTAAAATCCGATCAATGAAAAGCCGGCGATCGGTGGGCCCCATTTTAGTGACTTCCACGTCTGCATAATTGTAAAGCGCTGGCTGTTCATCACTGGTTACGGTCCGTTGTCGGCCGGAGCTTTGCAGGCTTTCGAGCGCAGACCAGAAATCCTCCGCCTCGTCGTCGGTGGCGGCGCTGTTCTTCGAAGTCCATGGATGCCCCATTTGCAGCCATGGACTCGCCCTCCAGCTTACGCTCCAGCGGCTGCTCTGGCTGAACTCAGCGCTCAGATCCATCTCTTCTCTGAACTAGTCGATCCAATGCCTATAATTTTCCTTGACACTACTTTTCTTGGCTTGATTCTCTATCGAGATTGATAACTGAGTAAGGAAGTCCATTCCATTCGAAGTCTATAACTCTATATACATAACATGAAATAGAGGGTGCTTATACTATTAGGGTAAAAAACACTTTTATAGGCTGTTGGTGACGGGAAATTATTACGTCCAGATACATTCAGATTTGTCTGTCTTTAAAAAAACAAAAAATCAGTCAAAGCGCAATTGTTACAGTAACTGTGTTTTTATAGTTGACAGAGAGAAATTCGGATGTATCTCTCTGTCAGATGACCGGACATAATAATTTGTCGTTGGCGACACACGGGATTTGACTTTAGTAGACTGTAAATCTGAATTTAGTAAATTCGGAGTGCATTAAATTTTGAAAACTATTTGGCAAAAAAAAATGTAAATCCTGTAAATTTGAATTTAGTAAATCTTGAATATGTTAAATTTTGAAAATTATTTGGCAATAAAATTGTTAAATCATGTAAACTTAATTTAATATTTAAAGTGATTAGTTAATTAAAATTTTAAATTTAATTTATTTTACAAACTTAATTAATATTTTAAATAATATTTACTTATTAATTTTAATTTTAATTGACTTATAGATGATATAATTAAAAATTAGCTTAATCATTAATTGATTTAACTAATTATTTAAATAATTTTTAAATTACAAGAATACTATTAATTATCTAATTAATTATTTAAATATTCTATTATTTCTAATTAATTATTATTGCACAAACATCTTGCTAATTATTAATTGCAATATTAATTATTTTATTACAGTACTTCTAATTAATTATTTAATTATCATTTTACATAACTAATTGTATTGTTAATTATTTAACATATTATTTAAGTATTTTAAATAACATTTTAATTTTTAATTATATTATTAATAATCTAATTAATTATTGATATTCTATATACTATCAATTAATTGCAGTTGTAAGTTGTGATAACCTACTAAGCTATTAGCTTACTCCATAATTTTATATGTTTTTAAAACAAAGATCAATAAGACTAACCAAAACTTTTAGTTTTAATTTTATTTTCTATATTTTGGATTTCATTCTTTTGTAATTGAAAATATTAAATAATAGATTTATGTTATAGATTAAACTCTTAGTTAATGCATTTGAATTTTAAAAATGAATATTAAATTATTAATTGATGAGAATAATTTGTAGTTACTTTGGTTAGACTTATTTGTACCAGTAAATTTATTAGAAACATTGATAGATTAATTAAAAGATAATAATAGACAATTCTTTAATATTTGATCTTGAAGCGAGAAATATAAAATTGAAATAAATCAAAATTTTTATGAATTTAAGTTGAATGCTTTCATGTGATGCAAATAAAGTCAACATGTTGTAATTATAACGATACCTATTATTGGTTGACACCATTGGTCATAACATGCCCACTAGGTTATAGTTATATTACTATATATAGCATGTTGTAATTATAATGAATATCCAAAGATAAAGTTAACATGTAATTATAACATGCTTATTGGTTAATTTTGACATCATTGCGTCGTACCAACATCATCAAGGACAACTTCTATAATTTTCTCAATATGTCAAATGTTTTAGTGCTCGTGCTTCAAGCAAGTCTTATAACTACGCCACTTAACACCAAGAGATGGAATAATCCAATGACATATACACTAAGATTTTGCAAGGGAAAACAGTCTCATTCATCTGAAAATACACCCACACATGCGGGGGTATACTTTGTTTATCAACATGTGTTGTCCTCCCTACATCATATAAGTACATCTTACTCATCTAAAAAAAGTTAATTAATTCTAATAAACATCCAAATATTGCATAATAATCCCAATGTTTTCAAAATATATATGTCGAACCATGTAATATATCAGACATATATATGATAGGACACACATCTTTCAAATATCCAACATATATTAGAAATATAAACTTGTCCCATTAATAGAAATGGCATGAATAAAATACATTTTTTAAATGAAATAATGATAATAAGAATAATACAATTTAAAGAAGATATTAATTTAAATATAGACAACTGTAATATGTTTTTAATAGTTCTTTATTTTTTTATTACAATTTTCTTAAGAATAAACAACTATCATTGATAATGACCACATGTTTTTTATTCACGCAATTCTTATACCAAATTCATTACAAACAAACATTCTATTAATATACAATACTTTATTTTTGTAATATATATTACATATATTTTAATATTATGTAGAATACATAATCATATATTGTAGTTTTTAATAATAAATTTATCCCACATTCATGTCGTGTTATTTTAATGTCCATATGTCTATCCTGTAACATACTCTCAACTTATTCGACATCTAGAACTTACTGCATAAAACTAATGACATTTTGTGTAATTAGCCTCACAATTAGAGAGGATCTAAATACCTATGATGCACTGACATTTCTCCTCAAAGAGGCGTGCAGTGTCCGACACCATATCCGACACGACACTCATCCGACACGACGTGTCCGATTAAAAAATATTAAATACAAATTGGACACGCGTGTCCAACACGCGTATCTTAAATATTTTATAAATTTTTTTAAATAAAATTTCTTGTATTTGACGGTATTTAAACTAAATTTATTATTTCCTATCAACAAAATCAAATCAACGTCCACATTTAATACCTAATCATCGAATATTCTCATTTTCATTTCTTTTTGGCGGTGAAGGTATTTTCAACTCCTATCTCGGTGACTGATAAACGGCATCGACGTCTGACTCTCGACATCCTAATAATAATCATTTTAAGTACAAATTCTAGTTAAATGACTTATTATTTTCAAATTATTTTTAAAATTATACTTAATTTTTATACACCATATTTTAAATATAAAAACTATAATATCATGTCCAACTCGTGTCCGTGTCCCATATTTCAATAACTGACGTGTCCCGTGTCCGTGCCGTGTCATATTCGTGTCGCCGTGTCCGTGTCTATGCATCATAGCTAAATACCCATTTAGATACTTCAGTGACCATTTCAATAACATCCATTAATGCTGACATGTAGACCACTAATTGTACAGATGATAGAACATAACAAATGAGATCCAAAAGTGTACAAAGGAAGAAGCTACTCATATATTCAAATCATATAGTGAATTAAATAATAATAATAATAATAACAAAAGACCTATTAGGCTAATGTTGTCAGTATTCGATGTTCACGACTGCTTCATGGAATCTAAACCAAATATCAGAAGCATCTGTATATTATCAAAATTTAAACTTTCATTTTTTTTCTCTTGGCGGCAAGGTAATAACATTAGCTACTTAATAAATTAAGTAATGAGGAATTATTCAAATATATTGATGACTGATTTTACTAACCGTGGAGTTATATGTGGCCGGCAGCTTCCGTTTGTTCCATCTGTCCAGGTGCCGTTGATCGGAAAATTAAGAGCAGTTTTTGCATATGTAGTAGGGGTACAGCTGTAATAATGGAAATTTAAATGCAAGAGTATATTGTTCAGACTCTAGCTCTCTTGAGTGGGACTGATAGATGTGAAAAAAAAAATAAAAAACTTTAAGTGTAGGGTGAAAAAAATGTAATGTGTAGGAATATCAATACAATGATATGAATACATATTATTTGAATAATATTCAGGTATTACTCTCAATATGTTTAATCATTATGTGATTAATGTTATATTGTGTCTGATTTACTGGTCGTGATATGGCTGAATGATTGTCAGAGTTATTTGTGATCGCTTAAACTCATCGTAAGATCAATGGTAAAATATCTAATCCCACATATAATTTATGGCAATTTTACGATCAATCACAACCATATTTACGGTAAGATTAAGGTTTTGTTTGATACAACTTTCTTATTGCATTTTAAAGCAATTTTCTTGTACATAAATTTCTAATTTAAGGAGTTTTTATACTTAAAAGCTGCTTTACAGAATAATAAGAAAGCTTTACATAATAAGAACGACTTTTTTACTGCTTTTTAAAACAGCTTTGTAGTATAAAAATTTTTTGAATTAGAAATTTTTGAACTATAAAGCTGCTTTAGAAAGCATTAAGAAAACCGTCCCAAACCAAGCCTAATGTTTCCTTTGGGACAGCTTTTTTTGTTTCTTTTTAAAAATGTTTTTTAGTTAAAAAATTTTAGAAATTTGTGTACTAAAAAGACGTTTTAGAAAACAACAAAGAAGCTATCCCAAACAAAACCTAAGTCTCAAATACAGTGTCACAAATTCCTTTTAAAAGCAAAACTATTACCTATCTATGACCAACTAGCTACAAATTTCATCGCAACTTGCAGCCGACTAGCAATCTTTCTTGTCGTAAATATGAAGCTCGTTTTTTTAATAAGTGGCTGGTATTTACCACATTGCGGTCACAAAGCTCATATAAGCAGCTACTATTTCGCTTCATTTTGATAATGTACAACATGTAAATACAAAATATATACATCTTTACAACAATGACTCAAATTAAATATAATTAACTTAGTTTTGAAATAATTCAATACTCAACCATATTGACCTCACTTATTACATTGGAGTTTTTGAAACATTTTAGCTCATTCTAGTTGGTATTAAATACACCAAGCAAACTTAAAATCAAATCATATCGCCTAATGTGACTGATGCAGGACTAATTAGATGCTATGGTTATGAGTCCATTTGAACATTGCACAACTATTAAATTAGAATAATTTCAGAACCAAATTATAAGCAATCTTCAAACAACGGTTAAGACAAGTGAAGTGATCAATTGCGTAGGCGAAATCACATGCTCCGAATTTGAAACGTTCAAGATAATTAAGAAAATAAAACAACACAAAATAGTAGCTTTCAAATTAATCCCTAATCTAACAACGAGACGTAGGATGCAAAGAAGACTACACTCAATTCCTATTCAAGACTAAACTTGGCAAGAGCAATTTGAAGGAGCTTTCATGATGACAACCATCCAATGAGAATTTAGATTTAGAAGAAATAAGATGCACGTGAGAAAGAGAAAACCTTTTCAGAAAGAAACGTGGCGATCCTCCGCGATAGCAACTACTATGGACGGATATCCAAGGTCGGCGAACTAAGATGTTCTCTTCATCGTGTGCTGGAGCAGTAACCCCAATCCTTCCGAAATCTGAAAAGATTTTCAGATTCTTTGGCCAAAATCTGAGAGGAAAGTTCAGATTTTCTCTAGTGAGAAAATAGAACTTTGGGAGAATGCTTTGCAAGGAATTTCAAGAGCAGATTTTAGGAGAGGGAAAAGAATTTGGAAATCAGAGAGAGCACGGCATGGCTTAAGCGGCAGCAAATATGGTTGGATAGAGAACTTCTTTCCAACGCCAGGAAGTAGAATAGGCTAGCAATAAAGAGGGTTTGATTCTTGGAAAATTCGGCCAAAGAGCAAAGGAAATAATTTGAATTATTTCCTAAATGAGCTTATGGAGTAATTAAGAATTAATTCCCAAATTCACTCATTAAGGCCGGCGGCATGCATGGGCAAGGGAGGTTTGGGATGAGGTGTCATGTTTGCCTAATTGAGATTTGATATAAGGAAAGTAATTAATCACATCCAAGTGAATTTAAAATTTAAATGAAATTGATTTAGAAACTTTCCAAAATTAGAATTGTAATTTAGGAAATTTTCAAATTTCAAATTAATGATTTTGAATTTTGAAAATCTGCCCCAAAATTACTCCATCCAAATTAGGCAAGAGTTTTATTGGAGATGAGGGAGTGGATGGAGGCCGGCGGCTAGGTGATGAGGGCTGACGGTGGGGCTCGGGTTGGGGTGTTAGCCGTGGGGTTGGAATGAGGGAAAGGTCTCGTGGAGGTGGTAATTCGGCGACGATTTGAGGGATTGATGTGAGAGGAGAAAGAAGATGGTGATAAAAAGAAAAAAAGAGAAACCACGAACCCGACTTATCTAGGTTGGTGGGTATTGCGCCAATCTCCTTCCTCTCCAAGGAAGCTCTCTTCCCTAGAACTCACAAGTTAGCACCATGCTCTAAGCAAGAAAAAAGAATTCTCCAATAATCATTCATTCATTACCCATCATAGAATAAAATAGGGCTTTAAATAGCCTCCTACAACATGACTCGAAACAAAAGACATAAACGCCCTTTGGGCTCACATACGAAAACTCTCACAAGAGGGGTACAACGGGAAAGACAACACATAAGCAACTAAATAAAATAAAATAAAATACGACTCATAAATGCCACATAAGCAAATAACAAACTACAAGAAAATGAAATACATCAACGACTCAAAAATATAAAGACTCGATCGTGGCCGTAGATCGACGGCCACGTCTCTGATAAACTCTCCATGACGATCTGATGTCCCCATCAGTGACTCAATAGTAGCCATCAAAAAAATTAGTTAGAACTGACTGAACTCAATTAACCTATAAATTAGATTACTCCCTTATTGATTAAGGATTATATCAAATGTCCTTAGAATACGATCAATCATCCAAATTAAAGCATAATTCATAATCAATATCTGGTAAACCTTACTGTTGGTTAAACCCTGCATTACTTACAATGAACTAATCTCTAGTTTAAGTAATCAACGGTCGCTAAGGCTAATTTAGCTGGCAAAAAATCATATTGATTATCTCAAGATAATTAAATTAATCTAAATCCAATTGAAGTCAACCTGGAATAACTTTCGTCAAACTCCTGGTCAAGTTGGGTTAAATGACCCATTAGGCTAAATCATGAACTTGATGTGATTTCAATTAAATCCAATAGAATTCATAATTAGTTCCTAAAATCCAAGCAAATTCAAAAATCTGAGGATTAAGTTTATTTGAACAATAAGCTTCAATAAAAGAAGGAGAAAATTAAATCAAATGGTTAAATATCTTTTGAAGGTACTAATTATTACTTCACAATATTTGCTAAGTTAAAATAAAATTCAAAGGAAATTTGTAAATGGTCATGATTTCTAAGGTACTCTTGTTAGAATATATATTTTCTAGCTAGAAAAGTTAAATAAAAACAAAATACATGAATAAGTTTTCTTAGCAAATCTTAAATCAATATAGAACAAGATAAATAGCAATATTTATGAATAATATAATAAATATTTAGGACTTCTTCATGAGGATTAGCATATGATCTCTAATTTTCGATCTCTATAGTGAGAATTGAATGCTCAATTTTTTTAATTTGAATATAATTCTCACACCTTCAGATTCATCTTTTTTATCAGATTATTCTCTTTACACTAGCTTTGTTACTTACAAACTATTATGCACAAATTTCCCTACTACTTTATCAAGGCCATTCATGGCTAGAGTTCTTGTTGAATTAGATATTAATTAGGAACATCTTAATTCTATTTATACTGGCTCAAAGGGAAGTAGGTATACGTAAAGAATAATGATTGAAAAAATTCTGAAGTTCTGCACTTATTGTCAGGGGCATTAAGTTGCCTTATGTTAACGTTTTAAAAGTCAGCAAAATGATAGTGCCATACACAGTCAGGGCAACTACTTAAAACGGATACAACATATATTCTTCCTTTTGTACATTCTCATTTGCCGCCTTCAATTGTCAATCTCCTATTATTGTGTTTCGTAACTACTTCAAGCAATTACAACATATATTCTTGTTTTTGTACATTATCATTCATTGTCTCCAATTGTCAATCTCTTATTATTGTGATTCAACCTTTAGATCTATAGAGTCAAGATGTTGCTAAAGTTAGTGCTAGTAAGATGATCCCTAATCAAATTATGGTTGTATTGGAGATGTGCCAAATACTTCAAATCCATGTGAATTAGCTTTTTTGTGATGACAACTCTGCTCTCCCTTACAACCTTCATCCAATTCACAATATATGCCCATCCTCTATCGGATATGTCCCCCCAAGTTATCCACTAGTTAGAGATATCTCATGAAATTATGAAGATGATAGAAAACAGCCACAAAAAGTGCAGAAACTTATTGAATTATAGAGAACTTCAGCAAAACGGTGCAGATTTTTCAAGCTTTATAAAGAAATAAGAGAAATAATCACTTCAATTTTAACAATAGAAGAAGAAAACAGCAAACCGATACAAGAATTTTCAATTTAAGAGGAAGATTTAACTCTCCAAATCTCTAGCCAAAGCCTAGAGCCCAAAAGCAAAACCTAGATCTCAAATTCAGCCTCCAAATTTCAGATAACCCTAACCCTAGCAAGAAAAGAGTAATTAAAGCAAAAGAATAATTACTAAATCCCTAAGCAGCCCCTAATTTCAAATTTCCCTCAAATACAACACTATTTAGTGTGTGGGCCCGGCCCCATCATATCAGCCACCCCCTCTCTCTTTCCCTGGTTCAGCCCTACCCTCTGGCCCGCCGTTTGTAGACTTGAACTGGTCCAAGATGGACTGATTCAGCCAGCTCTCCTTGGGCCTGCCCAACAGAAGACCAGCACTTATATAGTTAAAAATACTAAATCAAATGATGAAAATCCCTGAAAGCTTCTAACTACGTCAAATTATTGATTAAATTATGTTGCATAGATGAAAAAAATAATAATACAAGAGAAACCTTCATTTCACTCGAACTTTTACCCGTTTCAAATAATAGAGACCTATAAGAGTGGGAAGCTAAATATGAGTAGCTTGTCATAGACTTAGGAGTAGAACATTTTTTGTTTTGTATCTCTTTTACTATTAATTTTTTATCTCTATTTCCTTTTCTTTTTCTTAGGACTAAGGTTCTCCCATTTTATATTTAATTTTACTAAATATTTTTCATTTGAAAAAAATGATTAGGAGCATCAAGAAACTCGTGGTTTGTGCCTTATATTTTTCAATTTTTATTTACAAAATTTATGTATAGATTTAGGTCTCAATGGAGCACAGCTATCCTGCATATATTTTTAAAATTATGTGGTGTATTGCAAAGCCCAGTTGCATCAACCTCTCTATATTTGCAAGTTGCAATTTTTATTAAATGATTGTTTTGATTGACTTTCTTATTGTCAATGATGTGATGATTGCTTGGAATTTAAGAATTTCATCAGGATCTTAATTGTTAGTTTTGTGTGGAATCTAATTGTGTCAATCAATTGAATTGTATTGTTGACTCATACCACAATTCCATTAATCGAGCTCATTGGGGGTTGCAGGGAATTCTCCCCCTACTTGGATTAGGGAGCTTTTCATCTGGATTTTTTTTTTCTAATTTTTTTAATGTATTAGATTTGGCTTATGTTAAAAAAGATAAAGATATACCAAAAAAGACTTGGTAGAAAAATATTATAAATGACCTTTCTTTATTATATTTAAATGAGAATTTGACTCTTAACAAGACACAATGAAGAAAAAAGATTTATGTAGCCGACCCCATGTAGTGGGATAAAAGCTTGATGTTGTTGTTGTACAACCGTACAACGCTGTGGCGCCGTATACCCGAGCGTTGTGGCGTTGTATAGTTCACTTGGAATCAAACAGAGAACGGAAAGCTTTGGTGCTCCAAACAAACAAACAAAGCGTTATGACACTGTGGAGCTGCAGACCCCAGCACTGTGGCACTATCAAGAAGACTGGAGACAGAGAGTGGAGCGCTGCAGCGCTCCACGCTTGGCTTTGCGTCTTTGAGAAGAGGGCTCTGTAGTTTTTTTTCTCGTTTTTCATGAGGGTTGCACCACTTGGTGATTTTTAGTGGGTTTCTCTTTGTTCATGTATGAGAACGGTGCAAGAGTGAAGAGAGATAATGAGAGAGTAAGAGAGAAAGAAATCTGTATAAATTTCTCCCAATTTTCATAGTGAATTACTTGGTGTGGTGTGGCTCAATAGTTTTTTTCCCGATTTTAAGTTTTTCTATGTTAAATCCTAATGTTCTTTCTTATAGCTGCATTTTCTATTTCTTGCTTGTGTTCGTTGCATGATTTACTTCTCCAATAATTAAAATTAATTTTCTATTGCATCTAAAATCAAGAAAATGAAAATCATAGGACATTATCATTGTCTAGATAAAATAAATTTTGCTTGATCTTCTCTTATGACCGACATTTCTCAAAATTAAAAATATAAATATTGCATCAATATTTGGCTAAAGTAAACTTGAGGTTGCTGATGGTTGAACATTTTGACTAGTTTGATATAGTCCAATAAATGCATAATCATAACATGACTGAAGTTCTTTTATATAATTTTAAACCTTCGTATAAAGAAGATAACTTGACGACTACATGTTAGTGGAATATCCCTATTCATTGTAAATTCAAGGCTTAACTGCATATATTTATACTCGCTTTGGTGGGTTTAGAATGTCTAAGTGAAATTAGTGACAATCCCGATCTTGATATGATTATAACTCTATCAATCTAGTATTTTGACTTGTATGCCAACATTAGGATGTGACAGGCTTGGGTGGCTGGTTTGGTCTATTCCAACTGGGACAATTTAAGGATATGAGCAAGTCAATTTGGGCCACTAAAGTCCTAATTCAAATTATTAATGGCTCGAACCCTCAAACATATCACAAAGTTGGTTGGATCTATCAAAGCTTCTTTGAGCATTGTTCAATGTTCATTAAACTTGAGCCATTATGCTTTGTTTGAACTTTTAGATGGCTCAAAACTACTGATTTGCATAAAATAATATTTGATCAGCTTGAGGGATTTACAATTCCTTTATGACTAATGATATTAAAATTTGCAAATTTTTATGTTAAAATGATCAATGTTTGCAAGCAATCAACAATAAATCTTTATTAACAGTATTAGAAAATTTGATTGAACAATTAAAAACTTGAATTTAAAATTGACAACTAAATCCAAAGTTCCACAACCTGACATAATAAGCAAAACCTAACTAAAAGTTTAAATACTAAAAATTCTATGGTGATAAGTAAAAATCTGTAATATATATACGGCACAAATCTTAGTTGGAAGGATACGAGATGGAGATTGGAAGTGGTTTTTAATTTTTTATAATAATTCTTTTTTTTTTTTTTTTTGTGAAGGATGATGATTGATGATGGAGATGGAGGTGGCAGAGGTCAGAAACGAAGTTCTGCTAGCGATTATATTAATGAGATTTAGGTGACATCGATAGGATCGAAGGTGTTGGAGATGGAGGTACGAAGATCGGAGCAAGAGAGACTAGCTACGTACTCAACAAGATATGGGGTTTGAGCGATGGATGCGATAAAAAGCAAAGGAGAATATGGGATTTATGTGATTGAGGAGTAGAGCTTAGCAACAAAGGGCAGTTTGATGGATGGCACAATGCAGGGTAACAGGTTTTAACTAGAGGATTATTAATTTTGATTTTATTTTGATATTTTGAACGTTATGTAAATAATATATTTTAAATGTTAACTATATAAATTTTAATATTTTATATGCTATGTATATAAATTTCCCTATTCATCTCTCATATTAAAATGAAATATTTAATTCATAAATTAAATATTTTAATAAAATATATAATAATTTATCTAGAAATAAAATTTTAATGCAATTTGATCAAATATTTTATTTTTAATGCAAAATTTGGATTTTCTCAATTTATCATTGTTGCGTCCTGGAGTATTCGCGGCAGTAGAGAAATATAAAGTTTATCGTCTTAGCGTTGTACGAAAATCCGGCACGCAATCAGATAAGAGAGAGGATCTAGCATTTATTAGACACCAAGATTTTTACGTGGAAAACCCCTGAAAAGGGAATTTTTATTGCCTCAGGTTACCTGACGTAGAGATACATCAGGTAACCTATAATATATCGCCACGTGCTCTTACTCTTTACCGCGCGGCCCGACGACCCAACCCGAAACGAACATGCGCGGTATTTGCTCGGTATTGCTAGGTACTACTCGGTATTTGCTCGGTACTTGCTCGGAAAATGAAGAAATGGGCTTAAATTTAAATACTACTCGGTACTTGAATGAAAGCACGTAGGGAGAACTGCACGAGAAAAGATTCCTGTGTGCTGGTTGAGTTCGGTTGCACATAGGAGAGCTTCTTGTGCCAAGCTGGAAACGAAGGCGAAAGCTTTAATTTTGAGCTTGTTCTCTCGCATAATTTCTTGTGCCACCTCCTGCATGCATGACAACCAGAAGCCCGAAAAATACAGTGCAGTGTGAAAACATTAAAAAAAAAAAAGGTACGAGACAAGGGAAAATGGGCTCAGAGAATGCCGTCACAGAGGTAAGCCGACGGAAGCCGAAGCGCTCTACCTGGTTGCACACTGAAATGTGCCATCCAGAGGGAGAGCGACAAGTTTCCACGAAAAAAAAGAACATTGCTCAGACAGCAGTAAAAAAGAACAAGGAAGAAGGTCTAATCGCACACATGACAAAGAGATTGAAGCTCGTTCCCAAAGAAAGAGATAATCTCCCGAAGACCACAGAGGGCTCATAGGTGAATACCGAGCATTACCGAACAAGTACCGAGCAAATACCGAGCATTACCGAGCAAATACCGAGCATTACCGAGCAAGTACCGAGTAAATACCGAGCATTACCGAGCAAGTACCGAGCAAATACCAAGCAATACCGAGCAAATAACAAGTAGTACCTAGCAATACTGAGCAAATACCGAGCAATACGCGAACATAGTAATCCCGGATTCGTTCCGGATTGGGTCGTCGGGCCGCGCGGTAAAGAGTAAGAGCACGTGGCGATATATTATAGGCTACCTGATGTATCTCTACGTCAAGTAACTTGAGGCAATAAAAATTCCTAAAAAATGGGGAAAAACCACGGGGCCTAGCCCAGTTTGAATGAATCCACTAATATTGCAGTCGATTACCGATTACAAATGAGGACATTCCTTGGGAGAAGGCCTTAGCTTGATGTACATCTTATAGAGTACATTACATGATGTAAATACAAAGAGCTACTATTGACATATTCGCTTTGTTGGAAGGACTGTAGTCGACGGGCGACGGAAGTCAAGAGGACCGTAGTCAGCTGGCGACGGAGGTCGGAAGGACTCTACTCAGCGAGCAACATAAGTCAGGAGGACCGTAGTCAGCGGGCGACGGAGGTCGGAAAGACTGTAGTCGGCGGGCGACATAAGTCAGGAGGACCGTAGTCGACGGGCGACGGATGTCAGAAAGACTGTAGTCGGCGGGCGACGTAAGTCAGGAGGACCGTAGTCGGCTCGCGACGAAGGTCAGAAGGAGTGTAGTCTGACGACGAAGATCAGAATGACAGCGTCAGGTAGAAGTCCAACAATGGAAAGAAATCCATCTTCGCGTAGACGTCCAGCGAAGTCCGATAACCGGCAGAAGTCCGGCGCCGGGTAGAAACTTGGCAAAGAGTGAAGGTTCGACGTCGGGTAGAAGTCTGACGTCTGTTGGTGGCAAAAGAGAACTCCGACTTCACTTGGGCGGAGTTTCGACGTCAGGAGGGAACTCTGTTGTAAATTGGGAAGAATTTCAGCATCATGTGGAAGTTGGGAAGAATTCCTGCGTTCTCCCGAATATCACGCATAATCCCGGCGTGTTCGGGCGACAAGAAGAGCTCCGGCAGTGGTCGAGGAGGAGCGGCACGAACGCGGGTGCGGAGCATCGCGCGAACGCGAGCGCAGGCCACCGCGCAGCTGCAAGCGCAGGGCACCGCGCGAGAGCGGGCATGGCCGCGGTTCCGCACCGCTGGCGGCGGCGGCTGCGACCGGCCAGTTTGGCCGCCTGGTCTGTTCCGGGCCAATTTTTCGTCCCAAAAAGTCTAAATTCGGCTTTTTTGGGGTCCCGGACACGTTTTTCGATGTTCCAGACTCGATTTCGACACTTTTGGAGCTCAACGGAGCCTCTATGATCAATTTCGAGAAACGCTTAATTTTTGGAACTCAATTTTTGGTGTTTTGGGCCTTTTGACCAATACAAATTTTCGAAGCATATATTTTCGGACTCCTGGAGCTTTGATGTCCGAAAATAGGAGGGAAACTGATACGTCATCATGAAATTATCTTGATTGGGCACGAATCTCGAGGCAAAATCAGTTCAGAAACTTCAAAAATTAAATTCGAGAGCATATGAACTCCGATTTCAACGAGCTTACAGTTAAACTAAGCGTCTCGGAAATACGAATCCAATGACACCAAATTCGACCCAATCTGAGCCCAAATGAGTCAGAATTAAGGACCCAAAGCGCTGTTGAAAGCTTCAAACCGCAATATGAGTTATCAAACGGTCTCCAATTTTGACGAGCTTATAGTCGAATCGAACGGCTCGACGAGACGAATCCAATGAGCCCAAGATCGCCGAATTCGGACATCATTAAGGCCTTCAAATGCCCAACGAACGGTGCATGATCAAAGGATTCGATATCGGCCGTCCATTCAAAACACTCCCAATTCGCCCCTGATCTCACGCCTATTTACGCGCTATGCCACTCCAGAAAAACTATAAATAGAGCCCTCATTATACACCAAGGGGACTCAAGTGAAGAGAGAGAATGAGAAGAGAAGGAGGAGGAGAATGAAGAAGCTCCTCCTCGACCACCGCCGGAGCTCTTCCCGCCGCCTGAGTACTCCGGAACTGTACCGGATTTTCGGGAAACGGCGGGACTTTGCAGAACCTTGTAACTTCATTACAAGCTGATTGTAAACTGATCGTCTCGACTTGTGAGACAAATCGGTCTTTGTACTTCAAACGAACACTAGTGAAAATTTTACAACTGGGCGAGGCCCCGTGGTTTTTCCCTTTTTGGGGTTTTCCACGTAAAAACTCTGGTGTTCATTCTCTTTTCTGTTTGTGTGCTGAATACTCGTGTAATGCTAATACGAATATTTTCTAACTCTACCGCCGCGTATATTCTAGCACGCAACAGTTTGGCGCCGTCTATGGGAACGTGATTCCCGACTGGGGGGCAACTTTTGCTCCAATCTCAAAAGATCGCTCTTATCAACTTCCTGACATCAGTCATTGTTGGATCAGATGCGGACTGGGGGGCAACTTTGACCCCAATTCTGGTAAAAAATATCCTCCGATACTTTATATATCAAGATGATATTTCGGAAAAATCACAGCGACATGCAAGGATACTTCCAATCAATTACAAGCCTTATACAGTCCCCTGCTGGGCTTCTACTCCTTGGACAAAAATCTTAATCTCATCCTCAAAAAGGCAGTAACGGTTTAAAGATAGACTAGTCTTCACCTTTGATTTGGGATATACGCAGCGTTCGCCCCCTACTAATCAAAGTAAAATCAATGCCAAGGGGATTCGATTTGACCTCTTCCACACAGGTTAACATCATCAAGCAAAGGCTCCAACATACAACCTCGGAAAGGTCTCACATCCTTGGTGGATTCTCTCGACCTCTTCCACACAGGTTAATGTCATCGAGCAAAGGCTATGACATACAACCTCGAAAAGGTCTCATATCCTTGGTGGACTCTCCCGACCTCTTCCACACAGGTTAACGTCGTCGAGTAAAGGCTCCGACATACAACCTCGGAAAGGTCTCACATCCTTGGTGGATTCTCTCGACCTCTTCCACACAAGTTAACGTCATCGAGCAGGGCTCTGACATACAACCTTGGAAAGGTCTTACATCCTTGGTGTATTCTCCCGACCTCTTCCACACAGGTTACCGTCGTCGAGCAAAGGCTCCGACATACAACCATGGAAAGGTCTTACATCCTTGGTGGATTCTCCCGACCTCTTCCATACAGGTTAACGTCATCGAGCAAAAGCTCCGACATACAACCTCGGAAAGGTCTTACATCCTTGGTGGATTCTCCCGACCTCTTCCACACAGGTTAACGTCGTCGAGCAAAGGCTCCGACATACAACCTTGAAAAGGTATTACATCCTTGGTGGATTCTCCCGACCTCTTCCACAAGGTTAACGTCGTCGAGCAAAGGCTCCGACATACAACCTCGAAAAAGTCTTACATCCTTGGTGGATTCTCCCGACCTCTTCCACACAAGTTAACGTCATCGAGCAAGGCTCCGACATACAACCTCGGATAGGTCTAACGTCCTTGGTGGATTCTTCCGACCTCTACTACACAGGGTAACGTCATCGAGTAGGGCTCTGACATACAATCTCAAAAATGTCTCATATTCTTGGTGGATTCTCTCGACCTCTTCCATACAGGTAACGTCGTCGAGAAAAAGCTCCGACATACAACCTCGGATAGGTCTCACATCTTTGGTTGATTAAATATATGTTAACAACAACAAGCAAAGGCTCTGACAGACAACCTCGGATAGGTCTTACATCCTTGGTTAACGTCATTAGAATGCCGTCAATGAACTTCCATCAGACTTCTACATAAAGTTAAATTTCTACCCGACGTTGAATTTCCTACCTGACGTCGGACTTCTCTCTGTCATCGGACTTCTGCTCGTCAGCAGACTCCTACTCGTCGTCGGACTTCTGCTCGTCGACGAACTTTTGTCGGTCTTCTACCCAACATTGTACTTCTACCCGACATCGGACTTCTTCCTGTCGTCGGACTTCTGCTCGTCGGCGGATTCCTACTCGTCGTTAGACTTCTGCTCGTCGACGAACTTTCGTCGGTATTCTACCCGACGTCAGACTTCTCCTTGTCGTCGAACTTTTGCTCGTCAGCGGACTTCTACTCGTCGTCGGACTTCTGCCCTTCGACGAACTTTCATCGGTCTTCTGCCCGAGGCCGTAATTCTACTCGTCATCAAACTTCTGCCCGTCGACGAACTTTCATCGGTCTTCTACCCGATGTCGTACTTCTACCCGACGTCGAACTTCTCCTTATCGTCGAAATTCTCCTCGTCAGCAGACTTCTACTAGTTGTCGGACTTTTGCTCGTCGACAAACTTTCATCGGTCTTCTGCCCAAGGCCATACTTCTACCCGACATCGGACTTCTCCTTGTCGTCGGACTTTTGCTCGCCAGCGGACTACTACTCGTCATCGGCTTCTCACTCGACTGCTACTTGCAACGCACCCTCGAACTCTCTCCTTTGGCTCCACACTCGATCGTTGACTGCTAATGGGCTTAAACTCGATCGTCCATCGCCGACAAACTTTCGCTCGAATGGCGAAGAAAAATCTCGTAACTCCTGCACACAAGGAGGGGCGCTAATTCGAGCAGGGGAAATTTCCCACTTGCAAATAGCAGAAACCTCAACCGTCAGAAAGCCGTAGGGGAAGGAAGAGAAATCCCGTAACTCCTGCACGCGAGGAGGGGCGCTAATTCGAGCAGAGGAAATTTCCCTCTCGCAAATAGCGGAAGCCTCAACCGTCAGAAAGCTGTGGGGGAAGGAAGAGAAATCCTGTAACTCCTACACGCGAGGAGGGGTGCTAATTCGAGCAGGGGAAATTTCCCGCTCGCAAATAGCGGAAGCCTCAACCGCCAGAGAGCCAGAAGGAGAAAGAAAGAGAAGTTGCAAATTTTTTAAAGGCCTAAGGGGTGTATTTATAGTTTTTGAAGAGAATAGGATGGAGTTATAGACATTTTCGAAATTCCTAATTTTTCTAAATTTTTTTCCGAATTTTTCAAATTTTTTTGGATACAAAAATAGCAAAAAATGCTATTTTCGCGTGTGTAGGGCCCACAAAGGCGGTGGGCCGAACCGACCTTTCTCTCTCCTCCAAAAATGCGCAAAAAACGCATCGATCCACGTGCTGCGCGCGCGGATCGCGACCAGCAAGAGGCCTTCTGGCCGCGCGGGTGGTCCACAAAGGCGAACCGCGCGGGCAATCCACGCAGGCGAACCGCGCAGCCGGACCGCGCAGGCAGACCGCGCAGGCGGATTACGCGGGTAAGCCGCGGTTTCGCACGGCAACGGCCCGCGGCCGCTATCCCGTGCCGCCGCCGGCGACGACGGCCGATCCGGCCGGTTCGGCCGCCTGGTCTGTTCCGGGCCCATTTTTCGCCCTGACAAGTCCAAATTCGACGCTTTTGGGGTCCCCGGACACGTTTTTCGACGTTCTTTACTCAAGTTTGCAACTTTCGGGGCTCAACGAAGCCTCTATGATCAAGTTTCGAGAAACACTTAATTTTTGGAACGTAATTTTTTGTGTTTTGGCCGATACAAATTTTCGAAGCATATATTTTCGGACTCCTGGAGCTTCGTCGTCCGAAAATAGGGGGGCAACTTATACGTACTCCAAAAATTATCTTGATCGGGCACGAATCTTGAGGCAAAAGCTAGTTGGAAACTTCAAAATTTAATTTTGGGAGCACCCAAACTCCGATTTCAGCGAGCTTATAGTCAAACTGAGCGTCTCGGAAATACAAACCCAACGACACCAAATTCAACTCAATCTGAGTCAAAATGGGTCTGAATCAAGGACCTGAAGCGCTGTTGGAAGGTTCAAACCGCAATTTGAGTTACCAAACGGTCTCCGATTTTGACGAGCTTATACTCGAATTGAATACTCCTCCTTCTCTTCTTCTCTCTCTTCACTTGAGTCCCTTTGTGTAGAATGAGGGCTCTATTTATAGTTTTTCTGGAGTGGCATAGCTCGTAAATAGGTGTGAGATCGCGGGCGAATAGGGAGTGGTTTGAATGGACGGCGGATATTGAACCCTTCGATCGTGCACCGTTCATTGGACATTTGGAGGCCTTAATGATATCGGAATTCGGCGATCTTGGGCTCGTTGGATTCGTCTCGTCGAGCCGTTCGATTCGAGTATAAGCTCGTCAAAATCGGAGACCGTTTGGTAACTCAAATTGTGGTTTGAACCTTCCAACAGCGCTTCGGATCCTTGATTCGGACCCATTTGGACTCGGATTGAGTTGAATTTTGTGTCGTTGGGTTTGTATTTCCGAGACGCTCAGTTTGACTATAAGTTCGCTGGAATCGGAGTTCGGGTGCTCCCAAAATTAAATTTTAAAGTTTCCAACTAGCTTTTGCCCTAAGATTCATGTCCGATCAAGATAATTTTTGGAGTACGTATCAATCATTATTGTACATTATAAAATTTAAAATGATAGAATGAGATTTTTTTTCTTTTTTATGTTGTATATAGATCCACACGCACAGAGAAGAAATCTCATAAGTGATAATGGTCAAATCAAAAGGCCTTGGTGTAACAGAATAGGCTTAATTTTATCTTTCATGATCGAAGTGGTTGATCATAATCAAATCAAAGGGCACTAAGGGTCTAATTACACTTTTTAATAGATGATTTTCCTTTCAAGATTATTACTAACCTAATAAGACCAATTCAGGAAGTTAACTAGAGATAATTCTTCTAAGTTCAAGATTTAAATTAATATTGACCTAATAGGGTCCTATTGAGTTAAGCAAGGTTCAAAGAAGGTAAAAAAATAAAAAAAATAAAAATATAAAAAAAAGGTTCAAAGAAGGTCAAAAATAATAATAATGATAATAAAATGAAATAAAAAAGGTTCAAAGAAGGTACAACATATTCCAATGGTCAACAATGATCAAGTCATTTATGAATTGATGATACAAATCTTCTAGAAGAAATTAGTTGAATGATATGATAAGATCATTTGTACGAAGATTGGCGCGTGCTCTTATGAAGTCCAAGGCATATTGAGATAAATGTTGAGGTGTTCGATGTTGATTTTGAATAGGAGTGAACTCAATATTCACCAACCATTGAAATTGTTCTCAAAGTCAATTGCATTACGCTGATAATTAATTGATTAAAATAGATGAAAGAAACTAAAAAAGATAAAATAAAAATAAAAGATAGCCTCCGACAGCAATGTTCCAACTAAGCCATCTAATCTTTTAAGGTGCACTACTTTTCCAGCCCTGAATAGGATTGATACATCCCCTGAAAACTTAGAAATTATATCTAACAATGTGCCTAAGACTTTAGCCAATAATCCAAAAAAAGCAACGTAGCAGTCCTTTATCATAAAGAGTTAATGGCTTCATTATATTCAAAAAATTAATTTCCTCGATTTTTAATTCTAAGGAAAATTTTGAGCTACTTTCAAAAATATCGGATTTGGCGGGTTGTTTCGGTGGTTGTGCAATATTTTAAGACAAAATAAAGAAGTGCAAAAACAAATGGTAAGCACAGATTAAAGTAGCGTATTACAAATATCACCATAGTTTCAATTTAGGGTTTGATTTTGCTTTTGTTGCAAATCGTGTTTTCCGAATATAAATTCTTTAAACTGTTTTTGTTTGCTTAAACTTACTGCATATGAGAAATCGAGCTGCTTTTTTTATCTACAACACAATAAGATAAATAAAGCAAAGAACAAGATACTATTTTTACTGAAAATTTCCCAAAGAAGAAAATCTATCAGGCCTAGCCTACTTGCAAAGATTCCCTATTTTGGTGAAAATCAATAAAATTAGAATGTTGTACCTCCAAGGAGTTGGAGGAATTTTAGCACAAGATGCCTTTTAGGCAGTTCAAAGAGGTGATGAAATAATACAACATGCAGATACAAATCTAGATTATATTTATAGTATCAGTGTATAATATCAAGCCAAATGAAATCTCAAATAATAACTAAAGTGACTTTAGTTGGTGCCTCTGCTTTTAAACTTTATCAAATAGTCGATCATGATCAAGATAAATTTGTTGGTCGATAGGAATGGATTAAATATCTATTCCTTAGATGGCAAATAACCATGGACAAGAAATTAAATTAAACTATTGAGCAGTTTGTAACTACAAAGAAATGAATTTCAAACATTGATTCTATTTCTTTAATAATTCATTGGAGTAATTTCTAAAAAGTTAGTAAGAATAAACCATCTTAAAGAAGTCATAAAATAAGGTTCTCCTACCTGAATGACTTCCGCATTCTCCTAAATTAACTTTTTGAAGGATTTCATGAGGCTCGGTCCACATTCATCAATTATATTATTAGGGGTGTCAATTCAGATCAACGGGTTGGGTTTGGGTCAAACCCCATGTGAAGATAGAAGAGGTGATTCGAATGATCGTGGGATTTGACCCAACCGTAAATGGGGTGACCATAACCTGACCCGATTTTGCAAATGAGTCAGGTTTGTCAACCCGGACCCGACCCATGCAAGTTATCAGGTTGACACGACTCGACCCACGAAAAGCTGCGGAGCGAAGCGACTCCTCCGAGTCTGAACCTCGAGACTGGCGGAGCGGAGGCATCGACAGCGGCAATGAGTGTGGCGTGCCAGACGGATGGCAGCAGTGATAGCTCAGGCAAGATGGCTGCAGCGACAGTGAAAGCGTGGGCCGCGCGGCTGTGCAGGCTGGACCTACGGCAACGACACCTGATGCGGACCTAAGCCGGCACGGACGCTACCACTGACACGACCTAACGCGATGACACCCCTAACACATAGCAGACGCAACACTGAGTCCTAACATGCGGGATGATGAAACAAGTCAATCTTAGTTGACTTTGGGTTGTCGAGTCAACCCGAATCCGACCTATTTTTAAACGGGTCAGAAATCTGAACTCAGACCTAACCCGTTTCACAAACAGGTTGACTCGAACCCAAATTTTTTAGAGTCGGATTTCGAATCGTGTCAAACTTTTGACACCCCTATATATTATATCATCTCTAAGTTAAAATATTTTTTCGTCTGATGGATGGGGAGTTGAGTGGTGGTCGAGGTTCGAACTAAAAGATAACTTTGCAAGGAGTCGGTGGCACCCATTGAGGTTCGCATTTTCATACCTAAATTAGTCTAATAAAAATATATGTTTTTGTAATTGAAGTGCTTAAAATTGTTAAAGAATATTAGGTGCTGATCAACAATCAATTGAAGTTGATGTTCTAATATATGTTATGGAATCTTTTAATTTTATTCTGGCAATGCACTTAATGATCAACATTTTAGGCATTACCAATGAATTGTCATTATTTTGATATTGAATCCATTATAGAATATTATTATGTATCACCAGTCATGTCTTATGGATAAAAGATTAAAATATTATGAATGCAATGAAATTAGCGCAACTATCCAAATAATGATTATATATTATAAGGGATAATATATAGGATTCTTTACTAGAGATGAAGTATCAAGGTTTTGCGATGTATTTGAAATTGATGATCCTAATATGAATTTGACATTTAAAGCTCACCGACAGTCAGTATGAAGAAATGAGAAATTAATAAATTTGCATCATTATTGTGTTTATTTCCTTTACATTGTTGTTGATATGCAACTTTAAGAATTGAATAATTAATTATCCAAAGCTAGTACTGATTTGCTTTTTTGTGTTTCGTGTTGAATCCAAGTAATTTGTCTTATGCTTATCATAAGAGGAAATTAACTTGGCATGGAGAGTAATATTCATCAGATTTTTCTACGATTGAGCTTTTGGCTCTCGAACACCAATTATTTATATATATTATTGATATACGTACTATCAAATAATTCTCATCTCTGGATAATATTGTTAATTTTGCAAAATAAATTGTTATGGTCAAAAAATAGTTATTTATCCCCTAGTTTACAAACTTATTATCTTGAAATTAACTTTATCAATTCCTACTGTTATAATAGCAAATGTAGACCTAAAAAGACTTGGTTAGAAAATATTAAAAATTATATTCCTTTATTAAATTTAAATGAGAATTTGACTCTTAACATGACACAATAGAGAAAAATGATTCACACCACATAATGGAATAAAGACTTGATGTTATTGTTGTTTTGTTCTACTGGAGATAACATTTTCTGCAATAAAAAATATATTATGCAATAAAATGAGTGATGGCAGACTTAACAACCGCCAATATCATATATTAAGATATAATTATTTAACTTAATTATAAATCAAGTCGTAATACAATCTTATCAATAAATACAAAATAGAATATGAAGCTTGTAATTTTTTTAATTCATCGATTATAGAATTTGTTTTGAATTTTATTTTATATATTTTATATTTTTATATTAAACTATTCATATAATAATTTGTCGACCCTAAAATGCAAAGCTAGTTCGACCCCTCCTTAGTCCTTACATTATCCTACCATCCCAACAAATCTCCATTTTAAATGAAGACTAAGCTTGCCACATCAGCATGAGGCACAACCAATCATACGTTAAACGATCAAGTAGACCTAAACATATTTTATTTAGATTTTTTTTTCTCCTAAATACAATTTATATAGAAATTTATTCTTAAATTTTAGCCTCTTCGAGATGGTGAAACTAATGTGAGGGGACGTAGTCACATGCTTTGCGAACCAAGGTATATGTTGATTGTGGTTGCTATCGCCAGCGTCCTTTCTCTTTGTGCGAGGCACTTCCATGTTCACCTAACCAAATATGTTGAAATCACAACTGTTCAGTAGAAATTAGTTGAGCTGCACTCAGGCCTACAGATATTATACAACCAAGGATCGGAGAATTAGGTTCAAGAAATTGGATCGAGTGGAGAAATTTAGGTTTGTATTAATCTCTCGGCAATCAATTACAAGTCTCCAGCAATCCTCTCATTCAATGGACTCATTTCTGTCATTAAAAATAAAAGGATCCTTGAAACCGAAATATAATTGACTTAATATAATTGACAGGAATCCTAGGATGATTTCACATGCAATGAGTCTATTCGATTGACATGTCTAGGCTGGCCCAAGAGAATGGACTCAATTCCACGTCGACTCAACCCAACTACCGAAATTGATTTGATGAAGTTACCCCAATTTGATATGTGAATGTAAACATGATATTAAACAGTAGATGCGAGTTTCTCATACTTTAGTTGAAAAAATTAAAAAGAGGAAAAGAAAAAGTCTGCTAGGAATACCGCGGCATCAAGCTGGAACCGAAATTGTTTTCTTCAAGCCATGCCCTCATCATTGCTGCGCCCCGTCTCCACTCATTTTACATCTTTTCCTCTTTTCCCCTCTTCATTATCACTTCCCCAGCGAAGCATCCCATGCTCCTTCCATGGCTGCCTCGCCGAGAACCTCTCGAGATCTAACCCTCTTCCGCGCTCCACCGCCATCGCCGGCCGCCATAACTCGCAACACCTCGCCGGAAACCCACGAAGACGACGATTTCTCCAGATTCCTCAAACGTTCCCGCCGCATTCCAGAGCTGATTTTGCCGCATCGGAATCCTCCGGAGATTGATTTGGGATCCTTGATCTCGCCGGAAAGGGAACTATCGGAGAAAGATAATCTACGCTCAGCGGCCAGATCGATGGGATGCTTCCAGATTATTAATCATGGGATTAAGCAGAGGGTGATTCAGGCTGCGGTTGAAGCGGCGGAGGTGGTTTTTGAGGTACCGTTGGAGCGGAAGAAGGAGGCAGCTAGATCACCGGAAAGAAAGTGGGGATTTGAAGTGGAGGAGGAAGACGATCGTGCGGAGAGCGATGAGTTTTTCTGGTGGAGTGGTGATGCAGAAGAGATGGCGGGAGTTTTGGCGCCACAGTACGATGCTTTCAGGTAAATATTTTTTATTATATAGAAAAATTTCCTGAAATTGTTTTAATTTTTAGCTCATGAGAGAATTGGATAATTGTGCCAAATTTTCATGGAAAATTAATGATTTTCTCTTTTTTTTTCCATATTTTTAAGATATAGAATTAATAATATTAAATAAACAAGATCATGTTTGGCACTCTGTTTACTTGCATTTTTTATTGAGATATATTATTCATATTTACTAAATACATTATTTTATTATTAATTTTATAAAATATTAGAAAAAATAGTTTAGCATTTTCTCATAAATTTTATTTTTTTCCTAGTTTTGTTTTGTCTTTATTAATTAGATGTAATAAATCTCATTATTTAATTATATTTATTTATTCAATTACTAAATTGTTATATTTCTTAAAAATCATAATAAAATGTATAATATTCAAATTTTCATATTTCTAACAATCTAATTGTAGTACTTCAAAAACTTAAATTCTATAGATCAAAAAAATAGCTTAAGTGAAAGTTTATAAATCGCCAAGATTTAATGTTATGTATATAAATACCCGTTTTAACATCGTTAGAACATTTTAACATATTTTTATATGATTTTGAATAATAATTAATTTAATAAATGAGAAAATTCTAAAACATAAATGCAGCATAAAGACTTTGTTTGGACTGATTTTATCTATTATTTTCTCACTGCTTTCAAAATATTTTTATACTAAAAAATTATTGTAAAAAACAATAAAAATTGACTCGAGTTAAGTCAAAGTTTCAAACTATGACTTTGTTTGGGACATCTTCCGTGTTGCTTCTTAAAACAATTTTTTAGTACAAAAATTAAACATTTGTATTAAAATATTATTTTAAGAAGCAGTAAGAAAGTCGTCCCAAATGAAGCAAATGTATTTAGGGGTGAAACATGTACGGAAGAGCTGAATGTCGGTAATTGCTCACCCTGAAATTTTCTTTTTTATTAGAAGAATAATTATTTTAACTATTTTCCTAGTTGTAGTTGTAAAGTTTTCATGATTTTTTTTTTTTTTTGGTTTTATACATCTGATTATGTGTTTCACAATCATATTTTGCTCATCCTCAAAAGAGAATCTGATTCCGCCATTTTATGCATTTAGCACTAAAAAATTCTCAAATTCCAAAAGGTGACCGACATTCAAACCATTTAGTGTAATAAATATCTAATTAAAACAATGTTAATAAAGGGCAAAATATATATTTATAAAAATCAATAAGATTAGTTTGTACATTTTTTGGTCATGTGTTGCATTTTTTTTTTAATAAACTGTTTATTATATATATTTATATATATATAATAAAAAATATATATGAATTATTTTGTCATCACAATTAATTTATCAAACTTTCATTATTGTGAATTTCAGTGGCAAGATGGAGCAGCTTTTGAAGAAGATAAAGAAGATTGCAACAAAGATTGAGCTTTCTTTGATGGATTCCAGAAAAGAAGTAAATGATATGGTTATTTGTGTTCGGAAGCACAGGCGAAGCAGAGAAGCTAATTTCAGTGAAGAAGGGGTGGATTTTGCTTTGAATCATGACGTGCTGGGCGCATTTATAAGGAGCTTAGGTTCCTCTCACGCTCTCAGCTTCCATCTCTTCATTGGGGCTTCCAGATTTCGAGTCTATTCCAAGCAGGCGCCGGTCACGTTTCGACCCACTGATGGAGCCATTGTGGTCACTGTAGGAGACCAGATGCAGGTGAGTACTGGCATTTGTTTCTTATGAATGAATGATTAAAAAAATAAACTCACATTGGTCATTTCGCTGGGAAAAATTATTACGTACGGAGTTCGGATTTCGTCAGGACTCCAATCAGGTGGAGCCATGTGGCTTTTTCCTCCCTGATCGGAGTAGGAACAAGAGCAGCGATCGAACTCTGCACGCAATAATTGCTCCTTTGTTGGAGACTTTGGTTACTAATTAAGAAGTTTTGGGTCTGAAGTTTATATGTGTTGTTTGTGTTTAATTTAATAGCTCAAATATTATAAAAATAATAATAATTAAAAATATTTTATAAAAATATATTATATTTATATAATATACTTTTTGGATTATAATAATGCTCTTTCCTTGTACTTTATAATTATTATTACTGGAAAAAATAGCTCAGAATATTTTGATCGACATGTTAATCATGATGAGTTCAAAATGATTAAATATTTTTTAGATAAATGTGATATAAATTTTAACTGTTTTTATATATTTAAATTATTTTAAAGGAAATCAAATAAATTCGAAGTCATTACAAGGGCATACCCATGCTTTGCGAATTTTTATTAGGTCCGATGTCCTGACGTAGCTCTACGTTCGGACGTCAATAACATATCGCCACGTACTCTTACTTTTTACCGCGTGGCCAAACGACCTGACTCGGAACGAAACCCGGGATTGCTATGTTCACTTATTGTCATGACCCGACCCGACGGATCGCGACGAGAGACTTACTTGCTTATCCAGGATCTGGCTTTGGATTAGGTTACTGAACTGATCTTCCAAATTTCCTAACTCAACAGAAACACACAGAACAACAGAGCTACTAAAAACATCAAATGCAGCGGAACAAAACATCTAACTTTTCATTTCCTCAAAAATAATCATCTACAGAACAGTACATGGCTTTCGACAGAAAGAAAGACAGAACAGAAAAGCCATGACTGTACAAAAATCAAAAGTACAAAAGTACCTAATCGGATCAGACTCTGAAACTAATCCTGGACCTCCTTGCCCTTCCCAGAACCTGAAAACCACCAGAAAGCAAGGGTGAGCTCAACAGCTCAGCAAAGCAACAAACCACCAATCTAAATTCTCAGAAACCAAAACCAAACTCATCAGACAGAAATCAGATCGGAAATCGGAACAGATCATATCAGAACAAATCAACAGAGTCAGAATCAGAAATCAGAAATCAGAATCGTACGGAGCATATCATATCAGAATCACAATTTCGTACAGAACAGAACAGATACAGAAAACAGAACAGATACATATAGCTAAATGCCCTGACACTGACGGAATCTCTACGGATTCCGGCCCCTTATACCTCCCTTCCCAGACACTGACTGAATCTCATAGGATCCAGGCCCCTTATGTCTCCCTTTGTGCTCACGGCACCAAAACAGATGTGCTTATAGCACCAGAACAGAATTCATCGGATCCGGAACGAAACAGATATCAAAATGTATATTGAGCTCATTTCAGAATTTCCCGTTTCACTAACTGAATCTCATAGGATTCAGGCCCCTTATAACTCCCTTTTTATAGCTTATACACATAGCATTCCAATTCAGAAGAAATTCGGACATTTCAGAAATTACCCAAAAATCGGGCAGCACAACGGCAGTATACAGAATTTACACAAAATTCCTGAAAATAACAATTTACCAAATTTGCATAGAATACAGATATTAACATTTCAGAACCTTTATTCTACTGCACAGATAATTTCCAATTTCACAGAAAATTGTAGTCTACGAAAAACATCGCCGAATCAAAAATTCCCGGACAAAAATCTTCAAAATATAGTCAAAACGTGCACACCCGGCACGACAACGATATACAGAAACTTACGCGGTAAAAACTGAACCAATCAAAAGATACGGACGAAAAATCGTAACGAAAACGAAATCCGGACAGAAAAATACTGCCAACCGCGACAGAACTGAAAATTGAGAAAGACGGAATGTGTCTTACCTCGAGCACAGCAATTTCCTCAACAGTCACTTCGATCGAAAACGGCTCCGCGTCTTCCCGAAATCAACTTTTTCTTTTTCTCTTTTTCTTCCTCTCTCCTCGGATCAAAATCTGATATTTTATAAAATTTTCTCTCTCCTCAAAATGACTCATTTCCCTTTAAGTAATGCTCATATCGGCCCGGCCGATCGTCTCGATCGTCCTGGACGATCAGACCAATTCCCATCGTCCTGGGACGATTTTTCAGGACGATACTTACTGTTCATAGGCGATAAAAACCCCTATTCTCTGACTTGTGCCATCCACTGATCGTCCCGGGACGATACCTCGATCGGCCTGGACGATCCCTACAGGAAATCACCTGGAGCAATTCTGGGCAAATACTGGAGCTGAATTCCACTAATCGTCCCAGGACGATAGATCGTCCTGGACGATACTGGAGCAGATTGTGATATTACAATCTCCCCAACTCAGAAAAATGTCGTCCTCGACATTATCCAATCCAAACTCAGTCAAAACAAGTACGGGTACGACCGTCTCATATCAGACTCCTTTTCCCAAGTTGCTTCTCGTGCAGTCCGGTGTTTCCACTGGACTTTAACCATCGGAATCTCTTTATTTCTTAACTTTCGGACGTCGTACGCCAAAATCAACTCTGGCTCTTCCTTATACGTCAGATTCTCCTGAATCTCAACCTCATCAGCTGATACCTTCTTCCCAGAGTCGGGTACCCACTTCCTCAGAGTGGATACATGAAACACATTATGCACATCAGGCAAAGAGTCAGAAAGCAGTAGGCGATAAACAGATTTTCCAATTCTTTCCAAAATCTCAAAAGGTCCAACATACCTTGGACTCAGCTTACTCACCTGACCAAATCTGCTCACACCCTTCATCGGGCTGACTTTGACATACACAAAGTCACCAACCTAAAACTCAACAAATCTGTGCTTCTGATTGTAATACTTCTGCTGACGATCTTGAGCGGCTTTCAATCTTTCTCTTATCAGATGAATCTTCTGAGCAGTTTCATCAGCAAAAGTGGCCCCCAAAGCCTGTCTATCTCCGACCTCCGTCAGAGTCAAAGGAGTACGACACTTCCTGCCATACAAAGCCTCGTACGGTGCCATACCGATACTGGACTGAAAACTGTTGTTATAGGCAAACTCAATCAGTGGGATATGATCTTCCCAGCTTCCGCTAAAGTCCAGAACACAAAGCCTCAACAGATCTTTCAGTACATGAATAGTCCTCTCAGACTGTCCGTCGGTCTGAGGATGAAAGGCTGTACTGAAATGCAGTTTCGTACCCAAGTCTTGCTGAATGCCTTTCCAAAGTCTGGAAGTAAAGCTTCCATCTCGATCAGATACAATCACACGAGGCACACCGTGCAATCTGACTATCTCTTTCACATATATCTGTGCCAAGCGTTCAACTGAATCCGTCTGTCTGATCGGAAGAAAATGGGCTGACTTCGTCAATCGATCCACAACTACCCAAATGGCATCATGTCCTTGTCGTGATCGAGGGAAACCCATCGCAAAATCCATTGTTACCTCCTCCCACTTCCACTCAGGGATAGACAACGACTGCAACAGTCCACCTGGTCGCTGATGCTCTGCCTTCACCAACTGACAGGCTTCGCATCTCGACACAAATTCCGCCACATCTTTCTTCATCCCAGGCCATCAGAACAAAAGCTTCATATCAGCGTACATCTTACCACTGCCTGGATGAACAGTGTAGCCTGAATGATGAGATTCGTACAGAATCTCCCGCCTCAAATCTCCAAACACAGGTACCCACAACCTGTTCTTACAGAAAATAGCACCAGAATCAGAAATTCGAAATTCAGGAGTCTTACCCGATCCAATCTGAGCTAGCAACTTCGAATAATCAGAATCTGACTTCTGGGCTTCTTGAATCCTTGCTTCCAAAGAAGACTGAATACTCATCTGAGCCAACTCCAAATCACTGGAGGAAATCACCTCCAACTGCAATCTCTCCAAATCACGGATCAGAAAGTCATTACAGGTAAGCTGCAAACCTGATAATCCTGAAGACTTCCTGCTCAAAGCATCTGCTACCACATTCGCCTTCCCAGGCTGATACTGAATAGTCAGGTCATAGTCCTTGATCAACTCGAGCCACCGCCTCTGTCTCAGATTCAGATCCTTCTGAGTAAAAATGTACTTCAGGCTCTTATGATCAGTAAACATCTCACATGTGACGCCATACAGGTAATGACGCCAAATCTTCAAAGCAAAAACAACTGCAGCTAACTCCAAATCATGCGTCGGGTAATTCTTCTCATGTGGTTTCAACTGTCTCGAAGCATAAGCAATTACCTGACCATGCTGCATCAGGACACATCCCAGTCCTTTCAGTGAAGCATCACTGAACACCTGAAAACCCTCCGTACCTGATGGAAGTGCTAACACTGGAGCTGAAGTCAAACAATCCTTCAGTCTCTGAAAACTAGCTTCACACTCCGGTGTCCAAACAAAAGGAACTGACTTCTGAGTCAGTCTCGTCAGAGGAGTCGAAATCTGTGAAAATCCTTTCACAAACTTCCTGTAATACCCGGCCATGCCCAAGAAACTACGTACCTCAAATACCGTAGTCGGCCTTGGCCAATCAGCAACTGCCAGAATCTTCTGGGGATCTACAGAAATACCTTCTCCGCTAATCACATGCCCCAGAAAAGAAATACTCTTCAGCCAAAATTCACACTTGGAGAATTTGGCATATAGCTGATGCCTCCTCAGAGTCTCCAACACAATCCTCAAATGTCTGGCATGATCATCCTCAGATGCAGAATATACCAGAATATCATCGATGAAGACGATCACAAACTGATCCAAAAACTCCCTGAATACTCGGTTCATCAGATCCATGAAAATCGCAGGCGCATTGGTTACCCCAAAAGGCATAACCAAAAACTCGTAGTGCCCGTACCGAGTACTGAAAGCTGTCTTCACCACATCAGATTCCTTTACCTTCACCTGATAATATCCGGATCGCAAATCAATCTTCGAAAATACTGAAGATCCGGAAAGCTGATCAAACAAGTCATCTATCCGAGGCAAAGGATACTTGTTCTTGATTGTGGCCTTGTTCAAATCTCTGTAATCAATACACATACGGAGTGTACCGTCCTTCTTCTTCACAAACAGAACAGGTGCTCCCCAGGGCGAAACACTAGGGCGCACAAAACCTCTATCAACCAACTCCTGAAGCTGAACTTTCAACTCAAAAAGTTCTTTCGGTGCCATCCTGTACGGAGCTTTTGATATAGGAGCTGTACCCGGAAAAACATCGATAGAGAACTCCACATCTCTATCCGGAGGTAAACCAACCAACTCCTCAGGAAAAACATCCACAAACTCCCGTACCACTGGGATCTCAGAAACAGAACCAACCTCTAGGTTCAAATCCCGCACCGAAGCCAAAAATACTGGGCATCCCTTCTTCCACATTCTGCTCACCTCCAATGCAGAAATCAGACTGGAGAGAACACCTCGTAATCCTTGAAATACAACTCTCTCTCCAGCCACAAGCAAACTCACTTGCTTCTTCAGACAGTCAATCTGAGCCTCATACTGACTCAGCCAATCCATTCCCAGAATCACATCATACGAAGAAATCGGCAATCGAATCAAACTCGATTTCCACTTCTTGCCAGAAATCTCGATCTCACACAAACAAAACTGTCGAGCAATCAATGGATTCCCAGCCGGTAAAATCACAGACAAAGAAACCGGTAAAACCATCGAATCCAAATGTAAAAGCTCAAAACAGTGCTCGGACAGAAAAGAATGACTCGCTCCAGAGTCAAACAAAACACGACAGGGCTGATCAGAAATGTAAACCGTACCTGTCACAACATCCGGAGCATCTCGAGCCTCCTGCTGACTCAGACTGTAAACTCGTGGCTGAACTGGAGCAGGAGCTGAAGCAACAGAACTACTCTGCTCTCTCTGAATCGTAGGTGGTCTCCGTGGTGCAGAACTAGAACCACCACCTCTACCAGCAAATCCCTCAGGGCGTGGAGGAACAGTCCTCGGTTTTCCTGCTGCTGAACCAACAGGTCTGACGAAGCCCTCAGATCGCTGCTCAAAGCCCATCTGTGGACATTCTGCAATCCTATGTCCTGGCTGACCACATCTGAAACAAAGACCAGCTATCCTGTAGCACTGGCCATGGTGTCGCCGTCCACAACTCTGGCACACAGGTGCCATACTGACAGATCCAGAACTAGTCGTACTGGTAGCAGTACCAGACGACCCTCCGCTCCTTCTGGAATCTCCAGATCCAGAACCAGGAACAAATCTCCTCTTCCCAGAGGAACCACTGCCAGAAGTCTCTCCTCCGAACCTCTTCCTACTCGCAGTCCACCGCTGCTGAGTAGCCGTCATGTCGTTCTCAATCAGACGAGCTCGCTCCACAAGCTCAGAGAAATCAGAAATCCTGAATGGTATTAGAGGCTGCCTCAAAGTGTCTCGTAAGCCTCTCAGAAATCTGTAGCACCTCTCAGCAGAAGTGCTAACCAGCTGCGGAGCGTATCTGGCTAATGCAGTAAACTCAGCCTCGTACTGCATCACCGTCTTGCTCCCCTGAACCAGCCTCAGAAAACTCTCCTGCATCTGCTGTCGTGCAGAAGGGGGAACAAACCAGTCTCTGAATACCTCAGTGAACTCTTCCCAAGTGATCAAAGAGTTCAGTCTACCCTGAAATCTGGCTGCCTGCTGGCCGTCCCACCAGTGCTCAGCCTCTCCGTCTAACAGAAAAACAGCTAACGGAACCTTCCTGTCTGCAGGACACTGCATCCCGTCAAAAGTCTTCTCTAATCTCCTCAGCCACTCCTCAGCAGCTCTGGGCTCAACAGCGCCCTCAAACCTCGGAGGCTTCAACCTCAAAAATAACTGCAGGTGTCGATCAATGTCCTCAGATCTAACAGTCGAAGCTCTGCTCTGAGTCTCGCTCATCATCTGAGCAACAAGTGACGCAAACTGTGAAAGCGTATCAGCACCGACCACTGGGGTTGTACTCCCCACTGGTGCTGCCTGATCGTCACTCTGACCGTCTGTCATGTCTGGGTCTGGCTGATCCATACAGAAAAATCCAAAAAATCCGGAAAACTATCACAAAAACAACACAAAAATAACACAATAAAAAGCCAAAACGACCCAAAACTACCTCCCAGACAGACTTACTGATCACTTCCTAGAGCTCTGTTTCACAATTCAACCTATTTCCAAAACCAGTGCTCTGATACCACAAAAGCTTTTCACGACCCGACCCGACGGATCGCGACGAGAGACTTACTTGCTTATCCAGGATCTGGCTTTGGATTAGGTTACTGAACTGATCTTCCAAATTTCCTAACTCAACAGAAACACACAGAACAACAGAGCTACTAAAAACATCAAATGCAGCGGAACAAAACATCTAACTTTTCATTTCCTCAAAAATAATCATCTACAGAACAGTACATGGCTTTCGACAGAAAGAAAGACAGAACAGAAAAGCCATGACTGTACAAAAATCAAAAGTACAAAAGTACCTAATCGGATCAGACTCTGAAACTAATCCTGGACCTCCTTGCCCTTCCCAGAACCTGAAAACCACCAGAAAGCAAGGGTGAGCTCAACAGCTCAGCAAAGCAACAAACCACCAATCTAAATTCTCAGAAACCAAAACCAAACTCATCAGACAGAAATCAGATCGGAAATCGGAACAGATCATATCAGAACAAATCAACAGAGTCAGAATCAGAAATCAGAAATCAGAATCGTACGGAGCATATCATATCAGAATCACAATTTCGTACAGAACAGAACAGATACAGAAAACAGAACAGATACATATAGCTAAATGCCCTGACACTGACGGAATCTCTACGGATTCCGGCCCCTTATACCTCCCTTCCCAGACACTGACTGAATCTCATAGGATCCAGGCCCCTTATGTCTCCCTTTGTGCTCACGGCACCAAAACAGATGTGCTTATAGCACCAGAACAGAATTCATCGGATCCGGAACGAAACAGATATCAGATTTGATCTCATTTCAGATTTCCCGTTTCACTAACTGAATCTCATAGGATTCAGGCCTCTTATAACTCCCTTTTTATAGCTTATACACATAGCATTTCAATTCAGAAGAAATCCGAACAATTCAGAAATTACCCAAAAATCGGGCAGCACAACGGCAGTATACAGAATTTACACAAAATTTCCTGCAAAGAAAATTTACCGAATTCGCACAGCATATAGATAATCACATTCCAGAACATTTATTCTACTGCACAGATAATTTATACTTTCACAGAAAATTGTAGTTTACGAAAAACATCGCCGAATCAAAAATACCCGGACAAAAATCTTTGGAAAATAACCAAAATGTGCACACTCGGCACGTCAACAATATACAGAAACTTACGCGGTAAAAACTGAACCAATCAAAAGATACAGACAAAAAACCGTAACGAAAACGAAATCCGGACAGAAAAATACCGCCAACCGCGACGGAACTGAAAATTTAGAAAGACGGAATGTGCCTTACCTCGAGCACAGCAAAATCCTCAACAGTCACTTCGAACGAAAACGGCTCCGCGTCTTCCCGAAATCAACTTTTCCAAAAATTCCTTTTTTTCTCTCCTCAGAGCTGAAAATCAGATATTTTTATTTTAAATTTCTCTCTCTTCAAAACGATGATTTCCTTTAAATCCTCTTCAGATCGGCCTGGCCGATCGTCCAGATCGTCCTGGACGATCAGACCAAACCAACATCGCCTGGCCGATACTCCAGGGCGATGATCAGGCCGATCCTTATGAACAGTGTCAATCGGCCTGGCCGATGTCCCCGATCGGCCTGGACGATACACACAGAAAATCACCTGGAGCAAAACTGGGCAAAATCTGGAACTGATTTTCTACTGATCGTCCTAGGACGATCCAAAATCGGCCTGGACGATCCTGGAGCAGATTGTGATATTACAATCTCCCCAACTCAGAAAAATGTCGTCCTCGACATTATCCAATCCAAACTCAGTCAAAACAAGTACGGGTATGACCGTCTCATATCAGACTCCTTTTCCCACGTTGCTTCCCGTGCAGTCCGGTGCTTCCACTGGACTTTAACCATCGGAATCTCTTTATTTCTTAACTTTCGAACGTCGTACGCCAAAATCAACTCTGGTTCTTCCTTGTACGCCAGATTCTCCTGAATCTCAACCTCATCAGCTGACAACTTCTTCCCAGAGTCTGAAACCCACTTCCTCAGAGTGGATACATGAAACACATTATGCACATCAGGCATAGAATCAGAAAGCATTAGGCGATAAGCAGCTTTTCCAATTCTTTCCAAAATCTCAAACGGTCCAACATACCTTGGACTAAGCTTGCTCACCTGACCAAATCTGCTCACACCCTTCATCGGGCTGACTTTGACATACACAAAGTCACCGACTTGAAACTCAACAAATCTGTGCTTCTGATTATAATACTTCTGCTGACGGTCTTGAGCGGCTTTCAATCTTTCTCTTATTAAACTGATCTTCTGAGCAGTTTCATCAGCAAAAGTGGCACCCAAAGCCTGTCTATCTCCGACCTTTATCAGAGTCAAAGGAGTACGACACTTCCTGCCATACAGAGCCTCGTACGGTGCCATACCGATACTGGACTGAAAACTGTTGTTATAAGCAAACTCAATCAGCGGAATATGATCTTCCCAGCTTCCGCTAAAGTCCAGAACACAAAGCCTCAACAGATCTTCCAATACCTGAATAGTCCTCTCAGACTGTCCATCGGTCTGAGGATGAAAGGCTGTACTGAAATGCAGTTTCGTACCCAAGCCTTGCTGAATGCCCTTCCAAAGTCTGGAAGTAAAGCGTCCATCTCGATCAGATACAATCACACGAGGCACACCGTGCAATCTGACTATCTCCTTCACATATATCTGTGCCAAGCGATCAACTGAATCCGTCTGTCTGATCGGAAGAAAATGGGCTGACTTCGTCAATCGATCCACAACTACCCAAATGGCATCATGTCCTTGTCTAGATCGAGGAAAACCCATCGCAAAATCCATCGTTACCTCCTCCCATTTCCACTCAGGGATAGGCAACGACTGCAACAGTCCACCTGGTCGTTGATGCTCTGCCTTCACCAACTGACAGGCTTCGCATCTCGACACAAACTCCGCCACATCCTTCTTCATCCCAGGCCACCAGAACAAAAGCTTCATATCAGCGTACATCTTACCACTGCCTGGATGAACAGTGTAGCCTGAATGATGAGATTCATACAGAATCTCCTGCCTCAAATCTCCAAACACAGGTACCCACAACCTGTTCTTACAGAAAATAGCATCAGAATCAGAAATTCGAAGTTCAGGAGTCTTACCAGATCCAATCTGTGCAATCAACTTCGAATAATCAGAATCTGACTTCTGGGCTTCTTGAATCCGTGCTTCCAAAGAAGATTGAATACTCATCTGAGCCAACTCCAAATCACTGGAGGCAATCACCTCCAACTGCAATCTCTCCAAATCACGAATCAGAAAGTCATCACAGGTAAGTTGAATACCTGATAATCCAGAAGACTTCCTGCTCAAAGCATCTGCTACCACATTCGCCTTTCCAGGCTGATACTGAATAGTCAGGTCATAGTCCTTGATCAACTCGAGCCACCTTCTCTGCCTCAAATTCAGATCCTTCTGAGTAAAAATATACTTCAGGCTCTTATGATCAGTAAAGATCTCACATCTGACGCCATACAGATAATGCCGCCAAATCTTCAAAGCAAAAACAACTGCAGCTAACTCCAAATCATGTGTCGGGTAATTCTTCTCATGTGGTTTCAACTGTCTCGAAGCATAAGCAATTACCTGACCATGCTGCATCAGGACACAACCCAATCCTTTCAGTGAAGCATCACTGAACACCTGAAAACCTTTCGTACCTGACGGAAGTGCCAACACTGAAGCTGAAGTCAAACAATCCTTCAATCTCTGAAAACTAGCTTCACACTCCGGTGTCCAAACAAAAGGAACCGACTTCTGAGTCAGTCTCGTCAGAGGAGTCGAAATCTGTGAAAATCCTTTCACAAATTTCCTATAATATCCGGCCATGCCCAAGAAACTACGTACCTCAAATACCGTAGTCGGCCTTGGCCAAACAGCAACCGCCTGAATCTTCTGGGGATCCACAGAAATACCTTCTCCGCTAATCACATGCCCCAGAAAAGAAATACTCTTCAGCCAGAATTCACACTTGGAGAACTTGGCATACAGCTGATGCCTCCTCAAAGTCTCCAACACAATCCTCAAGTGTCTGGCATGATCATCCTCAGATGCAGAATATACCAGAATATCGTCGATGAAGACGATCACAAACTGATCCAAAAACTCCCTGAATACTCGGTTCATCAAATCCATGAAAATAGCGGGCGCATTGGTTACCCCAAAAGGCATAACCAAAAACTCGTAGTGCCCGTACCGAGTACTAAAAGCTGTCTTCACCACATCAGATTCCTTTACCTTCACCTGATAATATCCGGATCGCAAATCAATATTCGAAAATACCGAAGATCCGGAAAGCTGATCAAACAAGTCATCTATCCGAGGCAAATGATACTTGTTCTTGATCGTAACCTTGTTCAAATCTCTGTAATCGATACACATACGGAGTGTACCGTCCTTCTTCTTCACAAACAGAACAGGTGCTCCCCAGGGTGAAACACTAGGGCGTACAAAACCTCTGTCAACCAACTCCTGAAGCTGAACTTTCAACTCAGAAAGTTCTTTCGGTGCCATCCTGTACGGAGCTTTCGATATCGGAGCGGTACCCGGAAAAACATCGATAGAGAACTCCACATCTCTATCCGGAGGTAAACCAACCAACTCCTCAGGAAAAACATCCACAAACTCCCGTACCACTGGGATCTCAGAAACAGAACCAACCTCTAGGTTCAAATCCCGCACCGAAGCCAAAAATACTGGGCATCCTTTCTTCCACATTCTGCTCACCTCCAATGCAGAAATCAGACTGGAGAGAACACCTCGTAATCCCTGAAATATAACTCTCTCTCCAGCCACAAGCAAACTCACTTGCTTCTTCAGACAGTCAATCCGAGCCTCATACTGACTCAACCAATCCATTCCTAGAATTACATCATACGAAGAAATCAGCAATCGAATCAAACTCGATTTCCACTTCTTGCCAGAAATCTCAATCTCACACAAACAAAACTGTCGAGCAATCAATGGATTCCCAGCCGGTAAAATCACAGACAAAGAAACCGGTAAAACCATCGAATCCAAATGTAAAATCTCAAAACAGTGCTCGGACAGAAAAGAATGACTCGCTCCAGAGTCAAACAAAACACGACAGGGCTGATCAGAAATGTAAACCGTACCTGTCACAACATCCGGAGCATCACGAGCCTCCTGCTGACTCAAGCTGTAAACTCGTGGCTGAACTGGAATAGGAGCTGAAACAACAGAACTACTCTGCTCCCTCTGAATCGTAGGTGGTCTCCGTGGTGCAGAACTAGAACCACCACCTCTACCAGTAAATCCCTCAGGACGTGGAGGAACAGTCCTCGGTCTTCCTGCTGCTGAACCAACAGGTCTGACGAAGCCCTCAGATCGCTGCTCAGATCCCATCTGTGGACATTCTGCAATCCTATGTCCCGGCTGACCACATCTGAAACAAAGACCAGCTATCCTGTAGCACTGGCCATGGTGTCGCCGTCCACAACTCTGGCACACATGTGCCGTACTGACAGATCCAGAACTAGTCGTACTGGTAGCAGTACCAGACGATCCTCCGCTCCTCCTGGAATCTCCAGATCCAGAACCAGAAACAAATCTCCTCTTCCCAGAGGAACCACTGCCAGAAGTCTCTCCTCCAAACCTCTTCCTACTCACAGTCCACCGCTGCTGAGTAGCCGTCATGTCATTCTCAATCAGACGAGCTCGCTCCACAAGCTCAGCGAAATCAGTGATCCGGAACGGTATCAAAGGCTGCCTCAAAGTGTCTCGTAATCCTCTCAGAAATCTGTAGCACCTCTCAGCAGAAGTGCTAACCAGCTGCGGAGCGTACCTGGCTAATGCAGTAAACTCGGCCTCGTACTGCATCACCGTCTTGCTCCCCTGAACCAGCCTCAGAAAACTCTCATGCATCTGATGTCGTGCAGAAGGGGGAACAAACCAGTCTCTAAACACTTCAGTGAACTCTTCCCAAGTGATCAAAGAGTTCAGTCTACCCTGAAATCTGGCTGCCTGCTGACCGTCCCACCAGTGCTCAGCCTCTCCGTCCAACAGAAAAACAGCTAACGGAACCTTCCTGTCTGCAGGACACTGCATCCCGTCAAAAGTCTTTTCTAATCGCCTCAGCCACTCCTCAGCAGCTCTGGGCTCAACAGCGCCCTCAAACCTCGGAGGCTTCAACCTCAAAAATAACTGCAGGTGTCGATCAATATCCTCAGATCTAACAGTAGAAGCTCTGCTCTGAGTCTCGCTCATCATCTGAGCAACAAGTGACGCAAACTGAGACAACATATCAGCATCGACCACTGGGGCTGTACTCCCCACTGGTGCTGCCTGATCGTCACTCTGACCGTCTGTCATGTCTGGGTCTGGCTGATCCATACAGAAAAATCCAGAAAATCCGGAAAACTATCACAAAAACAACACAAAAACAACACAATAAAAAGCCAAACGACCCAAAACTACCTCCCAGACAGACTCACTGATCACTTCCTAGAGCTCTGTTTCACAATTCAACCAGTTTCCAAAACCAGTGCTCTGATACCACAAAAGCTTGTCACGACCCGACCCGACGGGGACGGATCCCGCCCGAGCCGGATCGCGGCGAGAGCTATACTTGCTTATCCAGGATCTGGCTTTGGATTAGGTTACTGAACTGATCTTCCAAATTCTTAATTCAACAGAAACACACAGAACAACAGAGCTACTAAAAACATCAAATGCAGCGGAACAAAACATCTATCTTTTCATTTCCTCAAAATAATCATCTACAGAACAGTACATGGCTTTCAACAGAAAGAAAGACAGAATAGGAAAGCCATGACTGTACAAAAATCAAAAGTACAAAAGTACCTATACTGATCAGACTCTGAACTCTAGTCCTGGACTTCCTTCCCTTTCCCAGAACCTGAAAACCACCAGAAAGCAAGGGTGAGCTCAACAGCTCAGCAAAGCAACAAACCACCAATCTAAATTCTCAGAAATCAAAACCAAACTCATCAGACAGAAATCAGATCAGAAATCGGAACAGAATCGGAAATCAGAACTTATACGGACAGATATCAAATCAGAATCAGAGTCGTACAGATCATATCAGAACAGAACAAATCAACAGAGTCAGAATCAGAAATCAGAATCGTACGGATCATATCATATCATAATCACAATTTCGTACAGAACAGAACAGATACAGAAAACAGATCAGATACATATAGCTAAATGCCCTGACACTGACCGAATCTCTACGGATTCCGGCCCCTTATGCCTCCCTTCCCAGACACTGACTGAATCTCATAGGATCCAGGCCCCTTATGTCTCCCTTTGTGCTCACGGCACCAAAACAGATGTGCTTATAGCACCAGAACAGAATTCATCGGATCCGGAACAGAACAGATATCAGATTTGATCTCATTTCAGATTTCCCGTTTCACTAACTGAATCTCATAGGATTCAGGCCTCTTATAACTCCCTTTTTATAGCTTATACACATAGCATTTCAATTCAGAAGAAATCCGAACAATTCAGAAATTACCCAAAAATCGGGCAGCACAACGGTAGTATACAGAATTTACACAAAATTTCCTGCAAAGAAAATTTACCGAATTCGCACAGCATATAGATAATCACATTCCAGAACATTTATTCTACTGCACAGATAATTTATACTTTCACAGAAAATTGTAGTCTACGAAAAACATCGCCGAATCAAAAATACCATGACAAAAATCTTCGGAAAATAACCAAAATGTGCACACTCGGCACGTCAACAATATACAGAAACTTACGCGGTAAAAACTGAACCAATCAAAAGATACGGACAAAAAACCGTAACGAAAACGAAATCCGGACAGAAAAATACCGCCAACCGCGACGGAACTGAAAATTTAGAAAGACGGAATGTGCCTTACCTCGAGCACAGCAAAATCCTCAACAGTCACTTCGAACGAAAACGGCTCCGCGTCTTCCCGAAATCAACTTTTCCAAAAATTCATTTTTCTCTCTCCTCAGAGCTGAAAATTAGATATTTTTATTTTAAATTTCTCTCTCTTCAAAACGATGATTTCCTTTAAATCCTCTTCAGATCGGCCTGGCCGATCGTCCAGATCGTCCTGGACGATCAGACCAAACCAACATCGCCTGGCCGATACTCCAGGGCGATGATCAGGCCGATCCTTATGAACAGTGTCAATCGGCCTGGCCGATGTCCCCGATCGGCCTGGACGATACACACAGAAAATCACCTGGAGCAAAACTGGGCAAAATCTGGAACTGATTTTCTACTGATCGTCCCAGGACGATCCAAAATCGGCCTGGACGATCCTGGAGCAGATTGTGATATTACATGCCCACCCTCAAAAAAATTAAATTCCCTTTGTGATTAGGATAATTAGGTAATTTGCCTCTCTACACCTCATATTTTTCCCTTTTGCCATAGCCAACCCTGTTCACGTTTAGATGCTAGCTTTATGTGCATTATGCAGTATTCTTCACGTGTTTATATTAATGGTTAAATGTATAATTTGAAAATTTTCTAAATCCATTACAAGTCCTGTTTAATTTGGTGGTTAAATAAATTAGAGAAATAAATTGAAATTATCTTTAGCAATACATTTTCATTGATATATTATGATCATTTTTAAATCCAATGCTATTCTTGTTTAATTTGGTGACACTTAAAATTAATTTGCATTGTTATATATATTTATGCTTACATATGAAGCAAGTTCCATTATAACTATATATATTGTTGTTTTCTCTTTTTTGCAAAAAACTCTAGGTTAAAAAATAGTATAAATAAAACTCTAGGTACAAGCATGAGTTTACATCTTTGACATTGACTTTATCGGTAGCTATTGCTACAGTTGAGAAAGCATTTTCTACAAAGAATATTATTAAGCATCAATTGCATGGCAAAATGGATGATAACTGGCTCAAAGATTTTCTAGCGCCATACAACAAGAAGTATTTGATTATGTTTCCGATGAAGTTTTCATGTAATATTATAAAAAAAATGCAAAGTATAATTCAAAGTTTGTAATTATTTTTAATTCATAAATTATATATATGATACATTATGCAAAAATTATATTGATCGGGCACGAATCTCGAGGCAAAAATCAAGTTGGAAACTTCAAAAAATTAAATCTGAGAGCATCTGAACTCCGATTTCAACAAACTTACAGTCAAACTGAGCATCTCGGAAATACAAACCCAACGATACCAAATTCAACTCAATCTGAGCCAAAATGAGTCCAAATCAAAGACCTGAAGCGCTGTTGGAAAGTTCGTGCCACAATTCGAGTTACCAAGCGGTCTCCAAACTTGACAAGATTATGGTCGAATCAAGCGGCTCGACGAGATGAATCCAACGAGCTCAAGATCGCCGAATTCCGAAGTCATTAAGACCTTCAAATGCCTGATAAACGGTCCACAATCGAAGGATTCAATATCGGCCGTTCATTCTAACCACTCCATATTTGTCCCTGATCTCTCACTATTTACGGGTATGCCACTCCAAAAAATATTTAAATAAACCTCTCATTTCTATTGAGAGGGGAGGAAAGAAAGAAGGAGAAGAAGAAGAGAAGAATATGAGGGAAGAGACTCCTCCTCGACCACCGTCGGAGTTCTGCTCGAACTCCAAATGACGCCAGAATTATGCCCAACTTCCAAGGGATTCTGAAATTTTGTCTAATTAACGACAGAGTTCCCTCCTGACACCAAAACTCCGCCCAAGTGAACTCGGAGTTCTCCTCGGCCACCAACAGACGTCGGACTTTTACCCGACGTCGGACCTTCACTCTTCGCCAAGTTTCTACCAGACACCGGACTTCTACCGGTTATCGGACTTTCGCTAGACGTCTATCAAAAAATGGATTTCTTTCCATTGTTGGACTTCTACCTGAAGTCGACCTTCTGACCTTTATCGTCAGACACAGTCCTTTCAACCTCCGTCACCAGCCGACTACGGTTCTCTTGACTTACGTCGCCCGCCGATTACAGTCTTTCCAACCTCCGTCGCTCGCCGACTATGGTCCTCATGACTTACGTCGCCCGCCAACTACAATCCTTCCGACCTCCGTCGCCAGCTGACTGCGGTCCTCCTGACTTCCGTCGCCCACTGACTACAGTCCTTCCAACAAAGCGAATGCGTCAACAGTGACTCTTTGTATTCCCAACATGTAATTTACTCTATAAAATGTACATCAAGCTAAGGCCTTATCCCAAGGAAGGGCCTCATTTGTAATCAACATTTATACTAGTGGATTCATTCGAAATGGGCTAGACCGCTTGGTTTTTCCCCTTTTTCAGAGGTTTTCCACATAAAAATCTTGGTGTCTCCTATGAATGCTACACACATTTTCTTATCTGATCGCGTGCCGGATTTCGTACAACCCTGAGATGTTAAACTTTATATTTATACCGCCGCAAAGACTCCTGGATGCAACAATATATATATATTTATTTATTTATTTAATTTTTGGTATTTAGTTTTTTATTTAATGAGTTTGCCCACCCTCAAAAATAAGATTTGATCTGCCCTTGAGTCATTATACGTATCCTTTGATTCTATATATTAAGCCAAATTTTCTTCATTTATTAAAAGGCTTTGTGGAATCATTTTTATTTTTTTGTCTTTCTTTGATCTTCTTGTTTTAAAAAACATATTTGTTTAAGTGCATATTTTTATTTCTTATATTTAAAAACAAGTTATTATTTTTAAAACATTCAAAATACATAAATGTTGTTTCGAGTATTTTTTTTTTTAAATAATTGCCGCATGCTGCCCCAGCCACCGACCATTAAAGTTGAGCACCCCCTCCAGTTACCGGATTATTTTTCTGTGCAGTCACCAGCCATCCTGAGGAGAATCATGATGGGTCACTTCACTTTTTTGTTGTGTACAAAATGACGTTGCGCATTTTGATTCGCCTCTGAACGATTCGGTGACCGCACAAAATAATTTCTTCATTTGCTGCCATCAACCACCTTTGACTCTGGTTGCCTCACAGTCACCCTTGTATAACTCAATTTATTCAATATTTTTTAAAATATATAGATATCTTTTATTTTAAGTTCAATAAAAACTAAACAAATAAAAAAAGACAATAAATAATCAATAGATGTGATACCAAACAGCCCTAAAACTATTTTTCTGGCAAGCGAATGGCAATATTGATTATTATTTATTTATTCATGAAAAAGCAGGAGAAGAGCGGTGGGATGTACAGGCAAGTGATAGGCAAGCCAGAATACCAATACAGAGAAGCTCAACAGGAACCCATCTCCATCACCTTCCTTCACTCATTCGCTGCTGTACCTCAAGCCTCGGCCTCTGCCAGCAAATCCGGGGCTGGAAAAGACGAGGAGAATATAATCTCTATTTCTAAGCAGCTTATAATTGCCGCATGCCTCCTACTTTTCTACCACATAATTGCTTATTTCTGCTTTTCCAAAGCCTGATTTATGATCTAAATGTTATTTCGGGTGCGTTTGGGATGACTATAGCTTTCTATAAAAGTGATTATAAAACTGCTGCGGAGAAAGTGATTTTTGTAAAGTTGTTGTAGAAACAAACTTTCAAGCACAAAATTTTTTTAAAGACTACGAAAAAGTTATGACCAAACAAAAATTATAGTTGCAATCTAAAAAGCAAAGCATTGAGAAAGTTGTCTCAAACGAAACCTTAGGCTTTGTTTATGACAGCTTTATTCTTGTTTTGTTTTTTAGGTCGTAACCATAGTTTTCATTCAGCCTCTATTTTTTCACTGTTTTCTTCTTTTTTTTTTTTTCTTTTTTTTTTTTGCTTAAATGATGCCTTCTATGATAGCTTTCCCGAAAAAATGATTTATTTGCAGCAGCTTTATAATCACTTTTATAAAAAAATTGAAGTCGTCTTAAACAGACCGTTAGTTAGAAGCTTGGGTTTTGCTGGGTTTTTTTTTATGGATTTTTTTTTATTCATTATTTTATTTTGCATGTTTTTAGCGTTTTTCACTTTGTTAATATTTATGTCCGATGTTTTATATATGTAAGTGATGTTTTATGTGTACAGATGGCTTGTATTTGCTGAAGCTTTAGATCTTCTGAAGTTACAGATTTGAATGAAATTTATGAAAGGGGTTGTTTGGTTTCAAGTATGAAGATCACAAACTGAAATATTTGTTTTATATATGTATAGGCCTTTACATGTTTAGTTGCAAGGGGTTGTTAGGACCAATTGTGTTGATAATGAGTGGCAATTCATTAATAAAAATTTCATAGGTTTTATTATAGAAATTAGATATGAGATGGAAGGGATTGATTCATAGGATGTTGATCATGCATTCCTTGGAAAGTAACAATGTTGTCATTTCTCACATATAAATTGCTAAATTTTTCTTTATTAAAGCTACTGTCTTTTTCTCCTTACTATCATTCTTTTAAAAAAATGTTGCAATGCCTTCTCCATCAAGCTCCAGTTGTGAATCCACCCTATGACATCTGTAGGCACTGCTACAACTCCTTCAATGAGCTACAAAATGTCTTCACCAACGTTATAAAAATACATATGATGTCTTCTCCTGCATGCCTTCTCCATGGAGGTTCTCTAACAAGCCATCGAGTCGAGCTCGAGTTCAACTTGAGTTAAAGCCTACCCATGCTTAGATGATGAGAGCTCAAGTTATGTGTGACTTGAGTTCAACTCGACTTACTTATACCCCTGACCCACTCCAGGGGTGGTATCAAAAACACTAAATAGATAATTTATGTTATATATCATGAAAAATGACACATTCATACTAAACTTAAGGCACATTTTATAATGATATAGTACTATCTACGATGAGATAAAAATATTGATGAAAATAAAATTGATGTGATAATTAATATGCTTAACAACGACTATTAATGGTATTGAAATTATAGGTGAAGGAATATTTTAGCATGGATGTCACATATAATGAGAAGATATGTAGGTCTTTGATTGATATGGAGTGTCATGAATACTTTCTTCACCCATATACTTACAAAGGCAGTTTTAAAAAATAAATCTTCACAAACACTTTCTTATAAATTAGGGGAAACATACATTTTGTTCTATCACCACTTTGATGTATATTGCATTACATGAACATAACCAAATTATAATAGAAAAAATCTCCAAAAAATATATTATATTTCATGGGTAGGCCATAATTTACTAGCATCAAATTATTCAAACATCAAAGAATTCACCATAAAGGACCATTTTGATGGATGCTTGATTATTTTGGATCACCTATAATTAGCACCTTGTATTAGGAATGTGATCCGTGATTTGTGGGAGGATACTCACCAATAATTTTTAGATGGTATTCCACCTATTGGTTGAATTACTAGAAAATTTTATGGATATTTGGAAACCTTTTTTTTTTTACAATAGCTCACTTAATTACTCCATGTGCACATTGTCAATGATAAAGTTGCAATCAATTCACAAAGTTATAAAAAACATTTCATAGTAATATAAATAAAATAACAACATTAACATAAAAAACAACACAATTATGAATAAAAAGAGAAAATTAATTATGAAAAATACATAAAGCCAATGCACATTCTGTTGACATTATTTTTGTATGAGATCATTAGCTCAGACTCCTGATTATGCATTTGATGGTTGACAGACAGCCACATGTCAATCATCCAGCCAATCAATTAATCAATCAGCCTGCATTATACAATCACCCTCTTGTCAATCACCTAATTTATATCCAAGTGATCCATAATCACCATGGATATTCAGTTATACATAAATCAAGCTTCAATCAATCACATCAATTAAACTATGGTCAATAACACTTCAATCACAACCTGCAATCAAATCAATCAGTTAATGTCTACATGTAGTTGCAGCCCTACATTGTTGTCAATTGACCTAGTGCATTGCATAACTTAGTGCATTGACATCATTGGCCTAAATCAAGCTCTTAACCATTAGTCAACTTTCAATCAATCCATACTTCAATCAATCAGCCTACATATATTCAATTAAACTTCAATCACAGTCTACAATCATAATCTATCATTCAAATTTCTAGCAATCATTTGGTCTATATCAAGCTTTGATCACTTGGTCAATTATAGCCATGCATTGTCACCAAGAAGCTCAAAGCACTGACCTTTATGACCTTATTCATGCTCAAACCACTTCACTATGAGCCCTCTATATTAAATCATGATAACTTGCTATCTGGGTCAATGATTGACCACTTTGGCCCAATTGGGCTAACTCAGGCCAATTCATTTGGTCACCAACATCTTAAACACCTTCAATTAAACTCCAGCTCGTATTTAATTTTCACCAGACTTCCCTAATCAACCCTCATAGTGAATTGAGATTGACTAGTCACCTTGGCCTAGTCAATAGTTGACTTGGTCAACCAAGTCAACTTTAGTCAAATCATAGCATTCTATCAAATCAAGCTTTTCAAACTTCATCAAACCCTTAAACCCACTCCAATGTATGGTTCAAGCATATACCTAGCTTGCCATAAATCAAACCAAGCATGATTTTACTTGGTCAAACCCCCATGCTGTCACGACCCGACCCGACGGGGACGGATCCCGCCCGAGCCGGATCGCGACGAGAGACCTTCTTATCCAGGATCTGGCTTTGGATTAGGTTACTGAACTGATCTTCCAAATACATTAACTCAACAAACACACACAGAACAACAGAGCTACTAAAATCATCAAATGCAGCGGAACAAAACATCTATCTTTTCATTTCCTCAAAATAATCATCTACAGAACAGTACATGGCTTTTAAACAGAAAGAAAGACAGAACAGAAAAGCCATGACTGTACAAAAATCAAAAGTACAAAAGTACCTATACTGATCAGACTCTGAATTCTAGTCCTGGACTTCCTTCACTTTCCCAGAACCTGAAAACCACCAGAAAGCAAGGGTGAGCTCAACAGCTCAGCAAAGCAACAAACCACCAATCTAAATTCTCAGAAACCAAAACCAAACTCATCAGACAGAAATCAGATCAGAAATCAGAACAGAATCGGAAATCAGAACTTATACGGACAGATATCAAAGCAGAAACAAAATCGTACAGATCAGATCACAGAACAGAATAAATCAACGGAGTCAGAATTATACAGAAATCAGAAATCAGATTCGCAAATCATATCATATCAGAATCACAATTGCGTACAGAACAGATACAGAAAACAGAACAAATACATATAGCTAAATGCCCTGACACTGACGGAATCTCTACGGATTCCGGCCCCTTATGCCTCCCTTCCCAGACACTGACTGAATCTCATAGGATCCAGACCCCTTATGTCTCCCTTTGTGCTCACGGCACCAAAACAGATGTGCTTATAGCACCAGAACAGAATTCATCGGATCCGGAACAGAACAGATATCAGATTTCAGATTTGATCTCATTTCAGATTTCCCGTTTCACTAACTGAATCTCATAGGATTCATGCCCCTTATAACTCCCTTTTTATAGCTTATACACATAGCATTTCAATTCAGAAGAAATCCGAACAATTCAGAAATTACCCAAAAATCGGGCAGCACAACGGCAGTATACAGAATTTACACAAAATTTCCTGCAAAGAAAATTCACCGAATTCGCACAGAACATAGATAATCATATTCCAGAACATTTATTCTACTACACAGATAATTTCCAATTTCACAGAAAATTGTAATCTACAAAAAACATCGCCGAATCAAAAATACCAGGACAAAAATCTTCGAAAAATAACCAAAATGTGCACACTCGGCACGTCAACATTATACGGAAAGTTACGCAGTAAAAACTGAACCAATCAAAAGATACGGACGAAAAACCGTAACGAAAACGAAATCCGGACAGAAAATACCGCCAACTGCGACGGAACTGAAAATTGAGAAAGACGGAATGTACCTTACCTCGAGCACAGCAAATTCCTCAACAGTCACTTCGACCGAAAACGGCTCCGCGTCTTCCCGAAATCAACTTTTCCAAATTTCTCTTTTTCTCTCTCCTCAGAGCTGAAAATCAGATATTTATTTTAAATCTTTTCTCTCTCTTCAAATCGGCTGAAACCCTTAAATCCTCTTCAGATCGGCCTGGCCGATCGTCCAGATCGTCCTGGACGATCAGACCAAACCAATATCGCCTGGCCGATACTCCAGGGCGATGATCAGGCCGATCCTTATGAACAGTGTCAATCGGCCTGGCCGATATCCCCGATCGGCCTGGACGATACACACAGAAAATCACCTGGAGCAAAACTGGGCAAATTCTGGAGCTGATTTACAACTGATCGTCCCAGGACGATCCCAGATCGTCCTGGACGATACTGGAGCTGATTTTTGATATTACAATCTCCCCAACTCAGAAAAATGTCGTCCTCGACATTCTCCAATCCAAATTCAGTCAAAACAAGTACGGGTACGACCGTCTCATATCAGACTCCTTTTCCCAAGTTGCTTCCCGTGCAGTCCGGTGCTTCCACTGGACTTTAACCATCGGAATCTCTTTATTTCTTAACTTTCGGACGTCGTACGCCAAAATCAACTCTGGTTCTTCCTTGTACGCCAGATTCTCCTGAATCTCAACCTCATCAGCTGATACCTTCTTCCTAGAGTCGGATACCCACTTCCTCATAGTGGATACATGAAACACATTATGCACGTCAGGCATAGAATCAGAAAGCAATAGGCGATAAGCAGATTTTCCAATTCTTTCCAAAATCTCAAACGGTCCAACATACCTTGGACTAAGCTTGCTTACCTGACCAAATCTGCTCACACCCTTCATCGGGCTGACTTTGACATACACAAAGTCACCAACTTGAAACTCAACAAATCTGTGCTTCTGATTATAATACTTCTGCTGACGGTCTTGAGCCGTTTTCAATCTTTCTCTTATCAAACTGATCTTCTGAGCAGTTTCATCAGCAAAAGTGGCCCCCAAAGCCTGTCTATCTCCGACCTCTGTCAGAGTCAAAGGAGTACGACACTTCCTTCCATACAGAGCCTCGTACGGTGCCATACCGATACTGGACTGAAAACTGTTGTTATAAGCAAACTCAATTAGCGGAATATGATCTTCCCAGCTTCCGCTAAAGTCCAGAACACAAAGCCTCAACAGGTCTTCCAATACCTGAATAGTCCTCTCAGACTGCCCATCTGTCTGAGGATGAAAGGCTGTACTGAAATGTAATTTCGTACCCAAGCCTTGCTGAATGCCTTTCCAAAGTCTGGAAGTAAACCGTCCATCTCGATCTGAAACAATCACACGAGGCACACCGTGCAATCTGACTATCTCCTTCACATAAATCTGTGCCAAGCGTTCAACTGAATCCGTCTGTCTGATCGGAAGAAAATGGGCTGACTTCGTCAATCGATCCACAACTACCCAAATGGCATCATGTCCTTGTCGTGATCGAGGAAAACCCATTGCAAAATCCATTGTTACCTCCTCCCATTTCCACTCAGGGATCGGCAACGACTGCAACAATCCACCTGGTCGCCGATGCTCTGCCTTCACCAACTGACAGGCTTCGCATCTCGACACAAACTCCGCCACATCCTTCTTCATCCCAGGCCACCAGAACAGAAGCTTCATATCAGCGTACATCTTACCACTGCCTGGATGAACAGTGTAGCCTGAAAAATGAGATTCATACAGAATCTCCCGCCTCAAATCTCCCAACACAGGTACCCACAACCTGTTCTTACAGAAAATAGCACCAGAATCAGAAATTCGAAGTTCAGGAGTCTTACCAGATCCAATCTGAGCTAACAACTTCGAATAATCAGAATCTGACTTCTGGGCTTCTTGAATCCGTGCTTCCAAAGAAGACTGAATACTCATCTGAGCCAACTCCAAATCACTGGAGGAAATCACCTCCAACTGCAATCTCTCCAAATCACGAATCAGAAAGTCATCACAGGTAAGCTGAATACCTGATAATCCAGAAGACTTCCTGCTCAAAGCATCTGCTACCACATTCGCCTTTCCGGGCTGATACTGAATAGTCAAATCATAGTCCTTGATCAACTCGAGCCACCTTCTCTGCCTCAAATTCAGATCCTTCTGAGTAAAAATATACTTCAGGCTCTTATGATCAGTAAAAATCTCACATCTGACGCCATACAGGTAATGACGCCAAATCTTCAAAGCAAAAATAACTGCAGCTAACTCCAAATCATGTGTCGGGTAATTCTTCTCATGTGGTTTCAACTGTCTCGAAGCATAAGCAATTACCTGACCATGCTGCATCAGGACACATCCCAGTCCTTTCAGTGAAGCATCACTGAACACCTGAAAACCCTCCGTACCTGAAGGAAGTACCAACACTGGAGCTGAAGTCAAACAATCCTTCAATCTCTGAAAACTAGCTTCACACTCCGGTGTTCAAACAAAAGGAACTGACTTTTGAGTCAGTCTCGTCAGAGGAGTCGAAATCTGTGAAAATCCTTTCACAAATTTCCTGTAATATCCGGCCATGCCCAAGAAACTACGTACCTCAAATACCGTAGTCGGCCTTGGCCAATCAGCAACTGCCTGAATCTTCTGGGGATCTACAGAAATGCCTTCTCCGCTAATCACATGCCCCAGAAAAGAAATACTCTTCAGCCAAAATTCACACTTGGAGAACTTGGCATATAGCTGATTCCTCCTCAAAGTCTCCAACACAATCCTCAAATGTCTGGCATGATCATCCTCAGATGCAGAATATACCAGAATATCGTCGATGAAGACGATCACAAACTGATCCAAATACTCCCTGAATACTCGGTTCATCAAATCCATGAAAATAGCGGGCGCATTGGTTACCCCAAAAAGCATAACCAAAAACTCGTAGTGCCCGTATCGAGTACTGAAAGCAGTCTTCACCACATCAGATTCCTTTACCTTCACCTGATAATATCAGGATCGCAAGTCAATCTTCGAAAATACCGAAGATCCGGAAAGCTGATCAAACAAGTCATCTATCCGAGGCAAAGGATACTTGTTCTTGATTGTGGCCTTGTTCAAATCTCTGTAATCAATACACATACGGAGTGTACCGTCCTTCTTCTTCACAAACAGAACAGGTGCTCCCCAAGGTGAAACACTAGGACGTACAAAACCTCTGTCAACCAACTCCTGAAGCTGAACATTCAACTCAGAAAGTTCTTTCGGTGCCATCCTGTACGGAGCTTTCGATATCGGAGCGGTACCGGGAAAAACATCGATAGAGAACTCCACATCTCTATCCGGAGGTAAACCAACCAACTCCTCAGGAAAAACATCAGCAAACTCCCGTACCACTGGGATCTCAGAAACAGAACCAACCTCTAGGTTCAGATCCCGCACCGAAGCCAAAAATACTGGGCATCCTTTCTTCCACATCCTGCTCACCTCCAACGCAGAAATCAGACTGGAGAGAACACCTCGTAATCCCTGAAATACAACTCTCTCTCCAGCCACAAGCAAACTCACTTGCTTCTTCAGACAATCAATCTGAGCCTCATACTGACTCAGCCAATCCATTCCCAGAATTACATCATACGATGAAATCGGCAACCGAATCAAACTCGATTTCCACTTCTTGCCAGAAATCTCAATCTCACACAAACAAAACTGTCGAGCAATCAAAGGATTCCCAGTCGGTAAAATCACAGACAAAGAAACCGGTAAAATCATCGAATCCAAATGTAAAATCTCAAAACAGTGTTCGGACAGAAAAGAATGACTCGCTCCAGAGTCAAACAAAACGCGACAGGGCTGATCAGAAATGTAAACCGTACCTGTCACAACATCCGGAGCATCTCGAGCCTCCTGCTGACTCAAGCTGTAAACTCGTGGCTGAACTGGAACAGGAGCTGAAGCAACAGAACTACTCTGCTCCCTCTGAATCGTAGGTGGTCTCCGTGGTCCAGAACTAGTACCACCACCTCTACCAGTAAATCCCTCAGGGCGAGGAGGAACAGTCCTCGGTCTTCCTGCTGCTGAACCAACAGGTCTGACGGAGCCCTCAGATCGCTGCTCAAATCCCATCTGTGGACATTCTGCAATCCTATGTCCCGGCTGACCACATCTGAAACAAAGACCAGCTATCCTGTAGCACTGGCCATGGTGTCGTCGTCCACAACTCTGGCACACAGGTGCCGTACTGACAGATCCAGAACTAGTCGTACTGGTAGCAGTACCAGACGACCCTCCGCTCCTCCTGGAATCTCCAGATCCAGAACCAGAAACAAATCTCCTCTTTCCAGAGGAACCACTGCTAGAAGTCTCACCTCCAAACCTCTTCCTACTCGCAGTCCACCGCTGCTGAGTAGTCGTCATGTCATTCTCAATCAGACGAGCTCGCTCCACAAGCTCAGAGAAATCAGTGATCCTGAATGGTATCAAAGGCTGCCTCAAAGTGTCTCGTAATCCTCTCAGAAACCTGTAGCACCTCTCAGCAGAAGTGCTGACCAGCTGCGGAGCGTACCTGGCTAATGCAGTAAACTCAGCCTCGTACTGCATCACCGTCTTGCTCCCCTGAACCAGCCTCAGAAAACTCTCCTGCATCTGCTGTCGTGCAGAAGGGGGAACAAACCAATCTCGGAACACTTCAGTGAACTCTTCCCAAGTGATCAAAGAGTTCAGTCTACCCTGAAATCTGGCTGCCTGCTGGCCGTCCCACCAGTGCTCAGCCTCTCCGTCCAACAGAAAAACAGCTAACGGAACTTTCCTGTCTGCAGGACACTGCATCCCGTCAAAAGTCTTTTCCAATCTCCTCAGCCACTCCTCGGCTGCTCTGGGCTCAACAGCGCCCTCAAATCTCGGAGGCTTCAACCTCAAAAATAACTGCAGGTGTCGATCAATGTCCTCAGATCTAACAGTAGAAGCTCTGCTCTGAGTCTCGCTCATTATCTGAGCAACAAGTGAAGCAAACTGTGAAAGCGTATCAGCACCGACCACTGGGGCTGTACTCCCCACTGGTGCTGCCTGATCTGCACTCTGCCCGTCTGTCATGTCTGGGTCTGGCTGATCCATACAGAAAAATCCAGAAAATCCGGAAAACTATCACAAAAACAACACAAAAACAACACAATAAAAAGCCAAACGACCCAAAACTACCCCCAGACAGACTCACTGATCACTTCCTAGAGCTCTGTTTTACAATCCAACCTGTTTCCAAAACCAGTGCTCTGATACCACAAAAGCTTGTCACGACCCGACCCGACGGGGACGGATCCCGCCCGAGCCGGATCGCGACGAGAGACCTTCTTATCCAGGATCTGGCTTTGGATTAGGTTACTGAACTGATCTTCCAAATACATTAACTCAACAAACACACACAGAACAACAGAGCTACTAAAATCATCAAATGCAGCGGAACAAAACATCTATCTTTTCATTTCCTCAAAATAATCATCTACAGAATAGTACATAGCTTTTAAACAGAAAGAAAGACAGAACAGAAAAGCCATGACTGTATAAAAATCAAAAGTACAAAAGTACCTATACTGATCAGACTCTGAATTCTAGTCCTGGACTTCCTTCCCTTTCCCAGAACCTGAAAACCACCAGAAAGTAAGGGTGAGCTCAACAGCTCAGCAAAGCAACAAACCACCAATCTAAATTCTCAGAAACCAAAACCAAACTCATCAGACAGAAATCAGATCAGAAATCAGAACAGAATCGGAAATCAGAACTTATACGGACAGATATCAAAGCAGAAATAGAATCGTACAGATCAGATCACAGAACAGAATAAATCAACGGAGTCAGAATTATACAGAAATCAGAAATCAGATTCGCAAATCATATCATATCAGAATCACAATTGCGTACAGAACAGATACAGAAAACAGAACAAATACATATAGCTAAATGCCCTGACACTGACGGAATCTCTACGGATTCCGGCCCCTTATGCCTCCCTTCCCAGACACTGACTGAATCTCATAGGATCCAGTCCCCTTATGTCTCCCTTTGTGCTCACGGCACCAAAACAGATGTGCTTATAGCACCAGAACAGAATTCATCGGATCCAGAACAGAACAGATATCAGATTTCAGATTTGATCTCATTTCAGATTTCCCGTTTCACTAACTGAATCTCATAGGATTCAGGCCCCTTATAACTCCCTTTTTATAGCTTATACACATAGCATTTCAATTCAGAAGAAATCCGAACAATTCAGAAATTACCCAAAAATCGGGCAGCACAACGGCAGTATACAGAATTTACACAAAATTTTATGCAAAGAAAATTCATCGAATTCGCACAGAACATAGATAATCATATTCCAGAACATTTATTCTACTGCACAGATAATTTCCAATTTCACAGAAAATTGTAATCTACGAAAAACATCGCCGAATCAAAAATACCCGGACAAAAATCTTCGAAAAATAACCAAAATGTGCACACTCGGCACGTCAACATTATATGGAAAGTTACGCGGTAAAAACTGAACCAATCAAAAGATACGGACGAAAAACCGTAACGAAAACGAAATCCGGACAGAAAATACCGCCAACTGCGACGGAACTGAAAATTGAGAAAGACGGAATGTGCCTTACCTCGAGCACAGCAAATTCCTCAACAGTCACTTCGACCGAAAACGGCTCCGCGTCTTCCCGAAATCAACTTTTCCAAATTTCTCTTTTTCTCTCTCCTCAGAGCTGAAAATCAGATATTTATTTTAAATCTTTTCTCTCTCTTCAAATCGGCTGAAACCCTTAAATCCTCTTCAGATCGGCCTGGCCGATCGTCCAGATCGTCCTGGACGATCAGACCAAACCAATATCGCCTGGCCGATACTCCAGGGCGATGATCAGGCCGATCCTTATGAACAGTGTCAATCGGCCTGGCCGATATCCCCGATCGGCCTGGACGATACACACAGAAAATCACCTGGAGCAAAACTGGCAAATTCTGGAGTTGATTTACAACTGATCGTCCCAGGACGATCCCAGATCGTCCTGGACGATACTGGAGCAGATTTTTGATATTACACATGCTTAGTCAAAATTCACTACACACTCACTCATGTGCCCATACTGAAAGTTCGTTAGGGATGTTAAGCCCTATGAACTTGTCTCAAAGCTAATTAGGAGAGAGGTGAATTGGTAAAGAAGAAACTTTAATCAAACCACAAAACTAAAACCAATATCACCACAATAAAAACCAAATGCGAAAATTAAATGCAGAAGTAATAATAAGAAAGAACGCACTGGATTTATAGTGGTTCGGTCAAACCTTGACCTACATCCACTCCTTGGAGGCACCCTCCAAGTATTGCACTAAACTAAGTGTCTCTCCTTTAGCCCCCAGAGCTAGGCGGAGAAGCACTTACAAAATCACTTCCACCTTCCCCGGTGCGACAGAGTCGCCGGGTCCTTTGACACCAAAGAAATCTTCTTCTTTGGTGAACTTCCCTCGAGACAAGCCTTGAATCCGACGGTATTCAGGTGCGAGCTTACCGGAGCAACCGTGTGGAACCCCCTCCACACTCCTTTGAGTCCCCCCCCCCCTCACAGGATCTTCTCCCTCTCTCAAACTCCACCCTTTCCTCACTTCCTTTCAAGCTCTCTCTTCAAGTTTCCCCCAAAAGAACGAAACTACAATGGCTGTCAAAGACACTTACAAAGTGCCTTGTCATAGCTTAAATAGAATATATCAAAACAAGCTTATTAATACAAGTTGCTGATATTATCGTCCAGGACGATACTAATATCGTCTTGTACTATTAGTGCAAATTAAGCCCAATCAGCCGGGACGATCTGAGATGATCATAAGAAAATTGTTCTTATTGTCCCGGACAATAATATATCGTCCTGGATGGTCAGTATAAATTGTGGAATATCGTCCTGAACATCGCCCTGAAAAACAGCAGTCCGATGACCAATCGTCCAGGACGATTTGGTGATCGTCCAGGCCGATTTGATCGTGAAATCAAGTCATAATTGATTTCCTTAAATTCCAGAGAAATTTTAGAAAAATTGACCTAGATCGTCCATGACGATATTTTATAGTCGAGGACGATCCACCGGGACGATGTCCAAAAATAGGTTATTTCTAAATAGATCTAGCGGTAGATTCTTTCTGAATTGAGCCTATCATGCTGGCCGATAAAAAATAGTCCAGAACGATGTGTTTTGCATAATGACGGCTAAAGCAGATCCACAACAATCTCCCCCTTTTTTATGATGAAAAACATTGCAATTTGAATTTTTCTAAAAGGAACATTTTCTCCTAATCTCCCCCTCACTAGAATATCACTTTAAAAATAGGAGAGATTAAAAAAAAATTGTTTTAAAAATTTTTAAAAGAAGAAAAGAAATAAAAAAAGGATACATTCAACAAGTAACCCAAACCTCCCTAGATGGCACCTCAACCACTTTAACTGGTCAAACCAGTCAACATAATGGTAAAAAACACGCTTCTAAATGGTCAAACTACCTAAGCATTCCATTTTCCCTCCAAAGCCTTCTACCCTAGTTGCCCAAATAACAGCTAGAAGGTTCCTAAGTCACTCCTAAACTAGCCCTAAACCTTGGATTGAACCTAAACTAATCAAGCGGTCGCCCTCCCATGTGAAGACAAACAAGCCTTTCCAGCTTATTGTTCGTTTCAAGATTGATTTTCCACCTTCCTAACTACCTAGAGACACCTGGCAAGCATTTAAGCATTGCTCAACATGATCCTAGTCGTCCACTGTGTAATTTTTTAGTATATTATATTTTTAATCATTCAACATATATGGTTAAAAATATATTCTATTTTTATCATGTTTTTTTATATTTGTTGTGAAAATTCTTGATTTGAGATATTTATATAATTAGATAAATATTTATCAAAACATCATAATATCAGTGTTTGACTTGCATACTTATTACAATGGGTATATACACAGTGAATAAGAGCACACTATATATATTTTAAAGAATTTTACTAATTTATGTTTATATGTAAATATTATATACATTGATATGATACAATGAGCTAAATATTAAGCATAATATTACTTGTTTACTATGTAATATATGTTATGAAATGTGTGTATGCAAGAAAGGCTGACCATAAATGATTGATTGATTCACGTTGGTTGGAGACATACTACCTTGTATAGATGATGAGATTTTTTAAATAAGATTTATGGTATGGCCATAAATAATATGAAATGGAGGCACAATGAGACAAATTGATATGATAACTGACAGGCAGGAAGTGACTTCTGATATGAAAACACCTGATTTAAATGATTTGTGATATAATTAATTATTGGAAATATGATTGATATTATTGAGATTGATTCATGTAGGATTGACTCACAGGACTAGATACATGGAGAATACTATAGATAGCTTGATGTTTTTTTTTTACTTATAGTGCTTGTATATACATATGTCATGAATATATATATATATATATATATATATATATATATATATATATATATATATATATATATATATCCACAATAAGATGTTCATGTCTTTCGTGTCATCGCTTTCACACAATAAGTTTATCAAATCAAATGTTTAAACAAAAAGTTCATCAAACAAATAAGAGCACTCATCATCCTATATGTCATCGCTGCCTTATGATTCATGTATTGGCTCTTGCTCTTTTTTCTTTAATTTTCATTTTTGTAAGATCCTAGCTCTGTTTGCATCTTATTTTGAATCTTTTTCATCTCTTATATCTCTTTCGTCTAGGTAGCAACCCTCCGTCTAACAATTTCTTCAGCTCCACTAACATCATAAAAATGCTGATGTAGATAAGCTGCCCTCAAAAGCATAGCCTTGTGAACCCAAGCCATATACCCTCTCCCTTTGCCATCCTCCAACAACATCTGACCACATATGATACTCATAATATTGGGTCTATCCTGAAGATGATCTCTCACCAGTAGACTAATGATTTTTTCGAACTCGTACAAAATCATATTGCGAGAATAAACCCATAAAATAAATTTATATTAAAATGACCTTTTTATATTAAATTTATATTCCCTAACTCCAAAAATTATACTCACATGAACTTTTTTCACATTTTCATCAACCCACTAATGGTCAGCTTGATGTTGGTGAGTCTTCGTATGCAACTCCAGTGGTGTCGACTCTAGGCCAATAAACTCTTTTTTAAAATAGAAGATATAGTTAAAATAATATACATAAATTTAATAAATTAATTGAAAGCTTTTACCAGTCGTCGTCTATGTTCAGTGTGAGGAACATATCCACCAGTATAAAGAGAGCTTCATAAACCCCCACAATCAGATGCTATGTTCTACTTATTTTGTTATCTTATTTTTGTGAACTCAGGGCTCGCCCAAGCTCTACTAAAATCTGTCCATATGCCCTCTCCAATTCATAATGGATGCTGCCCGAACTTTCTAATGTCTATGAACATGACGGGTCGATCTTCTCATCTCAAAATTTATTCTAATCCTCGTGTTATGCTCAGGAAACCACCTAAAATATGTTTGTAAAAATATAAGCATAACAAATATTATTAAATCAAACTAAATCAATTATTTTAATTCATGTCAAATAAATATACCTGAAACTCTCTAAACAACATATCCATAATTTCCGTTGGGATCTACTCCCATGATAAGTAAGGATCCTCCGATAATCTCAGATTTCCTTGCAGTGTATAAACCAAAAAAATATACATACATTTTATTTTTCAAATATACCCGTCCAAACCAGACAACCCTAAATTCACTGTTTGCGGCGCTGTGCTTAAATCCAACGGATAAGATGAGTCGACTGAGAACCTAAAGTGCTTTTCATCCCGTTCCGAAGTAGTGAAAGTAGGGCTGCAAACGAATCAAACCGAGCCGAGTATGTGAGTGTTCATGTTTATGTTCGTTTATTATTAGTTTGTTCAAGTTCAGTTCGTGTTTGATTCAAGCTTTGTTGTTTATGTTCATGTTTTGTTGGTTTAAATTAATGGTGTTAATGTTTGATTAATGTTCGATTCGTTTAGTGCTTATCGATCTTTAAACAAACAAGTCTTAACGAGCTTTGTTCATGAACATATTTAGTGAATTTTTTTTTAAACAATCAAACAAGCATGTTCATGAACAAATCTAATGTGTATTCTAATGATGTAATATAATAAATTAGCAATTGCAAGTCAACTAAAACTACAACACATATTAAAATATTTAATTACTTTAAAATGTGTTAATTAAAAATAATTATATTATTATCTTATAATAAATTAAAATATTTATATTATGTATATTTAGTAATTTTATAATTAAATATTAATAGAGTTTTTATCGAGCTTATTTAGGAGTTTTGAATCGAACACGAATCTAACTTAATGTCGAGCATGTTTAGATGCTTCAAATGATGCGGTTCTTGAACATAAATTAACCGAATACATTAGTGTTCAAATTTATTTATTTAAAGATCTAGTATTAAAAATATTATTCAAATTTATTTATTTGATTAGTTAAATGATCACAAATAAACATTAATCAAATATAGCAAGACTGCAAGAGTAGCTCGTGGAACGTTTATTTGACTTGCAGCCTGAGTGAAACCGTAAGTGATCCCGCAAGGGTTCTGCGCCCCGCTTCGGCGGCAACTTCTTCATCTTAAAGGCTGAGCGGCCCACTCGTCGTCATTAGCCATTTTGATCATCTGGGCCATTCGTTCCTCCAACTCTATCATTTGCTAGCAGCGGAGAGGGAGGAGAGGAGAAGACGAAGATAGACGAATAGAGAATAAGCAATGAGCCGCACTCTTCTCTCCCACTTCACCATCCTATCCAACTCCTCTCGTCTCCTCTCCTCGACAATGTTTGTTATTTTTCGAGCAAACCCTAGAACTATCTCTTCTCCCCATTACTCTTCTTTGTTTTGATACGATGCCGCTCATTTTCTCGCTTTATTAGAAGTAGAGGCCGAGGTCGAAGCCAATTACGCGTCTTGAATCGAGTTCTCCCTACACTGCATGTTGCAGCTGCTGGTTTCCGGTGCAATTGTACAGTTTCTGCTCTGGAGAGTGAGGTTTCAGGAAGATCGGCCAGCCTTAAAAAGTGAGTGCGCTTTGTTCATAACTTTTCCATTCAAACTATGGAAGCATGCAAGTCTGAAGAAATTTTACGAATATTAACGATGATAATATTTTTCTACTTTTTTCTACGATGTTATTCATAGGCATTATTTATTCTTCTTCTTAGTGACCATATAAGATATCACGAGGTATGCCGAGGGAAATGTGCTTTTCAATTATTTTATTTTTCAAAAACCCCAAACAAAACAGCTTATTTAAGCTGCAAAATTTAAAAATGCTGGAAAATCATGCTATTCATATGCAGGTTCGCACTGTGACTTGACTAAATAAGATCTTATGGATTACATATAGCTTAGTTTGGGTTTGCTAAAGTAATAAAAGGAGCATGATACATACATATTCAAGGATATTATACCCTCTACAAAGCGTTTAGAAATTGGGGGAGTGACAGCCCTTATAGTATACATTATGATATCATTGAATTGGAAACGACAAGGAATAGAAACACAAAGGGAGCTTGGTGGATTGAAGTATTTTGGGAATTAAAATTTTGAAGTATTTTGGGAATTAAATTTTCATGCTGAAGGTTTGTTATTTTTAGTTCAAAATAACAATATGTAATTGTCCTCTTGAAAGAAATAGGTAAGTTATGTTGCAAACATATATTTTTACTTTCTAAGCCAAATTAGAAATTAGGGGAAGCAAAAGAAAAACTAATAGTTGATAGGGACATCTATCAGAGGTTGATAGAAAAAACTCTTGTAACTTGCTTATACCTGGCTTGAAATTGCATGTTCAGTAAGTATGATTAATCATTCAAGCTTGATCTAAGATAAATACAAGTACAAGCTATTTATCACGTGACAACTTACTTGGAAGGTACTATAAGGAAAAAAGAGTTTGCTCAAAAGTAGGTAACTCGGATTGGAAGCCTATATACATATGTAGGTTTAATAGTAGATAGGAGATCAACATCTGATCATTGCACGTTTCTTAATGGACATTTGGTAGAATGGTCGAGTAAAAAGTAAAATGTGGTAGCTGGTTCTATCTAGTGCTAAATCAAAATTCATGGCTATGACACAAGGAATTTGTGAACAACATGATAATCCTTAAGGTGGGAAGGACATATTAGATGAGTTAAGAATCAAGTGGCAAGGTCCTATTAGTAATAAATCAAAATGAACATTGTTTATAATATGTTGCATCAATATGAGCACAATGACACATATACGAATTACGAAACTATATAGATACGTGACACGTCAATTATTGAAAATATAAGATACAAGTACGAGGTTGACAAGACATTATACTTTTTTAAATCATACATCAAAATTAAGAAAACAATCAAATCACAATATTAAGAATGACAAAAAAATAAGAAAACAACATCATAATTAGCTGAGTAGCTTATAATAAAAAAAAATTAAGCATAAAATGTCTAGTATTACATCGAAAACATAAACATAAACTATCTCGTACAAGATGAATCTTTAACTATTTAGTAAAAAAAAGAAGATAAGATTAGCTTCTTTAGGGGGTTCTCTTTGGCCTTCAATATCATCATTATTAAATGTCATTGCTTCTAATTTTGGCTCATCAAGATAAAGATTGCAATCTCCAATATTCTCATATCGTCAATGGACTCAAACCCAACTCTAACAGCATTCCACATCTTGTTATCACCTTCTATATAATTTGGAGTCTTCTTGATAGAAGACGATGGCTTGTATGAACATATACTAAATCATCAGTCTATTGTGGAGTGATCTTGTTTCGATTCATCGATTGAATGGAGGGGTATTTGCTCCAATTTCTCTCACAACAAGAGGAGGATGAAACCTGATCAAGAAGTTTTATGACTATTGTTTGAAGTAGTGGTGTCGAAGTTCCATGAATCAGCCACCACATATTTGGATCCGTTATCCATCTATCACGCGAAGACTCTTGATAACCAAAGAATATAACAAGCTCTATATTAACCATTTTTCTCTCATCCTCATTTCGGAAATAAAATTTCAAACAAGTCTTCCTCATATTTGAAAATTTCAAGGTTTAAAATTGCATAAATAAACCTCGAGGCATTTTTCGTCCGTGAGGCGAGGAGTAAGCCTCGAGGTGGTGTGAGGCGTAAAGCCTCACAGACGAAGAATTGCGTAAATGCGAATTTATGTACTCTAGCAGGTAAATAACAATAATAGTCTATTATACAATAAAAACATCTAAATGAGAAGTGAACTTAGTGGAAAATAATAAAATAGATATAATATATATATCTTATATCATAATTCAAAGTACAAAACTACAAATTGAAGTATATCAAAACTCCCAAAGTACAAATAAGAAAGAACATCTAAAATTCAATCATGTCCCATCACTAAATGTGTCTTCAGTGGAGGCATCTTCGTTTCCAATTATATCTATGAATGTCAAATCTCCATCATCTTTAATCTTACCCACTTTTCTCTTCCATGTTTAATAAGAATGATTAGTGTGCTGTTAATTGCATATATTTTAAATGTAATAACACATAAAAAATTGTGAGATACATTTGTTTGCTTGTTGTGCTGCAGTACTAGTGGATGTGTGTGGTGTGGTACTATTGGATGTGCCCGTTTGATCTGTTTTTCCCCTCAAGACATCCACACTTAGATCCTCTAGGTGTAGGTTTGATAATGACTAATCTGTCTCATCATCTATGAACCACTCGTTATCAGACGCCACATCATCACACACCAAAGGGTTCTCATCATCCTTCAACCACTTGTTCCTTAACCTCTTATATCTCAACCTCTTGTTGGGCATAATATACACAAGGGAGTTCATTCTGAGTGTTTAAAGTCGATTTTTTTCTCTTTGTTTGCACTTGATTATATGTGCTTCAGTTTCGCTCACACCCAGAGGAAGAACAAGTGAGACCCAAAACTCTAACTGCAAAACTCTGTAACTTAGGGGTGGAATCACCAAATTGGATCCACCATTCAACTATTTTAAAAAAGACAAACGATAATCAGAACAGATTAAAGTGTTATGCATGTACGTTTACTTTGCAACCTGTACACTGTACTTCCAAGAAGGGTCCCTCCGCAATGATGTATTTGACTTTTCTTTGCCCCTAACCATGTTTGCTAATGCACAAATGCAAAATCAAACAACAAATCTAAAAAAATTTTAAACACTAGATTTTCTATAAGTTGAAAAATCAAATCTTGAATTAAAAAAAAACCTAGAATCGATAGTAGAGGTGTCGTAGAGGGCGGCTGGACACGTGCTACTCATCGGCGTGAGGCGGCGCCGGCGGGAAGGTCGGCAGAGGAACGCTAGGGCGGGGTAGTGCGGGGCTTTGCGGCTTCGTGCGGTTCGGGTCGGCCGAGGGACGTTAGGGAGGAATGAATGGGGTATTTGATTAGGCACTTAAGTGAGTGGGGCCTTTTTGCTTGAGGCGTATGCCTCCCCTGTTATTGCGCAATTGCGCCTTTGAGGCGCGCCTCAGGTTCTATAAGGTGTACGCCTCTCCTGGTCCCATAATTGCTTAAGTAATAAGGGTGCCTGGGGGTGAAATTGCGCAGGGGCGCGCCTCTAGTTGCGCAATTTTAAACTATGAAATTTTCTAAATCTTTTTACGGAGAAACTCGTTGAGGGTCCTCTTGAAGTTATTTTTTCTTGAATATCTTTTAAAAAAAAGATGATTATTATTAAAAAATTGAGAATTAATTATGAAAGATATTTTGAAATTTACTTTGCATTTAGAGAGAGCCAAACAATATAAAAGTGTGTTACTTTTATTCCACCTATCTTCCAAAATATTATAGAATCCCTTTTTTCATGTCTCATCATGTGATTTTCTTTTATGTATATATATTATCTCTCTTACTTTAATTAACATAGAATCCTATATCTCATAAACTAAATATAAACATGACTTATTTGTGTCCGCTACTCGTAGCATTTCATAACTACTCGTAGCATCTCATATATAGAATTAGTAAAACTTAAAATGTACTTAATATCATCCATCATAAATCATCTAACATCTTTTCGTTTACGTATCTTGCCTTTCTAATATCATCCTCTTGAGTGTCGATAACAAGACACTTCTCACTTATCATCATAGGCTGAAGGATATTTTTTATTTGTTTAAATATTCTAAACATTACTTTAACCGAGGCAAAATGAGTTTCAACTACTGCAAACATTCTCAAATTTGAGAAATTATTAAACATATAAAGACTCATAGAGTGATTTATTATGAAATTTTTTATTAAAACTGCATCTCCCGCACTCATTGTGATAAAATGACATTCTTTATATGTGATTTCATTTGCCCTATTTTATTTGATTAAAAATGTTAAATATTAAATGTAATTTAAATAAATTTATCATAAAAATTATGACATGTGCGTCCATTTTAATTTAAATATTATTTTAATCCGACACGGTTATTTCGTGCCTGACATGTGTCATAGCTGTATCAATTTGCTACTACTCGAGCTCGACTCAACTCGACTCATTTACACCCTTAGTTTGTTTCATGTTTGGTTTGTTTCGTGTTTTAAACAAACCTAGCTTTATTGAGCTATTAACGAGTCTTACTTTGTAGATGTTTGTTATCTTAACCAACAAGTCTTATTGAGCCTACTAACAAATAAATACCGCAGAGCATATTCACAAATATATCTAGCGAGGGCTTTTGATCTACAAAATGAGCTTATTTTCTAATATATATAGCGAGTGTTTTCAAGTTACCTAACGAGCCCGTTCATGAACAAACTAGGTTAGAAAATAATTCTTCTTATAAACAATCTTGTTCATGAATACTTTAAACAAATAATCCGACGAACATGAACAAATACTTCTTGTTCATGAACATATTCGTTCTAATGAAAGATTATAACATAAAAAATGAAATTGATTTTTATAAAATAAAAATTATTTATTATAATAAAAATATTGTAAAATATAAATAGTTTTAGCTAAATTATTCATATTATTAATTTAATAAATATTTAGGATTTATTTTAATTATAATGTTTAATTAATTTTAAAATGTATTAATTAATGATTATTATATTATTAATTAATTTTAAAAATATTAAGAATTTATATGAGATTATTTATCATTTTCATAATGAGACTTAATCGACCCCATAACAAAAGTTGATCAAGTATCTTAATAAGTTTGTTTACGATCTCTGTATTGAACATGAACTAGCTTCTTATCGAGCTTGTCCATGAGCTTTAAACGATGTTGTTTATGAATATAAATGAGTTTAACACATATTTGTTAAAACATTTTTTTAACCATCAAGTATTTAAAAAATATTTAAACTTATTTGATTACTTAATCAAATGATCACGAACAAGCTATAATAGAGCCGAGACACAAGTAGCTCATTTCTTTTACATCCTTATGCATAAGAGTATATCATAGAGGATTAATGGTAAATTTTGTAAAACTATAATTAGGTTGGCTATATTGAATTGATTTGAAGGTTGTCAATTAAACATCGCTTATAGCTAAGTTTAGTGTGGCGGAAATCCTAATAACAAGATAGATGTGTGGTAAAACTAAAATTCTAATAATGATAAATTGAGGAATGATTATGTTTGAGGGGCATTGGAAATTAATGCAGTCTTAGATGGAAGATGTTAAAAAAGATTTGTGCAAAATATTTTTCACCCTTCATGCAACACAAAACAAGATGGAAAATGAGGATTCATAAAGGCTACACCAAGTATTTGGTATTAATGTTAATGATGATGATAATGACGAGCACTTCTCTTGCTAAAGGTGGAAGATTCTTCATATATCTGTCATTATTCTTGGATTGATGGGAGCTCAGCAAACAAGGAAAAATTACTCTGCTTATTCTATTTCTTGCTGGCTTTTCTTCTTTCACGTGCTATTGGTAGTATAACACAAAAATCCTGTCAACTTATAAAGTTAAGCTCTAGCATTGGTACAGTTCATTTATTGTTCCAGGTCAAGATATTAAGAGGATAAACCTACTCTGAATTCTAGTAAAGTAAAATAAAAATTTAAGTTTCATTATTGAAGAGGATTTGTTTACTGTCGGGAGTTGTACCTGTTATGTTTGATTTCTGAGTTATGTTCAATGGCTCAATGATCCACTCAAACTATTCACTTAACATTTCTGTTCTACCTTTCTTGATGCATACAAGATGGAGATTCATGTTTGTTGAAAGCTAATATTTCTTTTCTATTGGATTATCTGAGTATCACAAAAGCCTCTCATATCAAAACCTGTTTATATAAAATATGGGCACATAGTTGATATGGCATTAGTCCTTACTCTGCATTTCAATTTTTTCAGGAAAAGGGTGGTATCTGGGGTCCAACCTACAGGGTCTGTTCACCTGGGAAATTACCTTGGTGCCATTAAGAACTGGGTTTTACTTCAGGTGACATTGCAACATTTTCATCTCATTTTATCCAGTCTTCAGATTCTGCTCCTAAATTATATAAATTTGGCATTCGTATAGTTCTATACTAATCCAATATATTCACTTTGAAGGCACAGTCCTGTGAAAGCATTGTATGCTTCAAAGAAGATAGAATATTAGAGGAAAAAAATAATTTTATGATTTGATTTGCCACATACATTAAATCTGTATAAGCTCCACTGGATTTTCTTTTTAAATTTAACCTTTATAAGGGCTGCACTTTAAAGGACTAATCATTATATGCTTTATTTGAAAGTCCCGCCTGATATTCAATTCTTGCCTGACAAAAGAGAAAGTTTCCTTATATAAACAACAAAAAGACAGCATTTACATGTTATTTCGGCCCATCTGGTAGTTCTCTCCTGATGTAAATCATGCCTAGATGCTTGGTTGTGACTGATAGATGCTGTAGCTCGGCCCATTTTTCTCCCATGTAATTGTAATTAGATGTGACAGCAATGAAGCAACCTGGATATATAACCGAACAAACTAGAAAGCTCGTTCTGTAAAGCAGAATTTACCTTACCCAGAATAGGTGCGTTAAGGATGGTATTGATGATGATGTTTTGTTTGAGAAGTTTTGACAAGAATTAATTTAGTATTTCATTTGAATATTTGTGTAATATTTATACAATCATAAGAGAGCCTCCAATAGAAAATATACAAAATTAGGGACGAATAATTACAACACTCCAATATTGATGAGGTGGAAGTATTAATCCCATGGATTATTTAGAGGTTAGATGAATTGAATAAGGAAGGTAGAGGATTGTTGAGCTTGATGAAACACTGATGAAGGCAAAATTAATGGAGGCGGAATTGACGGGAATTGGTTTTTCCATAAGTTTATCTTCATCTATCCATATTGGCTGTCATTTTATTTTTGTATGCTGCTTCAGCATCAACTTCTATGTTAAAAGCAATATTTGTTTTAACACTTTTAATTTATTTTTCCTCTAAAACTGTGATATGATTTGCTTGTAATAAATTGGTCAGTGTATTATCTATTATCCCTGATCAAATAGAAAATTTCACATGCTACTTCTTGCTCCCTCCCACAGATGAGACCTCTATCTCCCTAGAATATCTCATTTTCTTCTATTACTTTTTAAGGACAGCACAATTAATATCTAGTAATAGCATCAAACTTTTATCTCACTATGTGGGTTCAACTATATGAATTATTTTTCTCCATTGTATCCTATTAAGAGTTAAATTCTCATTTAAATCTAATAAACAAATGTCATATCTAATTCCTTATAACCAATTCTTTTTAGGTATATGATGTGATACATTCAAGAATTGCACATGAAATTCATTAAGAATCACAAAGTTTACCAATGTAAGATTAGAGTATCGTAATGAGATTCAAGAAGTTTTTCGTTATCGAAATATTATGATAAGAAGTTACAAACTAGTTGTTTAGACACAATTAATGAAGGATCTCAAAAGTTTCGCAATAAAGCAAATGCGGAAAATAATATAATACCACGGCTAATGTCTAGAGAGTTCACAACAAGTTACCTTGCTCACTCACACTCAAGTCGGGCTTAGCGGGAGAAGGCCTTTAGCAAACTCAACGATGCCACGAAGACGGTGGCAACACCAATGGCCTTTCGCCACGGAAAGGTTGACGGTGACGAGGATGGCGTGAATGCTTGACTGTCAATGCTCCAATCGTAGCTTGAAAATCGTCGGTCGATGATGCTCACAAGAATCGGGACGACTCGCTCCAAATATTCTTCAACTGTGGCGTCGTCTTCAAATCCTACGTCAAAGCATGGAGATCGTAGGATATTAATGCTTCCGTCGGCGTTGAATACTAATCCCCACTCAAACTCTGGATCCGCCATGCATGCTTGGCGTTGTTGGGAGAGCACCAAAGAGAGGAGGGGAGGTGGCGGGATCTCCAAGGGGAGAGGGTGAGACCGGCGGGTGCAAGGGAAGAGGGAGCTTGGGTTTGGGAGAAGCTAGGTTTGGTGGAATGGTAAGGGATTTAACCAAATCTGAAATTTTAATCTCAGATGTGATTAATTAGAAGGGGATTGATTTGAATTTTAAAATTCAAATAATAGGAATCAATGCATTGAATGGGGGTTTAATGGATGGGAGCCATATATGGGGGCCGGCGGTTTCACTAGAGGAGGGAGGGAGGTTTTAAACTCAAAACCTGAAATTAATTTCAGGATTTTGAATAGAAAGGGTGGAAAATTAATTTGAAAACAATTTAATTTCAAATTTGGGGAAGGGGAGTTAAGTAGCAATTAATGGGATTAATTCCCACTAAGGGGCCGGCGGCATACTAAGAGGAAGAGAGAGGGAAATCCAAGAGGAAAGGTTTCCAACTTTAGGATGATGACGTGGAAATAAAAATAAAGACTCCGATTTAATTTAATTTGAAAATGGAACTTATTCAGTAACTTTCCTAAATTGGATATCCAAATTAGGAAATAATTTGAAAGTTGAAATTCAAATTTCAAAATCGAAGTATGCGGAGGGAAGGATCGAACGGGTGGGAGAATTTGCCGGCAAGGTGGCCGGCCTTGGCCTTTGACGTGGCCGGCGGCGGGTTTCTCCAGGGCGTCGGCAACAAAGGTTTGGGTAGGGGCTTTCTTGGGGTGGTAGAGGGAGAAAACGGTTGAGGAAAATACGAACTAGGTGATAAAGAAAATAACCACGAGCCGCGGACTCTTCCAACGACTGGTGGGCCTTGCGATTTGCTCCCCTTGAGCTCTCTCTCTTCTCAAGCTCTCATGCAAGAAGACAAGTAGAGACCAAAAAAAAAAAAAAAAACCAATTTTCACTCAAATCATCATTAGTTCCAATACAACTAGAATGACCTATATATAGGTCCCAACATAAGAGAAAAACACAAAGACTAAATTGCCATCGGGGCTACAATCATGACTCAGCTCATACTAAGGGTACAATAGGAAACTCCAAAAATAAAAGAAGAAAATGCATAAATATCTAGAAATATAAACTCTGAATCGTGGCCGTCGATCTGCGCTGTCTCCGGCGATACACATGCTTGAACCTTTGATCGATGTCCACATTAGTATACCTCAACCTTTTTTAACATAGGCTGGATCTAAAACATTTGCTCTCCTAACCTAGTCATCGGAAGGCCGATGGTTTATGTGACCAAACCATCTAGGATGACTCTCTCTAATCTTATCTACCACTGGAGCTACTCCAACCTTTTCACCTACATAATCCTTTTGTATTCCGTCTCTAAGTGTAAAGTCACTCATTCACCTGAGCATCCTCATCTCTGCAATGCTTAACATAATTTTATGTTTTTCTTTTAATAGCGAACATTCTGCTCCATAAAGCATTGCAGGTCTCACCACTATGTTATAAAATTTCTCCTTAAGTTTAGGGCTAATTTTCTGTCACACAACAGACTCGATGCATTCCTCCTCTTCAACTCATATTTGTAGATATTTCTAACTACCCATAACAAATTTATTTAAGATTCAATAGCGTAAAACTATGCAGTACCCTTTCTCAGGCCATCCCCAAATTCGCCAACCTGATGCCATCTAGCTAATAACCGGATTTTGATGAGGATATACTTTTTTTTTCTTTGTTCTTCCCTGAAATTTCTTTTGACACATCATTTTTGGAAGATTTAGTTACTTTCACTTCTGGTTTTTGTTTGCATACCTGCATTATTTCACCCATACAATTGGCTCCTAAGAAACACGAAACAATATGCTGGAGAATGTTTGTATAAAGCACACTTCTCATTCCCAAACCTGCATCTCCATAGATAGTGTATCATAGAGGGTGTTGTGGTGCTATCCAATTTGCTCCGTGAAGCATCTGATTTCTATCTTCTGTCTATTTCCAAAACATTTTCTTTAAAAGTTTCTACCTCTGCAAGCATGGCCTTATTGACAACTTCTAGCAATAGTCTCAATTCTTTGGCGACCGTTGTATTGTGCCAGTATATAGCATTTCATACAGTTAATGTAGTTTGTAATCAGTAGTGAGATGATATATAGTCTCGGTTAGTAAATTCCCTTTTAAAGGGTTTTGAACTTTGCAGAATAATACAAAATATTCTAATCTGATATGGTCGCTAGAAAACTGAATATTCATATGAAACTTTAAGAATATGGTCCTGAACCCCACATAACTTCAAAAATACTTTTTTATGCATGTTAGACTTTCATCTTCTTTCATTTTAATTGTCTAAGTTAACTCTGACTGCCTAACTAGTTTCAACCTATTGACGCTTAATTGAAGAAACTAGGAGTGTTACTCATTATGGACCCTTTTGTCATTCTTAGCTTATTACATACCTTTTTCTTTCTTTTCAGGATACGTATGAAACACTCTACTTCATTGCTGACTTGCATGCGGTAAGTGTTCTTTCAGTATACTGACTTTAGAAACACTAGTATTGGTTGGAATTGTCATCTTAAGCTTATTCTCTTCTAATGTTTATTAGATTTAATTGTCCTCTTACAGTTCTTCCATATGCTTTATTCTAGTTGATTATAAACCATCATGTACATCAACTATTGTTATTAGGTTAATTTATTGACAAAGAAGATTTTTGGTCACATAATTGCTATTAGATATCCTTGGATGGTGCTTTCCATGAGTTGAATTAATAGAAAAGTGCCATGGTCTTGTTATTGTTTAAATAACCTAAATAACTCGACTTTCTTAAAGTATGGATATATTTGATATGAAATATAATGAGAATAGTGAGTTATACCATACGTGTAATGAAAAGACTTGCTTTCTTGTTTTGACTAATATAACTTTATAGAAATGTGCTAGATTTACAACTTCAATAAATTCATCATTATACTTCAGAAACAATTCTTAGCTATAAACCTGTTGCTCTTTCTTGGTAAAGCATCTTTTTTTAAAGATTTAATACTTTACGAGCCACCTATTAATATTGTTCTCTTTGGAAGATCATAATATGATCTGCTGAATGTCTAAAACATTTTTTTCTATATTAATTCCCACATGTATCTAGCTTCTGTGGAATGAAGTAACAACCTTCTTTTGTTTCTAGTAACATAGTTCGGAGAGCAGATAATATGTAGGCGCTTGTATGACTAGTTGTTTAAAATGGGTTATATACTTTCTGAAGTTAGGGAGAACTTGATTTCTGGTTGCGGGCTCGTTGTTTTTACTGCATAATGAATACTATCCTTTTAGAAGGCAGGCCTAGATGAATGATTATATTCTTTTTACAATTTTCTAGAGGTTATGGAATTGAATCATATAAGCCATGTCTCTGTAATGCACAGTTAAGGCTGCATATATAAAACCTTCCCTACAACACACAATGATGGGAAGTCTCTTGCAGTGGATATTCCCTTTTAATGAATATCATCTCCATCATCACATGTTTAATTCTTTCTTTAAATAAACTAAGTTATCATTGGATAATTATTCCTGATGTTTTCTCTATGGGCAACTGTTGCGAGAAAGGAAAGAACTCAGGAACAAACAACAGCAAAGAAAGGGGTGAACCCAATGTGAAAGAGGAAATTTTCAAAAAAAAAAAAAAAAAAGGAAAGAGAAAAAAGAGACGTTAGGGGTTGAGATTTTCATTAATCTTGAATGTTTAAAGATACCTTTTGAGATATTTGCTGGTTAAATGTCAGTTATGCACATAATCCTTTAATGGACTCTTGCCAAAACGGTTAAAGTACCATTTGGGTAGTTAATTATTTAACGGGTTGGCCAAACAGTCCTAATGGTTATTTTAAAGTAACCTTGCTTGACGGAACTTCTATTTGATAGTCTCAACGCAAAGAGTAAAACAATGAATTTACCTTCAAATACCCATGGCAACGAGGATCATGTAAGTGCTCATGCTGAGACAACCTGTCAGTCAATGCTCGAATAAAGAAGAAAACCCTTGTTGGTACATAATATTATTAAGCTTTTTTTTTTCCTGCTCAAAATATTGTCTGGAGCATCATGAACTTGCTTACACTGTCTTTTTAAAATTCTTTTTCCTACCATCTATGTTAAAGTATCAGAAAACTAACCATTACATTTTACTTGCGATTATAATTAATGAAGCAGAATTTCTTAGGATCTTGAGTTCAGTTACGCAAACTTAGGATATGATGCTAAACAAAAACACACACAGTATTATAATTACAGGCACCAATATTACTATATTAGCCTAGAAAATGCATCTCATTTTAATAAGCTTCGACAGTACAAATCTGTTCCTTTCAAACTAGAATATGATAAATAAAAATAAGTAGAACACCATCAAACTCAGAAGTTAGGGTGCTTTTTCATTATTTAACTTGCTCTAGCACTCACTCATAAAGGGTCTTGTGACTTTTAAGCCATGTAACAGAAAATTGTGCTTTATATTTTTCACAATTATAATATTCTATTTGAAACCATTAATTTTATCAAGGTTAATTTTTTCTAGGTTCCATTCAATACTTTAATACAAATTGAAATCCAATACGTACTTTTGTCCTTAATATTTTGAAAGAGAATAATAAAATGAATAAAGCATTATATTTTAGCAAAAAGTTTAAAATAAAGATCTGAATTAAGAAATGCATTGCTAGTAATTAGTGTGGTGCTTGCGCATTAAAGATATAATTATTTTAATGTAATTTAAAAAAGCATTCATTTTGAAAAAAAATGTTATAATGTTAATATTATAATTAATTTTATTAAGGTATTATAATATATGAAAACTTGAAAAACTATAATTGTTACTATTTTTTGAAGTTTGAAGAAAAATAAATATCTAAATTGAGGAACGTATCGTTAATAATTTTTGTAGTGTTTTCAATTTTGTGGATCATTTTTTTGTGTATTAAAGTAATAGTTATTTTAATGAAGTTTAAAAATTGTTATAAATTGAAAGTTGTGATTTAATATTATTAAGATGTCATAATATATGAAATCTTCAAAGAGTATGGTAGTTGCTATTGTTTGAAGTTCATAGAAAAACTCTGTATGTTTGTTACATGATAAAAGACAAAAAAGTCATCGAGCCACTTATATCATAAGTTTTCAATGCAGCATTGCTGCATGAATGATTATTGGATTCCGCCTAATTGAAAAATTGAAAGCGATAGAATTTTGTACATATGAACTTCAAATAAAAATCATAAAGGCGCCTAAAAACCTTTCAATACACTCAGAGATTGCACTAAACTTTATTGAGGCTCATTCAAGATGTTTCACACTTTCACTCCTTCAAGTAACTATTGTTATTGATATAGTACCTATGGTGAGTTTTTCATAGAGAAATAGGAAAATTCACGCATCACTATGGTCTAGAGCTGATAATTTACCGAAAACTTAAAATTGATCGAGATTCTTTCAAACTTGATTAACCTCACATTCTTGTATGAGTATCTTAAATTTTTAGTATTTTTTTATCACTTCAATATTTATAACTTAGATTATTTTTTGGGTCTTTCGTATAGTTGAAAATTATTATTATTATTAAATATATGGTTACATTTTGCTAAACATTCTTATTTGATGGGGTGTAAACTTTGCTAATTAAATGATTATTACATGCACATAATGTATGTATATATGATATACAAGATATGAATATTGTTGTTAGTAAAACTGATGAGGACATCGTCAGAGATTTCGACATGTGTATCTTCGGAGACACCGGAGATCGACGGCTACGATCAAGAGCTTATATTTTTTTTGAGTCATTTATGTAGTAGTTTATTTTATTTTCAGTTTTTACTGTTTTACCCTTATGGGTGGTCATTTGATGTTTTAGCCCCGAGGGCAATTTAGTCTTTATTTCTTTTCTTTTTTGGTGAGACCTATATATAGGTCATTTTTATTGTATTTGAGGGATGATGATTTGATAATGAAATTTCATGTGTTTTTTTTTATTTTTCTTCTTGTGAGTGCACTAAAGAGAAGGGAGAGAGAGCTTAAGGTGAGCAAGCGCAATACCCACCAGTCGTTGGAAGAGTCTGCGACTCGTGGTTTTAATTTATCTTTGTCTTCTCCTCCGTTTCCTCCACCCCATTGTCCAACTATCTCCTAGCTTCCACCACCGGCAATCCCCCCCACCCACAACTCCACCACCTCAAGTTCCAACCAACGGCCAAAGCCCCTCTTCTCCTACCCGTCAATAATCTCCCACACCAAACCACCTCCCAACTGCCGGTCAAGCCCACCCGCCACCCTTCCTTTCGCCTCGTCGCCTCCACCCCCTCAAACCACCGCCCCCTCATCCAATCAAGCCCCAACCCGCCGGCCTCCCCATTCCCTCACCTTGAATCCCACATTAAATTTCCCATTCAATACCTTCCATGTTTGGCCACATTATTTTTTTTGGAAAGAATTCGAATTCAAATCTAATTAATTTGAATTTCTAAAACTTCCTAAATCAACCCAAACCATTTTGGAAACCATTCACTCTAGTTAAAACCTGAAATTAATTTCAGATTTTAATTATTCCATCAATCATTAATGTCATGGCCCACATACAACGAATTTAGACACAAATACTCCTCTCTCTCTCATAGTCGGCCCACTCCCCCATTAATTTTCTTTAATCCTTGCCTCAAATAATCAACATTTAAGCCCCCAATTAAGGAGGATTAAATGCCCTTCCCTATTACGTTTAGATTTCAAATTTTAAATCTTTCCCTCCAAAAGCTCCCCCATAATTAGGAATTCAGAATCCGGCTGGCCCTAAATCTGAATTTAATTTCAGATAATTTTAATCTCCCTTTTTTCCACTCCATCCAAACCCGAGCACCAAAGCCAAGTGACGTCTCCCCATACTTTAGCCGGCCCCTATTGCTTGCTGCCCTCTGTTTTTGGGCAGTTATTGCTTGCTGTCCTGTGATCCCGGCAAGATTAACTTGCTGCCAAGCGATTCCCAAGACTGCTAGAGGTTGTCTACAGCCTCCGTTTATGCATAGCTGCTGTTCGAGCTTACTAGGAGTCAGCTACACTGCTGCTGATCAGATTTCTACGCTCCCATGCATGCAGACCAGCCCCTAAATTCATCCCATCACTGTCTAGACCTTCCATGATTGTTGTTTAGAGCTTCGAACACCTAAAACCTGCTGTTCAGGCAACCTGGAATGTGTAATTGCTGTCCAAGGATTGCAAGGTGGTTCCTTATCATTGAGGTGAGCTCTCTTCCCACTCTTATATCGCCTAACTCTACTTCGATTGTGGAATTATTGAGTCATAAAGAATTGTGTTAACTTCCTCCGCTAGACCCTCATGATTAAGAGAGTGATTAAGGGGATGACTTCATGGTAACTAATCTCATTGTTAATTTAGGGATTATCGTTGAAAATCAACCACGAACGCAATGCTAGATTAATTGATTGTTTTACTACCTTAACTCCTACGCATATGATTTAGCCTAAGCTGGTTTTATCGCCTTATTGTTTTTATCTTAGCGTTTAAATCGGCATAAGTTTTATTTAACATTGTTCTTGAAATATTAAGCGTGCAAATTTCTTTAAACAACTCATCTTCACATGTTTGTTCTACATCAAAAACACTGTTTCACTCTGCGCTTTCTGTATTTAAACAAACAGGGACTCTTGCGCAAAATATTGTAGTTATCGCTTTGAAAAAATTGTTTGATATTTCATGAATTCTTGCATCATATTACTTCTCATGGTAAAACTAAAGATAACTGGACTTAATTTTTCAATTTGATGTTGCTTGTTGAAAAATTGAGTCAAAATTAAATTATATGGAAAAATCTCTATTACTATTGAAGGGCAATGGTTATATGCATACATACATATTTTTTGTGTGTTCTCCTTATTGAAATTAACATGTTTACCTTGGATCAGGTCAAAATAATGTTTTTATAACTTTGATTCGAACTTAAGTCGAAATTTAAATATTTTATTTGGTGAGGATTGATTGCTTGCTTGACTTTCACTGAAGCATGATACCATTTTGAGTGTTGGAATTGTGAGTTTTAGATAAAAAGTTTGGAATAGGAAAAAAAAATAAAACTTTCATGTTAAACATCTATTTCTAGGCCGCATCACTTCACCGCTGCCATTCTAGATAATTTTTTCTCAACTCTTTAGCATTGCTCTGCCAGACTTCCTAGCTTTTAGAATAAAATGAGTCATTTGTAATAGTTTTCTTACTTTTTAGTATCGTATAAAACTGTCTTCACTGCTTTGAAAATGAAGTAGGTATAATAATTAAAGATAGGACCAGAATTGGAAAAAATTTGCTCCTTTCAACTCTACTAATATGTATAATAATATATAAGAGCGGAGAAATAGTAATCATTTGAAGGTAGTTAAATATTTCATTAAAAAAAAGAAGTCAGGATATCCTTACGTTTTTTCCCTTAAGATTTATTTGTTGCCTTTACAGTTGCTTTATCTTTGAGGACATATTGACACCTTTTTTTTTATTATTTCAGCACTTTCCTTCTAATTTATTTGGTAAAAATTTTAAAATTAATCAACTTGCTTGCATGAAATTCACCATGGTAGGCATGATAAAAGAAAAGGAGTGGGAGGGGGGATATTGATTTGATCCATGGTTAGGAAAGCGTAAGAAGAAATGTAATATTGATTGTTCAGATGAACATATTGGTATTACTTGAGCTGGAAAAAAACTTGTTTGGATGAAGCAGTATAAAAGAAAAAAAAGGTGAGATACGAGTAAATGATGCTTAGAAAACATTTTCTGAGAACAAAGTTTATTCTTTTATGTCACAACTTTCTTTAGTTCAAAAGATCCTGCATTTATATGGTTAAGCTAATTTTTATCTGCTGTTTGAATTTTCCGATTTTGTTGTATGCAGATCACTTTACCTTATGATGCTCCACAATTGGCTGAAGCAACTAGGAATACAGCAGCTATTTATTTGGCATGTGGTGTAGACACATCCAAGGTATCAAATCTGTAGTTCATTGTAACTTACCCTACCCTTGGTTATCCTCAAATGCGCTAAATGGAAAACATTGCTTTTGAACTTGGCTCAGGCTTCTGTATTTGTACAGTCACATGTCCATGCACATTTAGAGTTAATGTGGCTATTGTGTTCTGACACACCAACTGGTTGGTTGAATAGAATGATCCAATTTAAAGAAAAATCACGCAAGGCGGTGCGTTGCTGCTGTACGCAATGTGATCTCTTCATTTTGATATTTATTTTATTTGTTTATTTCAATTGCAATTACTTAATTTCTTGAGAAGCTAAAATAAACGCAATCAAATTTCAAACAAGAAAATTTTTGCAATGCTGTTGCAAGAACTATCACATGCTAGATCCATGATAAACTCCTATCTTGTCTGTTTTTTTTTTGGTTGACTAATGATGCAAGTTTGCATTAACAATTCATCAAGGTTTGTCATTCTCATTTGTCATCTAGAAGATGATAAGCATTTCAAGGGATCATATTTATCTTATGAATTTGTTCATCCAAATCTATTCTATGATATATATATATATATATATATATATATATATATATATATATATATATATATATATATATATATATATATATATATATATATATATATATGTTATAGCATTAAAGTTGCAGTGTGATAATTGAAGATGGGAAGATTGATTTTATAGATTGTATGAGAGGTTTATTTGCTTACTGTGATGGAGTTTTGTAAGCTCACACTCATTAGAAACAGAAAACAAAGGAATGATCTGAGGAAGTTTTGTTAATTCATTAGTTGAATATATATATTCTAGAAACCTATATATTTCCATATCTAAAACCCATTTTCTTTTATTTACCTACATACCATCCCAATCTTTAAATTACATCAAAAATACCATCTATGGCGCATAGAGGACCAAGGGAATTTTTGGCATCGTACAAAGCCAAGTCATTGCAACTGATGATTGTGAACTTGTTGCAGGGGAAGGAGAGGGTAGAGGGTAGGCTCAAGATGTCCGTGGATGGAAGAACTAGCATGTTTAGAGTGGACATCGTTGTTGGTGATGAGGTAGAGGACTATGGTGTTTACGATGTATGGTAAAGATGGAGGTAATTTGATATTGCAAGTCACTGGAGATGTGAGCATTGGAGTGGAGGAATAGTTGTTACAGGTGATGAGCAAGCTGGGGAGGCTGCAACTGGGTTCGATGTTAAAGGGAAAGGTATGTTGATGTTGATACAACTTTATATCTAGGTAGTTCAGGGTAGTGATGGGGTAAGGAGGAATATGGTTGGATGAAGAGTAGGTTGAGGTGTAAGAGGAGGGGTGTTTGACACCTATAATATATTTCTCACGCTAATTCGAGCTCGTTTGATAAGATCTACGATCGATTGATGAGACACCATGTGAGCGGGTTCAACGCCTCTCGATGCCACATGAAATCATCCAAAACATCATCCGCTTGCAAAAAAGAGTAGCACCATCGTATGTAGAACGCTTTCATGCATAGCTCGATTGGACGACGAAAACAACAAACTATGAGTAGGATGTTGCACAAACTTGTCCAAGCCGCTTTCGATCATTAAACAAACTATGTCATTGTGTTCATATTATCAAAATTATTCAAGAAAGACTTGCTGCGTTCAACTCTAGCGAATGCAATTGAAAATGGCAAACTATGAGTGACATTAGATAAAGTTGCTTGAACGATCTTCGTTTGCGAAACAAACCATGCCATCATATTCGGAACGTCCAACTTGTTAGGAAAGGACATTCATATAGGCTAGGTGCTCTTGCCTGCACAAGGAAAATGATGAAAATTTATTTGCAAACTCGAAACGAGGTGAAATTCGACACAAGCAAGTGACAAAAATTAGCAAGTCAATATGATTTTAAAATAAAATTTTATTTATTATTCTTATATTTTTTGAATTTTAATTTTAAATTTAGTAAATTTAAATAATTAAAGTTTATAAAAAATAATATTAAAAAATCAAATAAAAAAATTCAAAAGTCTTGAATCTTTTAAGGATAATAGTTCACTGGTTTTTCTTTTGCTGCAAATGGATAATCCTATATGTTTTTTTAATTTTAAGAATAAAAAAAGAAAAATTCTAAATCACACTTGCATCATCCCCTAATCGGCCACTCACTTGCTCGATCTTCCTAGTCGCATGCCTCTTCTCTTGCACACAAGTTCTCATAGTCGATCACGCTGTTGACTCACCACCCTTGCGCTCCCAATTACCCCCCCTCCCTATGTTTAGACAAGCTGCGAACTCGCCGACCAAGTGTCGCTGGCCCTATCTGTCTTTGTGTCGACCGGCCTGACTGATTGCCCCCCGACCCTAGCTGCTACTGTCCAGCTAGCCAACCGCCACTGTCCAAGTCACTAACAACTCCCTCTCTCTTTCTCCCTTCTTCCTTATTATTATTATTACTATTATTCTTAATCTTCTTCTTCTGTTTCCTCTTCTCGATATTCCTCCATTCTCATGCCTCTCTTTTTTCTCATTCTCTCTCTAAACGAGAGAGAGAGAGAGGAAAAATAAAGAAAGTTCTCTCTCACCCCTTTATCTCTCTTCTCAGCAAAAAACCTCCACTTCTTCCTCTCCACCACCTCTCTTCTCACCTCTTTTTTTCTCTAGGTAGAAAGAGAACTCTCAAAAAAAGGCCTCACCTTTCTTCTCTTTCTCTCTCTCTCTCTAAATGGAGAGAGAGTCATTTCTCTCACATCCTTTTCACTTTTTCTCTCTAAATATAGAGAAAGAAATCCCTTTCTCTGTCTAGGATATCCCCAAACTCATCTTCTCTATCTAAAAAGAGAGGAGAACCTCCCATTGTCTTAAAAAAATCATAAAACATAAAGTTATCCCAAAAGACCATAAAAATACAAAAAATAGTGTTTCTTGCAAGTTTCATCTTATCAACTTTCTCCGCTTCGCCTTTGTACGTGTAGATATAATATTATAAAACTTATAAAAGCCTCTAAACATCATTAGCGACACGTTCGACGTGATGAGTGGATCCCTTCATAAACTTTTCTTAGCGTCGTGGGAAGGAAAATTATTAGCGATCTTCGCTGTGTCGAACATGTCACTAACAAGGTTTTGTGGCTTGTATGAGTTTCCGAATATTTTATTTACATGCACGAATGTGAAACGGCCACGGTTGAGACAATGAAAATTGGAAGCAAAACACAATATTTTTTGTAAATTCCTTTTATATTTTTATTTTTTGTATATATTTTTGCTTTCTGATTTTTTTAAGAGAAGGTTCTACTTTGGGTTTGGGGGAAGTTATGGAGAGAGAAATATGAATTTCTTTCTTTGTTTATAGAGAGAAAGCAGAGAGAGTTGAGAAAAGAAAGGTGAGGGGTTTTCTTGGGAGAGTTCTCTTAGCTTAGAGAGAGAAAGAGGTGAGGAGAGATAGAAAGAGGGAGAGAGGCAGAGAGGATGTGAGGGAGTTTTTTTTGGAGAGATAGAGAGGGTGAGAGACTATTTTTTTCTCTCTCTATTTAGAGAGAAATAAAAGGGAAAGAAGAAAGAAAGAATGGAGGAAGATAGGGAAGAGCAAGGAGAAGTAGATTAAGGAGGGAGTGAGGGAGAGAAAGCGAGAGGGGATGAACTTTGCCTTCCCACCACGATGATTCTTTGTTCATCACCATTGCTGAATTTTTAATGACCTTGGTTCTAACATTACTCCTCGTTGGCTTTCTTCCACGCGGATGAGAGAAATAGTTTCGTTAAGTGATGGCGTGTCCTCTTTGCCGAGGATATGGACAATAACTTAATCAAATTCTGCATTTCGTCAAGCAAGAAAATCAGAAACTCTATCTTTTTCAATAAAGCACTTTAAGATCGCAGCATCCTCCGGACATATGGTTTTTATGCATTTGTGGTGATCAAGTTCTTGCCATTGATTTTGTAGAAGGGTGGCATACTCCGTCACGCTCTTGTTCCCTTGCTTTGTGCTTCCTACTTTGACTTTAATTTCAAAGATTTGAGCTGCATCTCGGGCTTTGGAGAAGGTCCGTCTGGCAGCATCCCATATGCCCTTTGCAGTGGAAAGGAACATAAATGTATCACGAATTTTTGGAGTCATGGAATTCCACTACCATGACATAATCATGGAGTCTTCTTCATTCCATGCCCCAAAATTTGGATCTCCTCCTTTTGGTCCTCCGAGGAAGTGATGTATTTTTTCCTTTTCCTTTTAGCAGGCTTCACAAATTTAGACTACTTTAAGTAATTCTTCCCATTTAGAAGCTAGGAAGGTTGCATGCTTTGGATGTTTCCTTTGTGCACCAGCGGCTCCTCAGTTTGTTTAATGCTCTGGGAGGAATTGATTTCTGACATTATGATAGTATTTAAGACTATATGTATGACATTGGGTAGCAATGAAGGCTTCCCAGATTTTTTTTTTTTTTTTTCATGTTCGACCATAAAAGGTTGAAAGGGAGTTTTTTTTTTAGGAGAAATCTTCCTAGTTAATTTAACCGGGCCGATCCGAGTCTTTAAAAGACTTAGTTTGGGTAACTAGGGCATGCACGCAGGGAGCTCGAGCGGGGTGTTCGACTTCCTTGCTTTGCAGGAGGCTTCTTCGGCTCCTTCCTTCTGTGAGGCTTCCATCGAGGGCAAAGCTTTGACTTCTTCTTCCTTGAGGTGGACTACCGACTTCCGGCTCCGGCTTCAGGCTTCGTTCGGTAAGGCTTCTTCCCGCTCAGTTCCCTCATCCCTTCGTGGCTCTGATACCATGTTACAGACGAGAATTTGAGAGGAATAAGAGGGAAAATCTTGATTTATTGCATACAACTATCCCTATTTATAGATATGTACAAGATGTCTTAACAAAGAAACAAGTAACTTCAAATTGATACATAATTGCCTCAATATGATCCTTCCTAATTCAACTACTCTTCTTTGGAAAGAAACCGTCGGGAGAGTAATTCCAGGTGGGATTGAGAGAGCTTCCACGGGTCATGCTTTGTGGCCGTGGGATTTCTTTTAGGTTGAACGGCTAGGATTGTAACATATACCAGTTTGATGTAGCCCAATTGAACAAAGTATAATTGAAAGTTGATAGGAATGAGATATAACTTTACCATTAAAGAAAAATTATATGAGATATAAGTGGGGAATCTCAATTAAAAACTATGAGGGATCGCTCACTGAAAATGAACAAGGATTCACTCACCCAAAGGTGGGAAGAACAATTAAGTTCCAATGTATGCTTCATCATTTATCTTACCATTATCATTTTTTCTACAGTTAATGACAGCATAAAAAGGCTTGATGAGGACCACAAGGCAATAAATTTGGCTTTTTTCAGTTCATATGATTAGATTCTATCCGTTGGACGAAGCAAATCAGTTCCAATTGATAATTCAAATCATGCGCTTAATTTATTGTGGATCATCAAGCTCCAAAAAATTTAGGATGGTGTCTATTAACGACGAAGTCCTTCACTTTTTGGAAATGACTTTGATGGAATTTGATTTATAATTGCTACAAATTAGCCATCTTTCATTTTTTGGATCAAGGAATTGAATTTAAAGGTCGGTCATTGTAAATTTTGCATCTTACACATTTATTTCATAGGGTAAATGTAATGTTCAATTGCTACAAATTTTACATCTTTCACGCAATGCAAGGAATTATCTAACCTATACAAGAAACAAATTGTAACTTGTAAGGTTCTGTTACTATTTGATCATATGATTTCCTTATGCATTTATAGAATTTTTTTTTTCCCAGTTAAATTACCAGATGCCTGTTTTTCCCAGATAAAGTCCTGAATTTGACCTTTTTTTTAAGGGCGATGAAAACGTTGGAGCAGCCCTTCTAACATATCCTGTCCTGATGGCTGCTGATATTCTTCTTTATCAGGTAGACCTATATGATTTTTTTTTTTTTTTTAGTTCTTCAACTTTGTTCTGTTCGTTGTAAATAGGCTTTCATTTGTCCAATCCATTTGAATTCACTCTATTGTCATTTGAATGTATGGTCCAGTTTGTTTTTGTTGAGTTCATTCTTTATTATATGTTCCCTACAGTGATTTTTTCTGGCCTTTTATTGACATATAGTTGTTTTGTGTTATAATTCAGTCTGATTTTGTCCCCGTTGGGGAGGATCAAATGCAACATCTTGAGCTGACTCGTGAACTAGCTGAGAAAATGAACCACCTGTATGGGGGGCGGAAGTGGAAGAAATTGGGAGGGTAGGTTTTGCTTTTTCATTGTCTAACATCTTGAAATTGGCCTACCTGCTTGTTTTTACCTTGGTTCTGATGTTATTTTCTCTGAATGTAGGAAAGGTGGTGCACTCTTCAAGGTATACCTCGTGCCTTCCATTTTCTTGTCTTTAACTCAAGAAGATGCGGAGCTGCTCTTTTCCTTGCTAAATATTTTAATCCTGGTGTCTCTGTATACAATTTAGGTCCCTGAAGCTCTTATTCAGCCAGCAGGTGCTCGGGTTATGTCTCTTACTGATGGTCTTTCGAAGGTAATTAATGACTATTAGTGTAGGAGAAAACCGTTGTTTCTCTTTTGTGCGCTTGTTCGCTGTCTGATAGAGCATCCTTTATTGTCTTTTACTAGACTTAAAGGCATCAAATGGTCATGAACTCCACTTTTACTTTGAAATACACATAAATATTGTTTTTTTTTTAATAAATTCTTCACCTACTGATTTTATGGTTGTTATCCGTAGATGTCAAAGTCGGCTCCTTCAGACATGTCTCGTATCAATCTTCTGGACCCAAAAGATGTAAGTGAAGATTTCAACCTTTTATATTTTGTTGCTTTTTCTATTGAACGTCTGAACCATATCTATTAATATTGCTGACGCAACTGCATTTTGAAATTTTTATCAACCAGACAAAACCATCAACTAGTGATTGAATTATCCACATATTTGTAAGTAGTTAATTAGTTAGAAAGTAGTTTATGGCCATTAAAATAATATTTTCTTCATAATTCTCCTTTTTGTTGTGGTTTTCAGATGGTTTTTTTCTTTGTTTTCTTGGTTTTGTTTTCTAAATTTATTCATTTGTCACAATTTCCTGGTCAATGACTGTCAATGGTCATTGAATTTTTCATTGTCCCCACTGAGACTGCACAATAGGCGGCAATTTATGGCCGTCCGTTTAAAGCATAGAATGTTAAACTTGGCATATAGATGAAATGCCTTTACCAGGCCAAAAATTTCAAGTTTGTATTCTTTGTAAGTTTTGATGGTATTTTCTTTATTTTTTTATTACAAATCTTAGTCGTCGTTAGGGGTGCAAACGAGTCAAGTCGAGTTGAGTTTAGGCCCTTATCGAGCTTGGCTCGTTAGTAGTTGAAAAGCTTCGAGCTCGTCTCACTGTAAACGAGCTCGAGCCGGCTCGCGAGCCATATGAGGGAATTTTTAAATTTAGGCAGAATTTTTAACCGTTAGGAGGGATTTTTAAAAATTAAGCGGGATTTTTAAAACTTAATCAAAATTTAGAAAAAAAAAAATGAAATGTTTAACATTTAAATAAAACTTAAGTGATTTTTTTAATATTTAAATTTAATAATAATTTTTTTAAATGTAAATATGTAAATATGATGAAATGTAAATGATACATGAGTTTCTCTTCATAATTTTTTTGGCATGCTCCAAGATGGTCCATTTGACAAATTGGGTGATTGATAGATAGTTTTTACAGGCAATCAAATCAGAATGTCATCATGATTTGATTGATACATGAGTTTCTCTTCAAATCAGGAGTATTTTTTATTTTTTATGGGTGAAACTGTGTTCATTTTTGTCATCATTGTTGCATTCGATCGAGCGACTCTGCATTACATATGGAGATCAATAATTATGTTTTCATTTTCAAAATAAGGGCATCTTCACTAATTTCCACATCATTCTTTTTTTATTAACAAATTGTTATTAGAAGCGGGTATTTTGATTGCATGTTCTTAAACGGCCTAAAAATACTGAACTTTCCTTAATTATATTCCATTTAGTATCCTTGAATCACATGCAATGATCAAAATACATTTTGTAGATTAGTATTCTATGAGGTTATTTTTAATTGGATGATGTTCGTTCATCTACCAAACGCTATGTTACTATTTCCATTCTCATTCTTTTAATCATTCTGCTGCTTTTCTTTGAATTTAGGTCATTGCTAACAAGATTAAGCGTTGCAAAACTGACTCACCTCCAGGGTTTGTAATATATCTCTACTGCAGTTGTTTTTCTTTTTCTATATTATATATTGCATGATTTGCTCTATGACGTTCATGATGCCTCCATGCGCTGCGCATATGTGACAATGCAGTTCATATTATTTCTTCTGTAATTTCATTTTTCTCTGCTTTTCTATACACCTGTGGTACTTTCTATGCATTAGGCACTGTAGTTGGTTTGATTACAGGGAATCTTCTTAATACTACTTGGTAGAAATCTTTAACTATATATATTCTAAAGTTTTGTGTCTGAATTTCATTTATTGTTTAACTTGTTTCCAAGCCCTTGCGTTGAGAAATTTTTTTTGTCTCATTAACCTTGGTCTCTCTCTCTCTCTCTCTCTCTCTCTCTCTCTCTCTCTCTCTCTCTCTCTCTCTATATATATATATATATATATATATATATATATATATATATATATATATATATATATCCTAGACCTCGTAGATTATGTTTATAATGGATATCTATCAAAACATAATAAAATGCAAGTTCTTCATCGTGCAATTTCAAAATTGTTTTATATAATCATTTGAGAGGATGTTTGGCTTGTTTCGAATGAACTGCATGTAAAATAAAATCTAAATGTTGGCTAATTGGTTGCATGTAATTTGCAACAGATTTGTTAAGAAATTGAACCATGAAGTTTACTTGCTTAAAATTAAAGCAAAAATGAAAATCTACTTTGCATGCAAACGCATTATCTTGTATAAGTTTCAACAATCCAAACAGCCCTGAAAATATTGATAATGAAATCTACCAGTACGAATGATGTAATGCGTTATTAATAGCATCATTCAGCTATTACCTCAAATAAATAAATGACAGCAGAAGAAGTTGAGATACTTCAGTTTTGTAATTAACAAATACGCGAGGGCCCTTATGAGAACATTTTGAAGATGATGGATCTTTATGAGAGCTTATGCAATTGGAAGGCGGTGGGACACATAAGAATTGGGTTTTAAATTATGTGTGGGACTAAATGGATCTGCCATCTGCAACTTTGGTTAGGATAGGTCTTTGTTCCGCCCGGCTCAGGAGAGCTGAACCCAATAGTGGGGGTGGGCGGGAACCAGATTAGCATGTGGGATTCCCCCCCTTTTGTGGGGCCCAAAAAAGCTATAATTCATTATGTAAGGAGAAGTTTAGGGAGAGAAAATTAGGAAAGTTTTAATGATAATTGGGAGGGAATTATTTAGAGAAAGAGTTCAAAATTGAGAAGGAATTAATTAAGAAAAGTAGATTGATTTGGGAGGGAAGTAGGGGGAGCCTATTTAGGGCTAACTATATATTATTTTCAGTTTATGCAATTTATTTCTTCTGTAGTTTTGTTTTGAAATAGTTCCTAATGGCATCTAGGATTTGTAGGAGAGCCCATCTACCTCTCAAATACTAAATCAATTGTATCTTGCTTTCTTGTTGAAGTATTAAAAAAAATCAGTCCATATCTTCAAGTTCCTATAGTTTTCTACCTGTTGTCTTGTTGTTTTTACTTCCAAGATGCATCAGTCTTTAACTGACCGAAGATGGTATCAAACATGGGATTGACTGAACATTGAAATTAGGTGCAAGTCCTTTTGAGCAAAGGTCTGTTATTTAAGTTAATTTGGTTGAGCCCTTATTGCTTTGTGATGAGATCCATTATTTAAGAAAATTTGGAGAAATAAATATGGTCTGTTTTGATGATTTTTCCTGTACCTCCTTGTAACAAAATGCTTTCAATGAGTGTTGTAGTTATTGAAAATATAGTGTGAGGCTTAAAAGTACGCTCTTGACCGTTATAGAGTTTCTTCATACTCTTGTTTGTTACATTTTCATGGTGCTACAATTGTGTCATATATGTTATCTGCTTTCATTTGATTATTACTTGATATATATGACAACTAGAACAGTTTTCGGTGAATTTTATACCAGATTGGAATTCGATAACCCCGAGAGACCTGAATGCAACAATCTTCTCTCAATTTATCAGCTTGTTACTGGCTGGACTAAAGAGGCAGGGTTTCTCTTCACATTCAAACTTCTTTATTGTCCTATCTTTTACACATGGTAGATTTGAGCATACCTAACAAGTGTGGTTCTAGATACAACATCTCCAGTTGTCAATTTTCTGACTTAGATGAAACTCCCAAATACTAAATACTTGGCTCTTTGGAATACTTTCATTTTGTATTTGCCATCCATACTACAAAAAAGTTAATGAGTTCTTTTTTTTTTTTCTTTAACAGGAAGTTGCATTAGAATGCCAAAACATGAATTGGGGGACTTTCAAAATAGTCCTTACAGATGCTTTGGTCAATCACCTGCGCCCAATTCAGGTTAGTTTTAGTATATGCATATTGATTTGCTTCAAAAGTTATGAATGATGCATTCACATGAGCTACTGCATGAGAAATATAATCATGCATAGGAAAGATTATTCTGTGCGGACGATGGCTCCCGTCCGGTACCGCTTGGTATTTACTTAGTGGTACCTGTGCTCAGTAACCCGCTCGATACACTTTTGGGGTGACGTGACACATTTTTATTAGTCTCTGAACGATGTTCGGACTCCGCACAAAATAATTTGCCCATGCATAGACCTTTGCACTAACAGAAAATATTTCTTCTACGTGAAGGTGTGTCGTTCGCTAGTAAATCTAAAAGTTTGTAAATATTGTCTTCGATTTTCATTTCAATTTGTTTATCTTATAGTTTATTTTATATGATTAATAATTGTTTTTATTAGTTTTTAAAGGATCTTCACTTGTTTTTTTCTGGACTGCACCTCCAATTAATCATTTTTTGCAGAATCGTTATGAGGAGATCATTGCAGATCCGGCTTACTTGGATCAGATTCTATCAGATGGAGCTGCTAAAGCAGCTGAAGTAGCTGAGTCAACTCTTACTAATATTTATCAAGCAAAGGGATTCTTAAGAAGAAGTTCAATAGTTTAGTTCGAGTGGTAGTTAACATTCTTTGATCAGCTTGCTATTCTTTTGATGTGTAACCATATTTTAAGAAGCAACAAACCCACTGAAACCTTAATTTTTAAAATTTATTATTTTTGACTTTTTTTTTACTTGACATTTTCTATGTATTAAAAATGTTGCTTTATCTTCTATATATTTAAAACTTGAATTTAGATTTTAAATTTAATATAAATGTTTATAGAGAAATTATTTTAAGATGACTTGAAATCTTTTTTTTTTTATTTATTTATTGTTATTTATTTATTTATTTATTATTACTTTTTTTAAGGTAACTTGAAATCTTATATGATACTTTAATTCCATTCTTTCATGTAGAAATGCATATTGAATTTATACAAAAGGGCACATTAAAAATGAACATCAACAAAACAAAGACAGATTTCTTGTAAAATAAGATGCAATAATAGACATTTAGTTGAATCAACACAAATACAAATTTCTATTAAGAGAAAAAAAAAAAAAAAAAAACAGAATAGAGTAGTTCAACAATAAAAAAAAAAAGTTTACCACGTTCATTATATTACCATATAATATATTAAGGCTTCCTTTGGAACGGTTTTCATCATGCTTCTTAAATCAATACAAAAAAATCAAGAAGAAAGCCGTCCCAAACGAATCCTACTTTACCTCACTTTTTACTGCGAGTGGCATGAATGTCAAAAAATTTAAGGGTAGAACAAACTATAACAATACGCTTCTCTCTTCATGCCCAAAACATGCCTAAAATAATCTCATATTTATGATTATTGAGAAATAAAGTACATATATAAACAATAAAAATACAATAAACAACAAATTTGAACCTCAAATGATTTACTGTACTGCATCAGAAGATACCACAATCTCAGCCTCACCAGCCCAACTCTTTTGTTCAAGCACATCAACATCACTAACTGGATCAGTAGGAACAAAATGTTCTCTCTCTCTTCTTAGAAATCCATAAACCTGCTTCAAATTTCCTCGTGAAGGCCTCGCATTCACTGCAAACTTGCAGATAAATACAAGCCGCCTTCTCATCTCCCATTTTGTTATGATTGTGGACTTGTAGAGCTTTCCGTCATCAAAACAACCTGCACAGATATATGATATAAATAAAGGTAGGTAAGCAAGGTTAAATCTGAGCTTGCTAACAACTAAGGGTATAGAATCAATGAGATGAGATCTTGATTGGCTTGGTTCATTTAGTCATTTACTACTGAGCCAAAGTACAAAACAAACACAAGTTTTTTAACATAAAAACTTTGCTTAAAGAGTTCACGATCGACAGTCAAACATGAATGAGAAGTTAAGTCCAACACCATCAATTGAAAGTTTGACTGGAGAGTGCGGGTGTATGTTATGTGATGCTCCTGTCAAGTAAAAAATGATCGATCAGGCCCTTGGTTGTGCTATCACATTCATTTAACAGCTTATCAATGCTGTTCGAGAAATTATTATGTGCGTAGTTCGGACAGGAGAACCGTCCGAATTTGTTGAGTATTTACTAATTATTTGCCGAGTATTTATAAATACTCAACAAATACTCACAGAATCCGTGAGTATACTCAACAAATACTCAAAACTGAATATTTGCTGAGTATTTACAAATACTCAACAAATCTGGCCTGTTCTCCTCGTCCGGCCTCCGCACGTAATAATTTCTTGTACAAGTGAGGCAAGATGAGCCAAATTTATGTAATCTTTGGAAAAACCAAAATAAATTGAGTCCTAACAAAAATTGAGATCAAAGCCACTTACCTGCCATAAAGCTTGCAATCCAAATATAAAATGTAATAAGTTTTTAAGTCATTCACATGCGTGCATGCACGCCTACCAAAGGTATTGTGGGAACTCTTCCTGGGGAATTCTATTTATTTGACAAAATCTTTAATGCGAGAATTTGACTTTTAATAGGACACAATGGAGAAAAAGGATTCATGTAGTCGATCCCACGTAGTGGGATAAAGGCTTGATGTTGTTGTTGTTGTTGTTGACAAAATCTTTAATTCACCAGTGGTGGATAGAAGCAGGTGCCAAGAGTAATTCAAAACACTTAGAATTTGTTTTAAGATGCTCACAAAAGGAGGAGGAATCCAAAGCTAACAAGTTTGCAGAATAGTTCTTCCATTTACAATAGGATTATCGAAACATTGGAACAATAATTTCAAATGCAAAAATGTGAAGGAAAAATTTTTAGGTCAAGACATACTAATCAAAATTTGATTAGGATGAATTTTCTGGCAATTAAATTTAATTTAAGATGAATACATTACATGGTTAAACAATCAACTCTTGTATTGCAATCATCTCAAAAATTAATACAATAGCTAAAAGATCTTTGATGACCAAATTTGAATCACAATATCTAACTCAATTTTTTTTCCATGTAAAGCATATCGATCACTTAGCTAAGGAATATAGGTTCAATTAGTGAAACAGTAAGTCTCAAATTTTAGAATTATTTAAAGATTAAAAGACAAGAAAATTTGTAGTCTTCAGGTATAAAACAAACTGAATATTAGGTACGCTCAAGAAAATATTAATTTATTTTGCATATGGAGGGTACCATGCCAACTATAAGAAATCAGCCAATAACTTAAAAGTCATGTTCTAGAGAAAACTATTGCTCTTTTTTTTTTTTTCACAAATTATGTAATAATTGGAATTTGTAGACTAATAAGTTCATCAACTAAAGCATAATCACATTGCAAACTAAGTTGCACCGATACGGATACGGCGATACGGATACGACACGATACGGATACGCGACACGCCAATTCTTAAAAATACAGGATACGGATACGGCGCGGATACGGCATTATAATATATAAATAATACATAAAAATTAATAAAGTAATCAAAGTGTAATATTTGAAATGACAAAAAAATTGAAATAAAAGTAAGCATTAAGTATTGAAATGTCTAGTACAACAACAAAAACAAGAAGATAAATTGCCCAGCACATGAAATTTCAACTATTCAATAGAAGGAATGATAGGATTAGCTTCTTCAGTGGTTTGTCTTTGAGTTTCTATATCATCTTCAATAAATACCGAGCGGTACCGAGTTCCAATACCGAGTGATACCGAGTTCCAATACTGAGCAGTACCGAGTTCCAATACCGAGCAGTACTGAGTTCCAATACCGCTCGATACCGAGTAGTACCGAGCAATACCGAGTTCCAATACCAAGCGGTACCGAGTTCCAATACCGAGAAGTACTAAGTTCCAATACCGCTTGGTACCGAGCAGTACCGAGTTCCAATACCGAGCAGTACCGAGTTCCAATACCGAGCAGTACTAAGTTCCAATACCGCTCAGTACCGAGTAGTACCGAGCAATACCGAGTTCCAATACCAAGCGGTACCGAGTTCTAATACCGAGCAGTACCGAGTTCTAATACTGCTCGGTACCGAGTACCGAGCAATACCGAGTTCCAGTAACGTTCGGTACCAAGCGGTACCAAGTTTCAATACCGAGCCTATGATTAAGAAAACGAAGAACGATGAAGAAAACGAACCTACACTGCTCACGTCGCCTTCACTGTTCGCGTTGTCAAGCCGCTTCGTCGACGAAGGATGATCCTATCGACTTTAATGCTCGCGTCGTCAAGCCTCTTTGTCGACAAAGGATGATCCTGTTTGCTTCTATGCTCGGGTCATCGAGCCGCTCCTTCAACTATAACGAAGAAGATGAACACGTGTGTGGAAACGAAAAACCTAGCTCTTTGAAATGTTTCAGCCGCATAAATGAATATGGATATTGAGCGGAAACGGAGGAAAGTCGAAAAGAAAAGGGTAAATCGTGGCTCAGTGTTTTTTTAATAGGACACGCGTATCCGATACGCATGTCCAGTCAAATTTAAATAATATTTTAATCGGACACGGCAAGGCCGTATCCGACACGTATCCGTGCCGTATCGGAGGCGTATCCGTATCCGACATGTATCCGATACAGCATGCCTCGTAAATAGGAGTATCCGTGCAACATAGATTGCAAATAATTGAAAAGGAAACTACATCAAACCTTTATCCCACCAGATGGGGTCGGCGACATGAATCCTTCTTCTCCATTGTGCTCTATTCAGAGTAAAATTTTAATTTAAATCTAATAAAAAAATCATTTCAAATACTTTATAACCAAATCTTTTTAGGTTTGCCTCTACATTTCTTAACATAGGTCATATCTAATACATCTACTCTCCTAATCATGTCATCGGATGGCCGACATTTTATTAACCAAACTATCTAAGGCATCTCTCTCTAATCTTATCCGCGACTTGAGCTACTCCAATATTTTCACGTATATACTCGTTTAACATTTTATCTTTATGTGTAAAACCGCTAATCTATCTAAGCATCCTCATCTCTGTAACACTTAATTTTTTGCTTCTCTTTTAATGGACAGCATTATATGCCATAACGCAAAGTAGGTCTCACCACCATCTTATAGAATTTTTCCTTAAGTTTGAGGGATACTTTTCTATCATACAATAGGCCTGGTGCATTGCTCCACTTCAAACATCAAAACTTTAATTCTACTAATAATATCCCCATCTATTTCACCCTCACTTTAAATAATCAAATAGGAGTTATAACATATTCTAAGGTCACTACACAATAAAGCTAAAATAGTACATAATGTCAAAAAAGAACATTATTGACATAAAAATAGACTTTCATAAGACTTTTTGAACTAGATTTTACTCGAATCAAAGAAAAATACAATGAATTAATGTTATGAAGTATTTACAATTTTTTTATTTATCCAGAGCACCCTAATTTACCTTAATTAAAGTCTCATTGTCACGAATTTTTTCCCAAATTGAAGTTGTAATAAATAAAAATATAACAATATGCGCGACAGTGTGGAGGAGAGTGACAATCACTTTTATTATTTTAAACAATAACAGATGCCTATCACGCAAGAATAAAAGACAGAAAGATATGGAAACAATCCTAAATAGTAGATTCCAGACGAATAACTATAATAAGGGAAAGGGAACAAATAAAGGGAAAACTTTCAATAAGGAGATATTTTAAGACAGGCATGATGAAGACAGAAAGGAAGAAGAATTCTCCTCTGATTAAGATTGAGGTGAGACATTTGCAGTAAAATGTAATTTAATCAAAAGAGAAGGTATTTGCACGGGGAAGTAGAAAGTTATTTGAATATTTTGAATCTGCCATCGGTTTACTAATATGATGGATGTACTGCTGCTCGATGTAATTGTATTGCTTCAATTGCAGATATCTCACCCATCCTGATCAGTGATCAAGATGTTATCTTTTTAGTTTTTTTTTTAATCTAATGGGAAATATGTTGAATTCAAGAGTTGGGATTTCATAATTCCGTCACTAATATAAAATACAGCTTTTGATGATTTTGCTTTGGATATACTTCCAATCTTTCAACTTAAGCTTTGAAACGGCATTCTGAAACAACTCATAATACATCTACATTGTATTAAAAAAAGCTTTTCATCTCCTGAGAAACTTTGTGGTTATTAAAATGGCAGGAAATTACGATGAGTCGAAAATAAGAATGTTGAGGCTCGCCAAGAATTGATGGCTTTTGATTCAAAAGAACTAACACTAGCTCCCTAAAACAGTGCAGAATAAATTTACAATTCATAATAAGATGGGGAAATGCCTGACAAGCAAAACCATGTGACGGCTACAAAAAAGATTCGAAACACAGGGAAAAAGGATCTCCAAATGCCATGGAAAGAAATGTATTAATCATCTGGATCAACAAAAACAGTTTAAAGATGTTCCTTTCAAAGTATCAACATACCTTCCTCGTCAAATAAGGCTGCTAATATAGCAAGGCACACACATATGCTAATGTCTTCTCCTGAAAGAACAAGAGAACATATTACTTTCAAGGTATATAACGTTCATACCACATACAAAACTAACAAATATAAAGTAAACAACCAAACATTTAAATATTTGCATTTAGTAGGATTGGCGTACAATTGAGTTAGTAGAAGATATAAACATTTCAGCCACCTTTAATGTGGCAAATCTTTCACCCTATAATGACTATGAGAGAGAACTAGGCAATGGACAAGTCTTTCCCTATCCTAAGAGCATGACATGGTTATTTAACTATTAACTTTCTTAATTTTTGTTCTCTTTTCTCTTTCTTTTTTGTTTTATTTTTATTTCTTTCTTAGGTTTTTTCCCAATGGGGTAGTTTAGTAATTACTTGTTTCTTTAATCTTGTGGGTTCCTAATAAATACCTCATGCTTATTTGGAAGAGGGAAGTTTTTAGTTTTCAAAAATTTTGTTTTATGTTATCCTGAGAATAGGGTGGATTCCCTAGATGCCGAGATATACTTTCTCTTCCTCATGGTTGTCCCTTCCATCTTACGACAGTGCTATCCTGTTTTGAGCAGCTTTCAGCGGTTCTGGGAAAAAAATAGGGTTCAGACTACTTGCTGGGCTGAATTCCAGCCACTGAATCTATTGGTACTGGTTTGCCCGCCATTTCTCCTAGTTGTGGGCTCCGAAAATTCGGCCCCGGCCTCCGATCGCTTTTCTTATTCGGTGAGGGAGTTTTAACAGACTAAGTTCCGGGGGTAAATTTTGGAAGGCAGATGGGTTTGTAGATAAGACACTACCCAGAGATTTCGCCCTCATTTTGTGAGGACTTTATAATCTGAGTTCTGGTTTCCTATAGGCGCAAGCCCCTATAGTTAATTACCCCTCCCGATCACGAGAGAGAACTTTCGATTAAGGCTAGTCGTCGATCATATACGTAGAGTATACGTGTTATCTGGCATATAGTAGCAGCAATGGGTTTAGATATTGGTAGAAATCGGATTTGGAGTTGGGTATTTGGAAATGTTTGAAAAGTTTGGAAGATTTGATATTTAAAATAGAAATTTCACCATCGTGCACTTAAAGCGGATGGTGGGGGAATGGATGATGGACCCGATCAAGATCCCATGGTTCCGTCGTCCCGGGCCATCGTGGTCCCTGGTCTACTTAGTCAGAGGAGGTAGTCGACCCAACCTGACAGAAGGATCCTTGTCGGCAGCCATGGGTTGCTTCGTCCAAGGGGACCTTGTAGACCTGGGTTGGATGTTTGTCTAAGGGGACAAATTTAAATCCACCTTAGCTTACAGAGGGCTTTGTGCCCTATCGATCATATCCTATTGATTCATATCTCAAGGATTTAACGCCATTAAGGAGCGTATTGGCTCTGGCCATAACCGCTATCTGTGGTGCCATTTGGCGGCAAAACCACTCGGTTCAGAGGGCCCCGGGTCATAACCGTTTACCTGCAGTGCCATTTGGCGGCGAAACTGCCGGTTAGAGGACACGTACCACGTCCTTACTGGCAAGAGATTGTTTGAGAATGGATCCTAGTGATATTTTCGACTAGGCATTTGGCTCTTTGTGAGCTGAAGTAATATTTCATATTTGTCCGCCTCAACAAACTGTTGCAGAAGGCGGATGGATTTTTGCTTTAAGTTTTTGATGGATTTATTTCAATTTTAAATATTTTTGGACTTTTGGGATTTTGAGATTTTTGGATTTTTTATGGGTATTTTGGGTGGAGCTTTGGATGGCATTGGAAATTATTTGTGAATGGACCCCTCCGGTTGAGATAGACATTCAACACGGCCATCATCGGGGTGTTTGGGGGTCATTTCCATTTAAGGCTTGAACCTTGTCGACCCTATCAACTTATCGATAGGGGATCGGGTTTCTCGTAGGCTTTGTGCCTTTTGTTTAGTGAATTCTCTTGATTTTAGGCTTTGAAGGCCTAAAAAGAATGTATTTAAACAAATACACCGTTCGATACAACCGTGTATTTTGTTAGGTAGTTCGAATCTTGTCGACTTCTATTGATCCGTATAGAAGGATCGGATTCGAACTTGAATTCACTTGTCAACCCGCGCAGCATCCATAGGCGTCACGTGTGTACCAATAACACGCTCGCCAGGGCCCATGCGGGTTGAGATTGTATTTACCCCTTATGTACCTATGTGTATACAAACTAAGGTGCACGTGCAGGGGTACTTTGAAATAATTATAGACGCCTTCTGTCTGCTTGTACGAATGTTGCAGATCCGGTGGCGTTGAGTTGTAGATCGTAGATGCATGTATTTGTTGAAGCCCTTTGGGCATTTACTTGTAGATTGTGTGTATGTAATAGATTTTCTACGATAGTTCATAAGAGATCGCCTTTCATTCATCACAAACACCCCACATCTATCACAATTATTTCAAATCATCGATTTGCATGATTGGGATGAACATCGTGAATCAATTATTGTCCTCTATTTGTAAGCTTCATTATTTATGAAATCATGAGGCATCTTCTATAACTTTCGTATTGCTTGTAAGCAATTTGTGTTTGTAGTCTCATTGTCCACTGCAAGTCATTGTTTATTTGTATGATATTTGAATAACTCAAATATTTTCTTAATTATGACTTGCATCCAAATTAAAGTGATAATTCTTTATCATTCCATTGGAGATTTCTTGTATCAAGAGTATAGACAATCCCTTTTCCACTTCTTTCTTGCATTGGTTTGTACGGTACTACATTCTTTGAATATGAATTGTTGTTGTCTATGAAGCTCTAACATTATATCCAATGTGTACCTCTTGCATTTATTTGGGAATTGCTATCTCACCACTCATAACTTCACTTTAAGCATGATATCAAGCTCCTTCATACTTGGTTCCAACTCTACACTATTAAGAGTTTGATTTTATATGATTTGTTCGTTCAAGTTCAAACATCTTATGGCTCATTTGGATTCCTTGTGCTATGATTCAACTTAAATTCTTATGGATCATTCAATTCATGATTCGTTATCAAAAACCCTTCTTGATATTACATGGTCCAAGTTCAAAGCATATGATCAAGTACTTGAATTCAAATGTCCAACTCAAGTTCTCATTCTTTTGGAGTTCAAAGTGCAAATTCAAGTTCTATGCCCAAGCTTCTTAGTGATCATGTTGAATTAAAGTTCTAGTTTAGTCTTTTAAACTCCTTTGGAAATTTGAGCCTCTTATATTTGATTGAATTCAAGTTCAAAACAAGCCTTCTGGATGTTCAAATAAAGTTCGCTGTAATTTTGGCTTGTTCATGCTCTCCATATTCATTTAAAGTCCTTGCAAGTTCAGGATTAATTTTAGTTCAATTTTATTTCATTGTTCATTTGAGTCCAAATTTTGGTTCAAGTCCGGTCCCACAAATCCACCATTGTTCTTTGAATTCAATCAAGTCCAGGTACGATTTCACCCGAAATTTCGGCAGCCTCCCGGCGTCTCCCCCGTTTAGGGGAAAACTACGAGAAACTGGGCCTTTCCCACCACGCGCAATAAAGGCGTGTATGGTAGGTGTCCTCTAACGAGGACACCGCGGCCGTGATTTTTGTTCCTCCCACCACGCGCAATAAAGGCGTGTATGGGGTCTTTGACGGTACCTGTTTAAATGACACAATTTGCTTTCCCCCCGCTCGGGGGTACTTATGAGTGACCCCGCCTCGCCGTAGGTGCCGCACCGGGGTCCCTTCCCACCATGTGCAATAAAGACATGTATAGGCGGTTTTCCGGTGCTCCACGAACGTCGAAGTAGAGTTTAGGCGATTGCTTGCTTCGTCGTAATCAACAGACCGGCGTCCCATCCCACCACGCGCAATAAAGGCGTGTATAGGAGTTTTTCCGGTCTGCTGCAAACAACGACGCGAGAAATCTGAGTTTAGAAGATCCATACCTTCGCGAGCTTTGACGGTGTGGCACGAGGATCGAGGGAGAGAGAGTGGAGGCGACTGTCCGCCTCGTCGTAGGCGTCGGACCGGGGTCCCATCCCACCACGCGCAATAAAGGCGTGTATAGGCGGTTTTCTGGTCCGTCGTACACGTCGAGGACGGAAGCCTGAGTTTAGGGGGTTATACCTTCGAGGCCGGTGGACCGGCGGTAGTCGGTGAAGGCTTGGAAACCGAGGCGGGTGAAGGTAAGAGGCATGCTTTCTCTTTTTTTTTATAATAATAATTAATTGATAATTATAATTATACTTAAATAATTATATTTATTTAAAATTAATTAGAACTAATCAATATTAATTAATCTTAAATTAATTAATATTATATTAATTAATCTTAAATTAATTGATATTATATTAATTAATCTTAAATTAATTGATATTAATTAATTTAACTAATAATAAATAAGTAATAATTAATTAAGATAAATATAATTAACATTTAATTAAAGTTGCTCTTAATTACAAAAATAAAATAAAATAAAATAAAATAAAATAAAAAAAAAATCCCTCTCTCCCTCCCTTACTCTCTGTTTTCGGGATTTGGCCGCAGAAGATCAAGAACGGGAGAAAGTTAACTTCACGCCCGCGAGCTCCTGTTGATGCTTCCGATCAAAATGTTAACTTCCGATCCGCAGGGAAGGGAGAGTCGTGGATGGAGCGAAGTCAGACCAGCCACGAAGGAGTCGAGGCAGCGGCGGGATCAGCTTGGGCTATAGGAGGCGATGGATGGCTCCCTGGGCTGGATCGGGCAAAGGCAGCGGGAGGAGAGGAGCTCGGTTTGCTGGAATCGGCTGAGGTAAGGGAGAATCTCTCTCTCTCTCTCTCTCTCTCTCTCTCTCTCTCTCTCTCTCTCTCTCTCTCTCTCTCTCTCTCTCGGCTTAGGATCGGCACAGAGCAGGGGAACGGGAGGAGGTCGGGTTGAGTAGGGTCGGCGTCGGGATCGGAAGAGATGGAAGAGGTCGGTCGAGTATTTGGACGGGAGTGGCGATCGTATTGTGGAGAGGAGTTCGTGGATGTGGGAAGAGGAGTCGGAGAAGCAGTCGTGTGAGATTTGCGAATGGAATTGGGGGAGAGCGAGAGCAGCGATCGTGTTTTAAAGGCGGAGGCAGAGGCGGGCTCGAGGCGTGCGATCGAGACATGCGAGGCGACATTTCGGCGCCGTTGCAGACTGCCGATAGGGTGTAAGCAGGATTTTTGCCAGGGATTCGGGATGGGCTTCACGCACAGGTAATGATTTTAGGCATTTTTTTATTCTTCTTTTTATTTTGTCTTAACCGTTGAGGTCAACAAATGCCCCCCAACAAATGTGGTACGTGTTTAGAACGAATCACGTTTGTTGTATGCTGATTGACCCTGTGGATCTCTAGATATTTATTCTAGATGTCACACAAGGGATTTCATTTAGTGGATCTCCAAAAGTTCATTTGGATGTCACACTAAGATTTTCATTTAATGGATATCCAAAAATTCGTTTGGATGTCACACTACGATTTTCATTTAGTGGATCTCCAAAATTTTGCTTGGATGTCACACTAAAACTTTATTTCTCCATAGATCTCTTGGATGTATCAATAAATGTTTCAGATACTGATTTCTTTCGTCCTGTGCTTTGTGCTGTGGACATTGATGGAGAATAATCTGATTTGTCTTTAATGATTTATCAAGAGATTTGTGTTCCTTCGGCCCTATGCTTCTAGCTTTGGCGGGCTTGTTGAAGGAGTAGATGCCGGTGACCTAAACCCTTAGATTTGTATTAGGTCGATGGCAAGAAGTCATCGGTCCAGAGCTTTGTGCATAGCGGACTTGTTGATGACAGAATTCACCTTGTTCAGCCTTGAGCTTTGTGTGAACTTTGTGATAATTTCTTCGGTCCTTTGCTTTGTGCTTTGGTGGACTTATTGAAGAAAAATTCCTTCGATCCTCGCTTTGTGCTTTACGGATTTGTTGAAGGATTTGCAGGTTCTTGATTCAGTTGATAGTACCGAACGTAGGTAGTATCTTGATCCTTAACCACTTGAGAAGACTTTAATCTGAATCACTCGAGTTTATCAGATCGGGAGAGCTGGAATTTGATAGCTCTTTGTCCTCTGGTTGCTGAAATGGGGGTTCCTCTACTGCGGCCTTTCTTATGGCTTGTTGAGTAGACGGAGCTGCCAGCGATCCGGCCATATTTGGGCTTGTTGGATCCGACCTCTTACACCCGTTCAGGCTTCAGACTTGAGCTATGGGGATTGCGCTTCCCAATGCTGTTTTTGCTGAAGTTGACAGACATGGAGTCATCCTTCGTGGTTTTAGATTTTGGAGCCTACGAACATTCAGTAGTTGCTCGAGACTCATCTTCCCTTAGAACTTTGATTCTCCAGTCATTTGAGAGAATTCAGTGGACTACGATCACTTGAACTGGTCGAGTTAAATCTGCCTTCGTGCTTCCTACAGTCCCTACTGACGGGTTGACGAAGTGGGGGTTCCGCTACTACGGCCTTTCTTATGGCTTGTTGAGTAGACGGAGCTGCCAGCGATCCGGCCATATTTGGGCGTGTTGGATCCGACCTTTTACACCCATTCGAACCTTAAGCTTCAGGCTGTTGAAAGACTTCAAGCTTTTCCGGCTCAATTTGTAGGAGTGTGTAGCCACAAAAGTCTCTTTCTTGACCTTTGAGCCTTGGTTTTGTTGGAGGAGGTGTCTCTAACTTTTGAAAGGTCACCTGCATATACTTTGGAAAACAAATATTTGTATTCTTTAGCATAAAAGAATATCTGAATTGATAATTTTAAATATTTATTCGGGGATCTCGGCATGCAGCGCGATGTCGACTCGAATAAATATTTAAAATGCCCCCTGTCTCGCAGGGACATTTTAGAATGGAATTAACTTTGGAATATAAGATTTTAAATATTCATTTGGGGATCTCGGCGTATAGCATGATGTCGACCCAAATGAATATTTAAAATGCCCCCTGTCTCGTAGGGACATTTCGGATAGGCTTTGTATCTTTGAGATTTTAAATATTTATTCGGGGATCTCGGCATGCAGCACGATGTCGACCCAAATAAATATTTAAAATGCCCCCAGTCTGATGGGGGATTTTGAAACGCGTTCTTGCTATACAAGAGAATTTCAAAATATGAGCAAACATGCATTAATAAATATGCATATAAAATTTTGATTATCACAAAATACATTAGACATAATATTTTATGCATGATACTTCTTTAAATGTCGTCCGTTGATAGGTGGCATAGGCCTCTGACCGTTCAGATCGATCAACTGATATGCTCCTCCTTGGTACACCTTCTCGATGACAAAGGGACCTTCCCAATTGGATACGAATTTGCCACCAATTTTTCGGTGTGGAATGATTGGTCTTCTCAGCACCAGGACCAATTCCCCTTCTTGAAATGATCGAGGACGCACCATTCGATCAAAGGACTTTGCCATTCTTCCTCGGTAGATTTCCAAGTTTTGTTGAGCTTGTAACCTGAGTTCATCAAGTGCGTCGAGCCCTTCCACTCTGAGGCGGGCATTTTGCTCTTGAGTGAGATCATTCTGAATTGCTACCCGGAGTGACGGTAGTTCAATCTCCAACGGTAATACGGCTTCAACACCGAACACCAATGAATAAGGAGTGGCTTTCGTTGGTGTTTTGTAGGTCGTACGATAGGCCCAGAGAGCTTCTGCCATCTTCGTATGCCACTCTCTTTTGTTCTTGGTGAGAATCTTCTTCAACAATTTCACCAGCGTCTTGTTGAAGGCTTCCGCCAAGCCATTTGCTCTTGGATTGTATATGGATGAATATCGCCAATCGATTTTGTGTCGATCAACGAACTTGTAAATTTTTGTACTTTTGAATGCAGTACCATTGTCCGAGATTATGCGGCGTGGCACACCAAATCTGTAGACTACATTGTGGGTAAAGAAATTGATCACATGCTCTGATGTGACCTCTCTGAATGGAGCTGCTTCTGCCCACTTGGAAAAGTAATCCGTCGTTGCCAGAATGAAACGGTGTCCCGCTGATGAAGGCGGATCTATTGGCCCGATTATGTCTGTGCCCCAGCATTCAAATGGCCAGGATGCTACTGTTGGATGTAGAGGATTTGGCGGTTGATGTATAACATCACCGTGGATTTGACATTCGTGGCATCTCTTAGCGTGGTCGATACAATCTCTAACCATAGTCGGCCAATAATAACCCATTCTCTTGATTTTGGCAGCCATCTTGGGACCTGACTGATGCGCTCCACAAAGTCCTTCGTGGACTTCTGATACCACTTTATTAGCTTCCTTGATCCCTAGGCACCTTAGCCACATTTGATCAAAAGCTCGCCTGTATAGCGTATCATTGACAAATGCGTATCGCAATGCCCTTTTTCTAATTTGTGCGGCCATAGACTTTTCTGTCGGGAGTTTGTTTTCCTTGAAGTAGTCAATGAATAGCTGTCTCCAATCATTTTCGACTTCAATATCTAAACAATGCCACCACGATTCTGAAGTTTGACTAGCTTTATGTCTCTTGGCCACGTGATATTCTTCTGGATAATTCTCCATAACAATCTGATGGAGAGGTTGAGAGTCAACTGGAGTTTCATCATGCTGACTTGAATCTGGAATTCCTTCTGCCCTTGGGAATTGTAACAGAGCGGGCTCCAAGACCCTACGAGTGTAAACCCCGATGAATAAAGGCCTCTCCTCGTTGATGTTCGTCATTTCTTTGGCTAATTTGGCCAGACAATCTGCTTTAGCATTTTGTCCTCGAGGAACTCGAGCCATTTTGACATTTGGTACTTGCTTCAGAAGCTCGAGGGCTCGCCGGTGATAGTGGGCCAATTCGACTTTGCCAACCTTATAAATGCCGAGGACCTGATTTATCACGAGCTGAGAATCACCAAAGATTTGAAGATGTTGGATTCTGACATCGATCGCAATCTCCAACCCTGCTAATAGAGCTTCGTATTCGGCTTCGTTATTGGTCCGAGGTTCAGTCAAACTGAAAGAAAATCTCATTATGCCTCCCTCAGGTGCTACGAAAATGAGGCCAATTCCGGCTCGAGCTCTTGCAATATTTGGAGGTCGGATAGGTCTAACCGACGATGCTCCGTCGAAGTACATTTCCCAGAATGGTAGCCTTTCATTCTCCTCGACCTGCATTATCTGCTCATCGGGCAAATCATCATTTAGTGGAGAATCAGCCGGGATTGGGTGTGCAGCAAGAAAATCTGCCAAGGCTTGTCCTTTTACCGCCTTCTGTGGCATATATATGATTTCAAACTGCAATAACAATACTGCCCACCTGGCTAGACGACCTGTCAACGCTGGTCTTGTCATCAAGAACTTCAGCGGATCGATCTTTGATATCAGTGTGATTTTATGAGATAGCATATAGTGGCGGAGTTTCTGAACTGCAAAAATCAGCGCCAAACAATGCTTTTCAATTGGGGAATAACGGCTTTCTGCTCCAATCAACCTTCGACTGATGTAGTAGAGCGCATTTTCTTTGCCTTCTTCATTATTCTGGGCCAATAGTGCTCCGAGGGACTCTTCTAGTGCTGCTGTATACAGTATAAGAGGCTTCCCTGGAATTGGCGCTGCTAGAATGGGCGGATTCAACAGGTATTTCTTGATACTATCAAATGCTTCCTGGCATTCTGCGTCCCATTTGAAACGGACATCTTTCTTCATTAGCTTAGAGAATGGCTGGCACCTACCCGATAGATTTGATATGAATCTCCGAATGAAAGCCAGTTGTCCTTGCAGCGAGCGAAGCTGTCGAAGGTTCCTTGGTGGTGGCATCTCCGTGATTGCCTTAATTTTGTTGGGGTCGATCTCTATTCCTCGATGACGAACAACATACCCCAGGAATTTGCCAGAGGAAACCCCAAAAGCACATTTGAGAGGATTCATCTTCAGATCAAACTTTCTGATTCTCTCAAATACGATTCTGAGATCTTTTAAGTGATCATTTCGGCCAAGGCTTTTAACAACAAGGTCATCTACATAACACTCGACCTTTTGATGTATCAAATCATCAAATATGTGAGTCATCGCCCGCTGGTAGGTGGCACCAGCGTTCTTCAAGCCAAAGGGCATGACTGTGTAGCAGAAAATTCCGATGGGCGTTCTGAACGATGTATGCTTTTCATCCTCGGGCGCCATCTTGATTTGATTGTATCCTGACGATCCATCCATGAAGGAGAACATGTCGTAGTTGGACGTATTGTCCACCAGGAGTTCGGATACAGGGAGTGGGAAATCATCTTTTGGACATGCTTTATTGAGGTCCCTGAAGTCGATACAAACACGAATTTGCCCGTTTTTCTTCTTTACTGGGACGATATTGGCAATCCAATCAGCATACTTTTCTTCTCGGATGAAGCCTGCCTCTATTAGTTTCTTCGTTTCTGCGATCACCTGTTCTTCAATCTCCAATCTCATTCTCCTTGGAGCTTGCTTGACGGGTGCTACATCCGGTTTGATTGCTAATCTATGAACTGCTACGTCAGGGGATAAGCCGGGCATCTCAGCATATGTCCAGGCAAAGCAATCCCTGAATTCACAGAGAAGTTCTTTTATTTCTTCTATTTGGTCTTCGGGTAGAAGAGAACTAATGAAGGTTGGGTGAGGATCCTCCTCAGTCCCCAAGTTGACTTCTTTTAGTTCATCCATAGTGGATGCCTGTCCACCATCTTCAAGCTCTTCTGGTGCAGGTTTGGCCTCAACTGGTTGATCATCATAATCATCAACTTCATACGCCTCCTCATCACCATCATCCTCAGATTTAATTTCCCCACATGTAATTGCTTGGCAAATCTCGTTTCTGGGGTACTTTCGTACAATAAATCCTAGACCCTTCTTTGCAAAAATATCCTTCTTCTTTATTGAGTGGGGATTTCTTCGATACCAGAGGCTCAAGCAGAAACGAACTTGCTGTTTAGAGGAACGAGTTTTACCTCGCTTTCTCAACATTCTTTGAATATTTCTAGTATTGTACCTGGGAAATCTCGTAGGTACTAATTCCCCGGAATCAACGAATGTACGAAACCAATCTCGATTTATCTCCTCTTCGAGTTTCCCGGTTGAATAAAATAGACTCGCTGGTCCACCTTTTTCTTTTAGGGGAGGTACGTAGAATGTCACGAGTTCTTCAACATATTGTATTTCTCGTGGAGTTACTTCTTTGAAGTGTTGCAAGGGGATACGTGTGACAACGAGTATACTATCTGAGATTGACAGGCTGTCTATTCTTCTGGAGAACACATCCTGTACTGTGTTCATGTAGATAGAATCGTAGTCATAATCATCATTTGAATATTCGACCTCCATACTCCTTTTGGTCGTTAACTGACGTATCCTCTTGGATTTTGTAGGGGTGGCATCACTTTCATCCGTGTCACTCCCCAAATGAGGTATATATTTCCTTTCTTTTGAGATGGAGGATGCTTTGGGAAGAGTCGGCGTTGCCTTCTTTCTCCCCACCTGCTTCTTCTTGTTCTCTTGTTCAGGTTGCCTTGCAACTTTTGGATCTGATGCTTGGGCATTGAGAGAGCCCGATGGCTTCAACTTCTTTGGAATGAAGTACTTTGCATCTTCATATATTTTTACTTCATGAACTGCGAAGGGTTGGATGTCACCAGAGATCCTGAATTCCTCTCCATCCCTGAGGTACTTCATGCATTGGTGTAGTGTGGATGGGACGATGCCGTACTCATGCAACCAAGGACGACCAAGGAGCGCTTTAAAGGCAGTATCTGCATCAATCACATGGAATTTGGCATCTGTATGAAGCTCTCCAAATGTGAGGGAGAGTGTAAATGATCCTAGGGTCCTCTGCCCCTTCTCATTGAAGCCATGTACCATTAATTTATCTGATCCAAGATGCTCCACATCGAGGCATAGTGATCTTAGTGCTTTCAAGCTCATTAGATTTATAGATGATCCTGGATCGATTAAAATTCGACTAATCATCATCCCATCACTTTCTGCAGTAACATACAAAGGACGGTTATGATCTGCAGTCCCGAGCATCATGTCTTCTTCGGAGAAAGTAATGAACGGCTCATTACGAGCTTGTAGAACCTCAGTCAAATTACGTTCAGCAAAATAAGCCTCGTATCTTTCAGGATCTTTGAGAGCCTGAATCAGAGTTTCCCTAAGGTCTTTAGACATTACTAAGGCATCATATATGCTGAGTTGCGCCGGAATTTTTCTCAGATGGGATAAGATATTATAATCCACCCCGGTGGTTGAATTATTCTTTTTCTTGGGATCTTCAAGGATAATGTCATCGTTGATAATTATCTCTTTTCCCTTATCTTTGTTAGGAGCCCCTTTCTTTGGTGGAGGCGGCAATATCTTACCACTCCTAAGTTGCACTTGGTCAACTTCTTCTGGTTTAAGTTTTTTTACTGGGATATTTTCTTCAGAGTCGGCCATTGTTGCGTCCAGGGATTCATCTGTTGATTCAGAGTCACCACCCAGATTTATATGTCCCATTTGCGATGTTATATCGGGGTCCGACCCATCTTCCTCTGGAAAGTACAAATCCTCCTCTGAGCTGTAATCCATTGGCAACACCATCATACAGGATTCGGAGGGTACTTCTTCAGCATATTCTTCTTTTGTCCAGGAACTCGGTGCCACCGAGATGACCCGACATACTTCTCTTGGAAGAGAATTCTCACCATCTTCTCCGGCTTCCTCAATGTTAAGCTCTGTCATGAAGTCAGCAAGCTTGATAGGTCGCCTCACAGTCTGGTAGTACTCATCCAAACTGTCAATAACCCTTTGAGTTGCGGTCTTTTTCTCCTTAGGCTTCTTCAGTTTAGTCTTCTTCTTGGAGGATTTCACCCTTCCAGACTTTGAAGTGCCAATTTGGGTTGAAAACTGTTTAAAAGTAGAAGCTCGTACCATCGGCAGTGCCTTCAAATCTATCATTGGCTCAATAGGAGACTTCCACTTTACACCTGAAACTCCTTCAAGCTGCTTCAACATTTTCACAGTCTTCTTAGAGACCGCAGTCTCCCACCGTTCTTCTTGAGCTGACTTCTTTTCATTCCTTCTTTCTTCAACCAGGGGTACGGAAGAGGACGTGATCACCCGAGTTGATTCCTTTCTAGGGTGTGACAATACATTATCAGACAATGTGATCTCTCCCTTCTGATATTTTCTTTCAAGCCAATCCTTGAAGATGTAGCAATCTTCAATAGGATGGCTGAGTACCCGATGATATGGGCAATAATTTGGGTCACCAGTGTGCTTCGACTCTTCGGGTCTCTTGCATTCAGGCAGTTCTAAACCCGATTTCAACACTTGTCGAAATAATTTGGCGACGCACTCCCTCTTGAATGAATATTCTTTATTCATTTTATCTTTGAGGGATTGAAACGTTTTATCACCAGTTCCTATTGCTTGTCTCGGACGTTCTCCACCACCTTGATAAGTTCGTGGCTTATCATTTCCCCCTAATATCAGCTTCGGTTGGGGGTTGGGGTTGTAGACTTGTTTAGGCTTTTCTTGATATTGCATCGGCTGTTTGCCTTTGTCTACATTGTAAATCACTTGCCTTTCTCTATCAGCTCTGGAGAAGAACGTAGAGTCGGCATCACCCCTTCTAGCACCCGGGGCCTTAGCCTTCTTGGGCTTATCAGAGTGATTTTCTGATTTGGACAAATTCAGTTTCTCAAATTTGGTCACTCTGTCGAGCAAGTCTTGAAATGTGTTTATCGTAGCCATGCACAGGAAGGGTTGCATCTTGTCATCAATGTTGCCCATTAACAACTGTACGGCATGCTCTTCTTCTAACTGCTGTTCACATTTCATGCTCAAGTTTCGCCAGCGAGTGATGTATTTAGTCACTGATTCTTCTCTTTTTCTCTTATCCAGAGCGAGGTCAGCGATCGTGATCTTCTCTGTTGCACTGGCGAATCTCTTCACGAACATATTTTCTAATTCTGCAAAAGTCTTCACAGAATCGTTTGGTAATTCAGCATACCATTCGAAAGCAGTTGCTGTCAAACTGCTGACGAATTGTCGGAAGAGTAGGGCGTCATTTCCTCCTGTGTTCCCACAGGTGGCTTTAAACTGTGCCAGGTGTTGCCTGGGGTTGTTATTACCGTTGAAAGTATTGAACTTTGGTACAGAATACCCTTTTGGGTACGGTACTTGGTCATATTCAACAGGATACGGACGACCTTTGCCCACTAGTTTCTCTGCCTGATCAACAGCTATGATAGCCTTGATCCTTTCTGTGATAATCCCTTCCAATTGTGCAGCGGTCACAGGTTCGGAAGTACTTGCAATATTTTGTGGGGTGGGCTGACGGATGACATTATGAGCCTCGTGACCATCTTCAGGAGTGCCCCGTACTCCTGAGACTTGAGGCATTTGGAAGTTTGGAGGATCCGAAGGAGGATTGGGCATGGCACCAACAGCAACAGTTCTCTACATCATCTGCATCATTGCCCCCATCTGAGCCATCATCTCAGTCATCTTCTCATTTAACTGAGAGATTTCTCTATCTTTGGCTCTCATCTGTCGCCTTATATGTCTTTGCATGTTTGCAAGTGTGACATCCTCGTCAGCAAAGGGATTCTCTTCAACCTCTTCCCTTTCTTCTTCTGCTTGGGATTGACCACCTCTGCCAGTGGTGGACCCAGCTTCACGACGACGTCGATAAACTCGTCTAATCGGTGGTTGTTGATCGTCGTCATCTTCACCGTCATCGTAGTAAACTTCTTCATTAACATTGGTATGTCTCACCATATAAACAACTTCCATATCCAGAGTGTTATTTATTTCTTGCATTTCTTCTTCTAAATTTTCTTCCAGAAATTCATCAATATTTTCTTCCATATTTTCTTCCCCTTCGAGGTATTCTTCTATATTTTCATCCTCTTCAAGGAATTCATCTTCTTCAATGTTGTCTCCCCCTTGCACATTTCCTTCCTCTTCTAGTACTCGGATCTTCGAACGGCACCGCCACTGGATTTCCGGTTCTTGGTTAGGCACGGGGACTTCTTCAATCAATGGGCTGCGATCGAAGTTGGTCTCTTCTTTTGGAGGGGATGGAGGGCGACGGGATCCCTTGGAGGATTCTCTAAGGTGTCTACCGTCTGGAGGAATGTCATTATGGGTTCCTTTTGGGGCCCACTTCTGACGTTGTTTGTAGACTTGGGCGGATCTCCGGGAAGCCTCACCAGATGTCACGCCCAAATTAGTTCATCTTTCTCTCCTTTCTTTCTCATTTCTTTGAGGCTTTGGCCTCCATACTTGTTTTCCTTTCCACCGGGACCTTTCAGCGGTGGATCCCTGAACATATGGTTCAGGTGTCACACCCCAATGTTCACCGCGTGGGGTATATCTTCTTTCTCTTCTTTCCGCCATAGTAGATAGACGTTCTCTTGGCGGAGTTCTCCTGGCCTCGATCACCAAAGGCTGTTGGAATTTCTTTTTCTTCAGACCCTTCTCCTTTACAGTCTTCAAGACTCGATATACTCGAGCTGACAGGGTCTCAGGTTCACTTCTTCTAGGAGGGGCTGGGGCTTCAGGCCGTTGCTCCCAAAAAGACTTTTTTAGCTCCCCAGTAGAGCTATTTCTTTTGACCCATTTTAGATCAGAAAATTTATTCCTGGTGGGAACATTGACTTCAGGCTCTTGGGCCGACAGATTGGAAGGGTGAACAGGGAGTTGTTGATGTTGAGTTCGGAGCTCAGCATTCATCTTTCTCCTTTGTCTTCTCGTAGGCCTCCCTCCAGATGAGGAGGCCACAACATCGTATTTCCCAGGCGCAAATAACCTGGTCGGCAGGGGTGTGGTGTTTGTAGTCACCACAGAGACTCTTCCACCATTCACAATTCTTCTGGTGGTCAGGACCTCGGGCTGTGATAGCCTCTCGAATACAGAAACTCTATCACGAGTATTTTCAGTAAAAGATCGTTGTGCTGGCAGATGCACACGACGGGTGACAGCTTCAGTAGAATGGGGCCTCCTGGCAGGCCTTTCAGCATTCCTTCCATTCACAGGAATGGCGGCAGTCCTTGCAACGACTGCGGGAAAATCAACACTACCAAATTGGATGGTAGCTCCAGTGTTCCCGGTCTCAATAATAGCATTCGCCAGCTGAATCCTGGCTCCTTGTCCCAGTTGGACAGTCATTGGCGTGTTCTGTAGATCCATCTGCAAAAATGAAAGGCAAGGGTTAGTGATCAGATCTGATACATCACCCCGCACTTTCAAAATGCAGAGACTTGCACAGAACACAAAAACAAATATAGACAAAAACCATTAGCATAAGCAAGTAACAAAAATAATTTTAAAATTATGTTGAATGCCAAATGAATTTGCTAAATGATCATCATTTTTTTTTTAGAAAATTCAAAGTTTTGAATTATTAAAAGATCATTTTGAAAAACTCAAAATTTTGAGTATGATTTGATATAGCTGCTACTATAGCACTGAGACGACTAGCCAAAGATGGAAAGAGAAACCAAACCCCAGCGGAGTCGCCAGAAATCTGTGGGCTCCGAAAATTCGGCCCCGGCCTCCGATCGCTTTTCTTATTCGGCGAGGGAGTTTTAACAGACTAAGTTCCGGGGTAAATTTTGGAAGGCAGATGGGTTTGTAGATAAGACACTACCCAGAGATTTCGCCCTCATTTTGTGAGGACTTTATAATCTGAGTTCTGGTTTCCTATAGGCGCAAGCCCCTATAGTTAATTACCCCTCCCGATCACGAGAGAGAACTTTCGATTAAGGCTAGTCGTCGATCAGATACGTAGAGTATACGTGTTATCTGGCATATAGTAGCAGCAATGGGTTTAGATATTGGTAGAAATCGGATTTGGAGTTGGGTATTTGGAAATGTTTGAAAAGTTTGGAAGATTTGATATTTAAAATAGAAATTTCACCATCGTGCACTTAAAGCGGATGGTGGGGGAATGGATGATGGACCCGATCAAGATCCCATGGTTCCGTCGTCCCGGGCCATCGTGGTCCCTGGTCTACTTAGTCAGAGGAGGTAGTCGACCCAACCTGACAGAAGGATCCTTGTCGGCAGCCATGGGTTGCTTCGTCCAAGGGGACCTTGTAGACCTGGGTTGGATGTTTGTCTAAGGGGACAAATTTAAATCCACCTTAGCTTACAGAGGGCTTTGTGCCCTATCGATCATATCCTATTGATTCATATCTCAAGGATTTAACGCCATTAAGGAGCGTATTGGCTCTGGCCATAACCGCTATCTGTGGTGCCATTTGGCGGCAAAACCACTCGGTTCAGAGGGCCCCGGGTCATAACCGTTTACCTGCAGTGCCATTTGGCGGCGAAACTGCCGGTTAGAGGACACGTACCACGTCCTTACTGGCAAGAGATTGTTTGAGAATGGATCCTAGTGATATTTTCGACTAGGCATTTGGCTCTTTGTGAGCTGAAGTAATATTTCATATTTGTCCGCCTCAACAAACTGTTGCAGAAGGCGGATGGATTTTTGCTTTAAGTTTTTGATGGATTTATTTCAATTTTAAATATTTTTGGACTTTTGGGATTTTGAGATTTTTGGATTTTTTATGGGTATTTTGGGTGGAGCTTTGGATGGCATTGGAAATTATTTGTGAATGGACCCCTCCGGTTGAGATAGACATTCAACACGGCCATCATCGGGGTGTTTGGGGGTCATTTCCATTTAAGGCTTGAACCTTGTCGACCCTATCAACTTATCGATAGGGGATCGGGTTTCTCGTAGGCTTTGTGCATTTTGTTTAGTGAATTCTCTTGATTTTAGGCTTTGAAGGCCTAAAAAGAATGTATTTAAACAAATACACCGTTCGATACAACCGTGTATTTTGTTAGGTAGTTCGAATCTTGTCGACTTCTATTGATCCGTATAGAAGGATCGGATTCGAACTTGAATTCACTTGTCAACCCGCGCAGCATCCATAGGCGTCACGTGTGTACCAATAACACGCTCGCCAGGGCCCATGCGGGTTGAGATTGTATTTACCCCTTATGTACCTATGTGTATACAAACTAAGGTGCACGTGCAGGGGTACTTTGAAATAATTATAGACGCCTTCTGTCTGCTTGTACGAATGTTGCAGATCCGGTGGCGTTGAGTTGTAGATCGTAGATGCATGTATTTGTTGAAGCCCTTTGGGCATTTACTTGTAGATTGTGTGTATGTAATAGATTTTCTACGATAGTTCATAAGAGATCGCCTTTCATTCATCACAAACACCCCACATCTATCACAATTATTTCAAATCATCGATTTGCATGATTGGGATGAACATCGTGAATCAATTATTGTCCTCTATTTGTAAGCTTCATTATTTATGAAATCATGAGGCATCTTCTATAACTTTCGTATTGCTTGTAAGCAATTTGTGTTTGTAGTCTCATTGTCCACTGCAAGTCATTGTTTATTTGTATGATATTTGAATAACTCAAATATTTTCTTAATTAGGACTTGCATCCAAATTAAAGTGATAATTCTTTATCATTCCATTGGAGATTTCTTGTATCAAGAGTATAGACAATCCCTTTTCCACTTCTTTCTTGCATTGGTTTGTACGGTACTACATTCTTTGAATATGAATTGTTGTTGTCTATGAAGCTCTAACATTATATCCAATGTGTACCTCTTGCATTTATTTGGGAATTGCTATCTCACCACTCATAACTTCACTTTAAGCATGATATCAAGCTCCTTCATACTTGGTTCCAACTCTACACTATTAAGAGTTTGATTTTATATGATTTGTTCGTTCAAGTTCAAACATCTTATGGCTCATTTGGATTCCTTGTGCTATGGTTCAACTTAAATTCTTATGGATCATTCAATTCATGATTCGTTATCAAAAACCCTTCTTGATATTACATGGTCCAAGTTCAAAGCATATGATCAAGTACTTGAATTCAAATGTCCAACTCAAGTTCTCATTCTTTTGGAGTTCAAAGTGCAAATTCAAGTTCTATGCCCAAGCTTCTTAGTGATCATGTTGAATTAAAGTTCTAGTTTAGTCTTTTAAACTCCTTTGGAAATTTGAGCCTCTTATATTTGATTGAATTCAAGTTCAAAACAAGCCTTCTGGATGTTCAAATAAAGTTCGCTGTAATTTTGGCTTGTTCATGCTCTCCATATTCATTTAAAGTCCTTGCAAGTTCAGGATTAATTTTAGTTCAATTTTATTTCATTGTTCATTTGAGTCCAAATTTTGGTTCAAGTCCGGTCCCACAAATCCACCATTGTTCTTTGAATTCAATCAAGTCCAGGTACGATTTCACCCGAAATTTCGGCAGCCTCCCGGCGTCTCCCCCGTTTAGGGGAAAACTACGAGAAACTGGGCCTTTCCCACCACGCGCAATAAAGGCGTGTATGGTAGGTGTCCTCTAACGAGGACACCGCGGCCGTGATTTTTGTTCCTCCCACCACGCGCAATAAAGGCGTGTATGGGGTCTTTGACGGTACCTGTTTAAATGACACAATTTGCTTTCCCCCCGCTCGGGGGTACTTATGAGTGACCCCGCCTCGCCGTAGGTGCCGCACCGGGGTCCCTTCCCACCATGTGCAATAAAGACATGTATAGGCGGTTTTCCGGTGCTCCACGAACGTCGAAGTAGAGTTTAGGCGATTGCTTGCTTCGTCGTAATCAACAGACCGGCGTCCCATCCCACCACGCGCAATAAAGGCGTGTATAGGAGTTTTTCCGGTCTGCTGCAAACAACGACGCGAGAAATCTGAGTTTAGAAGATCCATACCTTCGCGAGCTTTGACGGTGTGGCACGAGGATCGAGGGAGAGAGAGTGGAGGCGACTGTCCGCCTCGTCGTAGGCGTCGGACCGGGGTCCCATCCCACCACGCGCAATAAAGGCGTGTATAGGCGGTTTTCTGGTCCGTCGTACACGTCGAGGACGGAAGCCTGAGTTTAGGGGGTTATACCTTCGAGGCCGGTGGACCGGCGGTAGTCGGTGAAGGCTTGGAAACCGAGGCGGGTGAAGGTAAGAGGCATGCTTTCTCTTTTTTTTTATAATAATAATTAATTGATAATTATAATTATACTTAAATAATTATATTTATTTAAAATTAATTAGAACTAATCAATATTAATTAATCTTAAATTAATTAATATTATATTAATTAATCTTAAATTAATTGATATTAATTAATTTAACTAATAATAAATAAGTAATAATTAATTAAGATAAATATAATTAACATTTAATTAAAGTTGCTCTTAATTACAAAAATAAAATAAAATAAAATAAAATAAAATAAAAAAAAAAAATCCCTCTCTCCCTCCCTTACTCTCTGTTTTCGGGATTTGGCCGCAGAAGATCAAGAACGGGAGAAAGTTAACTTCACGCCCGCGAGCTCCTGTTGATGCTTCCGATCAAAATGTTAACTTCCGATCCGCAGGGAAGGGAGAGTCGTGGATGGAGCGAAGTCAGACCAGCCACGAAGGAATCGAGGCAGCGGCGGGATCAGCTTGGGCTATAGGAGGCGATGGATGGCTCCCTGGGCTGGATCGGGCAAAGGCAGCGGGAGGAGAGGAGCTCGGTTTGCTGGAATCGGCTGAGGTAAGGGAGAATCTCTCTCTCTCTCTCTCTCTCTCTCTCTCTCTCTCTCTCTCTCTCTCTCTCTCTCTCTCTCTCTCTCTCTCGGCTTAGGATCGGCACAGAGCAGGGGAACGGGAGGAGGTCGGGTTGAGTAGGGTCGGCGTCGGGATCGGAAGAGATGGAAGAGGTCGGTCGAGTATTTGGACGGGAGTGGCGATCGTATTGTGGAGAGGAGTTCGTGGATGTGGGAAGAGGAGTCGGAGAAGCAGTCGTGTGAGATTTGCGAATGGAATTGGGGGAGAGCGAGAGCAGCGATCGTGTTTTAAAGGCGGAGGCAGAGGCGGGCTCGAGGCGTGCGATCGAGACATGCGAGGCGACATTTCGGCGCCGTTGCAGACTGCCGATAGGGTGTAAGCAGGATTTTTGCCAGGGATTCGGGATGGGCTTCACGCACAGGTAATGATTTTAGGCATTTTTTTATTCTTCTTTTTATTTTGTCTTAACCGTTGAGGTCAACACTAGTCTTCCTATTGTTTTTTGCTTCTTGGGGCGGGTCCAGAAAGGAGTCTTTGGCTCTGGATGGAAAAAGCAAGGCTCCGGTCTTTTACGGCCTACACTAGGAGGCCTAAGGACGGACACAGCTGGGAGCCTTTGGCTCTGCACGTCTACAATAAGGGAATTTGACCTCACAGGACCAGCAGACGGAGCAACTCCCTATTAAAAAAATTGTAATTCAAGAAAATTTTCCATCAGGTTCTCTGATCCAATTTTTTGTGCAATTTAATGTTCCTTACACTTAATCAGTAACTAACTAATAGGTTTTTTTTACAAAACCTTGTAGGAAATGGATCTACTCGGTTGGAAACATTCTACTTCCTTGAATCAAGAATTTGGGCCCTCAATTGAAGAGTCAAACTGCAGCCCAAGTCCTGTCAGCCTGGTGTTTGTACAGTCACAACTCAGCCAGAGATGCCAAGAAAGCTATTGGGGGTATTTCCTTGGTAAAGTAAGAGGCCAGGGTTGTTGTTTCCCTCTTAGGGATCCTGTGTCTTGCTAATAGTTGATTTTCGTGCTTTCAATTAAGTTTTTTGGTTGCATTTTGTCTGAGCGAAGTCATTGAACTGTTTTTCGGCCGAATCCTTTTTTTTTTCTTGGATGCTTTTTAATGTGTTTCACAATTTGTGGGAGGTTATAATTCAATAAAGCTGTCCAAGTTTATTTGTTCCTTTGTTTCGGTGTCAAATTTGGGTACTAGAGCCTTAGATTTAGGATGCCTCCTAGGAGAAATCAACCCCCGACAAAACCAAGAATTAACCATGGCGGAATTATACCATGAAGTTCAACATTTACAAACTAGCTTAGAGGCTAATTAAAGGCATGATCGGGAATCATGCTCGTTTCATTCGCATGACGATGGAAAACCCTTTTCATCAAGCATTGCAAGTATCATCCAAAGAAGATGAACCCTATCGTAGGAGAGAACTAATAAGACATTATCAAAATTTTGGGGTTAAGATCAACCTTTCCGATTTTGAAGGTGGGTCAAATATTGATAACTTCATAGATTGGCACCATATGATGGAGTGCGTTGAATATAAAGATATTCCTATAGAGAGTGTGTAGCACTTGTAGCCATCAAATTAAAGAAGAAAAAATCTATTTGGTGAGAAAATTTTAAAAGAACAAGGGCGAAATAGGGTAATAAAAAAATTGTCACTTGGGAAAAAATGGGGGAAAAAAACAAACTTATCATCTCATTTTAAGAAAGATGCCTTTATTAAATTGCACTATTTCCAACAACAAAGTTTGAATAAACAAATGCTTCAAAACATCTTACATTGTCATCTTTAAATTAATTGAATTGTCAAATAATATTTGATGGGGAAATCATCAAGCGATTCCGACACGTTTATCAAAGGAAACATCGGAGATCGATGGCCATGATGGAGAGCCTTTACTTTTGATGCACTTTATGCACTAGATAATTTTATATTTTAGTATTTCCGTTTTTACCCCCATGGGTAGTTTGTTTGCTTTTGTAGCCGAATGAGCATTTTAGTCTATTTCCTTTTGTCATGTCAATGCCTATATATATGGCCCTTTCTTATGTATTTGGATGATGAATGATTAATGAAAATTTCATGTGTTTTCTTCTTCTTCTTCTTGTGTGAGCACTAGAGAGAAGGGAAAGAGAGCTCAAGGTGATAGCAAGCGCAATACCCACCAGTCGTTGGAAGAGCCCGCGACTCGTGGTTTAATTTATTTTTCTTTTCTTTTCCTCTCTTCCCCACCCCCACCCACAGACTCCTCCTAGCCCTTCCACCGCCGGCCATCTTCCCAACCCAAATCACCCCACAACTCCACCACCTCAAGCCCACCCGCCAACCTAGCCCCATCCAACCCGACACCTAGCTGCCCCCTTCCCCATTGTCGTCGGCCCATCATTGTTTTCCCCTCATTATGGTGAGTCCAATCATCATAATGACCTCCTAATTTAGCTTAAGCAAGAGAGGGCAAGATTTGAATTCATTTGAAATTCAAATTCGAATTTCAAATTCTTTTCATATAGGGAATCCAAAATAAGGAAACTATTTATTTATGAGCCAAATTTAAATTCAAAATAGATTGGATTTATTATTGGCTTTCTAAATTTACAAACCCTGTTTGGAAACTCCTTAAAACTCTCCCACAAATCCCTCCTTTTCTCTTGATGCCGCCGGCCACCCCTTTAATGGGCTTTTAAGTTGTTTTCCTATTCAAGACATCACCCCACTTGAATTTGAATTTAATTTCAAATTCAATTTCCCTCCAATTCCACTTAAACCTGAAATTAATTTTCACTTAAACAAATTTCCCTAGCCCTCATCCTAATTCCCCCCTTTCTCCCAAAAGCCGCCGGCACCCCCCATCACCCAAGCCGCCGGCTCTCCTCCTCTCCCTCAACCCCTACTTTTCTCCTCCCTTCTTCCCTACTTGCTTACTCACACCTCTCGAGGGAAGCTTGTATGGCCGATCCTGAGGTGGACCACGGCCTTGCCTACAACGCCCAAGGGAAAATCAACATTATACACTCCCCTTTCTATGAGCCGAACTGGGAGTACGATGACTCGGTGGAAGGCTACGTTAACCGCATCCTCTACTGCCTCGCGGAGACGATCGAGCTTCAACAACCCATGGTACCTTGGCTTCTCATCGGAAGATCCACTCCTCCACTGCCGACGACCTTCTCTTGGATTAAAGCCTTCGGTGTCGCCACCATCTTAGAGGCATTGTTTAGTGTGTTGAAAGCTTCTCTCCGCTAAAACCCTAGACTGAGTGTGAGTAAGAATGGTAACTCTTGGTGAACTCTCTAGATATTAAACTTTGGATCAGCATACCTAGTGTTATTGTGATAAATTTTGAATTGTCTTATCATGTTCTTATCTCTTAATTTTGCAACTGCATGCCAAGACAAATCTACTAATTAAGAATTCTTAAAATCAATCCTTACAACTTATTAAACTTAAAGTAGCACGCTTCGTAATGCTTTTATTAATTTCTTGCAATTCTTGGTTGGTGTCACGTCAATATTATTTTTATTTATTTATTTTGACAAACATTCATTTTATTTTCTATTTTTTTAATGTTCCCGTAACTTAGAAGTATAATGTATCCACTTAGTTATACTGATAACTCACAATTAATGTTTAATTAATATTCTTAGATAATATATTGAAAACTAAATCAGTACGAGAAGAGAATCTATGTATCATAGGCATGATGCTACAATAGAATGGTATTTATGTTAGAATTATCATATTTTTTGTTTAAAAAAAATTTGTGAATTAGTGACTCTTTTGATATACATATATATATATATAAATCAAAAGTAATTATTATGAGGAAGATATCTATTAGTTAGTGTTAGTAAATAAAATTTAAAAATTTCATCTGATTGTCCATTCTAGTCTTTATATTACAACCTCTAGGCAAGATCGTGATACTTGGGGCAAGATTTTACTATCGTTGCTCAAGTAAGACTCAAGTAAAATACTAATTGTCATACCTTTCTTGCTAATTGCAAACTGCCAACTTGTTTAAATTTGGCATAATTGATTGAATTTTTGTCTATATATATATATATATATATATATATATATATATATATATATATATATATATATATATATATATATATATCTTGTGACTTGTTAAGCTTAGAGATGCTTTCTTAGCAACCTAGCTTAATTAAGATGTGGGATGGCTGGTTTGGAGTTTGATGGGCATACATTTTTGCTACTTATTGTTGTTTTTCCAGAGACTTTGATGGTCAATGATCATTTGCTTTTGGCATTGTCAAATATCTATAGATATTAAAAGAACTCTGAGACCTTCAAAGTTTCAACGATGTGATTTTATTTGTTGTTCTACGATCTTGTTTCACTATAAGAGTTTGAACTATTATGCTTAGCATTAATCTTAGATGCTTATCATGTTTAAAGAGTTTTTCCCTAACTCAGCTTAATATATAAAAAGGCTCCTCGGGTCTTCCTGGCAGGAAGATTTATACTTTTAAGTTTCTCTTCAAATTTGTTTAGGATTGTTTTAACCCTTATATATTGCAATCCTAAGTACAAGTTAATTAAGAAGAATATTGTTCTAGAAGCCTTGTAAACAAGCTATATATTCAAAAGCTTTATAGGTAGTAATTTGTAGATTCAAAACTCTTAAGGCTTGAATTAAATTTGTAATTAAGCTGTTAAATTTGCATATGATTAGTTACAAGAGTTTTACAATTTACATTGCAAACATTTGATCCATAAAGAAAAATTAAATTGTTGGTTACACTCAACATTATGCTAGTCATATTTCTAATTTTATTTTGTTGATATGAGTATTCAAAACATTGCAATTCATTTTTTGTTTGATATATTTATTTGAGTTCAGCTCAATAAATAACTTCTTAATCTTAACAAGCCATTAGCAAGTAAGAACATAAACATTTTAAATATCAAACCAAACTTAAATGTAGTAAAAAGTAATGTACACAAACCAATATGAGCAATGTAAGAAAATAAAGAAGCATGCTTGCACGTTGGATTGCTCGCATAAATTCAGCTCCCTGACACCCATATGAGATATGAACCAAAATTATCCCTTGACTCTTTATGAAGGAAAAAAATAATCCCCGACTAATTAGAGGTCCCATTTTAGTCCCTTGACTTATTAAATGGGGACATAAATGATCCAAAAAAAGACTAATTCAGTCCATATTTAAAGAATCAATAGATCAAATTGATACTTTTATATAGTTGAGAACTATTTTGGTCATTCAAAAAGTTGGGGAACCGATTTGGTCCTTTTCTCCATCCATAATCATAATTCGTTTATTTCTTAATATTTAGTTTCAAGATAAAAATTGAAAAGCACAACATCAAAAGATTTACATAAAAGCAAAAATCATACAGTAAATATTTCCACACAAAAAAATAGTATTTATTGTCGATAGATATAATGATTATCTATGACTTACCATTGTGACAACAAATGACTAGTTTCTTCCCTCTTTTCAAGTGCCATCCTGCAAACCTTATTGCCAAATGAAGGCTATTCATCAAGGAAAATCTGTCCAGCTTTGAGGACTGCTTGAACAAACATAAAGAGGAAAAGAAAAAGTGAATTTTGAAATACCTGAAAGTTTATCTGAATGTTATGAACATATTTTCAACTAATCAGAAAATAATTATCGAGTTTCAGTAACAAACCAGAATAGGTAAATGCAAATAGCCATCATCTGTAGAGCATGGTGAAATTGATTTGGGGTCACAATTTAATATACAATCGGCACAAGTATAGGTATTTTCTCCTGTAGGAAAGCCATGCAAAAAAAGTCAAAAGGATCAGTGCAGAAGAACCAGGCAACCTGCACACAACTAGAATTCTAACAAAAAAAAGTACTTAAATGATAAATTAGAGGGTGAGCTCGAAGCAATGATTTGGATGCCTCCATGGGTTTTGGGTGTCATAGGTTCAAATCACAAAAACAAACATGTTAAAATACTAGGGTTAAACTACGTACAACCATTGTCCTCAAACCCTGCATTAGCAGGAAGCCTCATGCATTAGGTATACCATTTTTATGCCTAAATTAAATCCTAATTTAGAAAACTTTAGTTCACGTATGCTAGACATTATTGATTGCTAAATGAACCTCAAGAAAAAAGGGACTAATAATACCTACCTCATCTCTCCATCATCATCATCATTGATTGTTTCAACCAAATTATTTAAGGTCAACTTTATGTATCCTCTTTCTCCATTCATTCGTGTATAGAGCTCATAATTAAAATTTTCACAAATCCCTTTTTGCAAAACTTTATATCCATATTGCCTTTAGTCTATCTTTTCTTGTTTCAAATCCTCTCCTGTTTCAAATCCTTTCCAATCAACTCATTATATCCATCTTATTGATGCACTTTCTACCCTTGGTGGTGCACGGGGAACCACCTAGGTCTACTTTAAAGTTTAAACAGATAATCGTGAACATGTGTTACTCCTATAATCTCTATAATATATATCAACTTACAATTCATGAATATAAACTTTATATAGCAAGAAAAAAATTAAAACCCCATTGGAGGATGATGGATTGTATAATCATTAGAAAATCATTCATATTTTATTGTTAACATTTTAATAAAAGATCATGAATATTTCCCTATTTGAGAAGTATAACTTTCATGAATATTTATTCTCATTAGAAGACCATCCCGTCGCCTTTGCCGCAACCATCACCATCGTAACAACCGCTAGAGATCACTTGAAAGTTGTCCACCATCACCACCTCCTACTCTAAAAAATTTTAGAGTATTAATCTCATCTTTATGTTGATGAAAAAAATTTATGAAAAAGAAATATGACTGAAATAAATGAACAAGAAGCATATTGTGAGGTATTGGATCACATAGGATGAGACAAAGAAAAAACTAAGTCGTTATGATGATGACTCAAATAAAAACTCCCTTAGTGATGAAAGTACATATGATTTCTGAGTTGTTGTCAATTATTTCAGCATTCTTTAGGAAATAAATATGGATGAGTAGGGAGCTGAAAAATGAATTTGGAATTGACATTGATGTTATATGATACTTTTATACAATTCCTATATTTAAAATAATTTTGGTTTGTAATATTTGAATTTGAATTTTATTTCACGCAATTTATCACTTACCACTTAACTTTTATTTTCATTTTATGCAATTGTTTTATTTTGAGGCTTATGCCTCAAAACGCCTTGAGTCTTACGCTTCGCCTCATGAACGAAAAATGACTCAATACCCAATTGTATAATTTTAAATCTTGATAAAAATATCAATTTGAGAAATTATTAAATGAGAGTTTTATGGAATATATTATTTTCATAAAATTATAATAAATAATATAATGAAGTATATCATACATTACTCTAAAAATGAAGAATACTTAACTATAAAAAAGATGCATAAATATAAGGATTTAAGTCCAAATGAGATACTTTTAATATTTAGAGTCATGAGATATTTGGTGGACTGAGGAGACGAAAAGATCTATTAAGAAAAAGAAGTGTGCTTCTAAAATGAGAAATAAATTGAATATTAATAATTTTAAGAAATTATAAGCTTTCAATGATTTATATAATAGTCTTAATGTCAAAGAAAGAGAAAAATGAGAAATTTAGAATATCTAAGGTATACGACAAGAGATCTAGAGATTTTGATCAAATTAGATGCATTAAACTGAAGAAAATAAGATATTGGCTAAGATTAAATACATCAAGGAAAGATGAATAAATAAATTTGGGAAATTATTAAATGAGAGCTTTAAGTAAGAAATTATTTTTAGAAGAGTATAATGAACAATATAGTGAAGTATATCGTAATTGATCTACAATTGAAGTATAATTAGCTCTAAAAATATGCATAAATGTTAGGATTTAAGTACAAATAAGATACTTCTAAGATTAAAAGAGTTCTGAGAAATATTGCAATAATTTGGTTAACAAATTTTTCATGGAATTTTGAAAATTAAGATATCAAATGATTGGAAAAATGGTTAAATGCCAATATTTGAAAACAAAAGTGATATTCAAGACTGTGCAAATTATACTGGTTTGCAAAGAATGGGCTTAAAAACCTCAAGCTTAAAAACACTCATCAAGAGTGAATAAAAAAAAGGATTTATCATCCCATTCCCAAATAGTTGGGATAAGGCTAATGATGATGATTTCAACAATTCGGAGGTTTCATAACATGCATGAAAGTATCAGTTCTGATAGAAGCAGGCCTACTAATGAAAATTTTAAGCATAAATGGAAGAAGTAAAGTACACAATGGGCTTAAATATTAAAAAAATTAAAGTACTATGTAAAAAATCAAGGACAATGTGCATGACATTGTGGTGGCTCTTGAGTGTTGACCATGAGGCAGCTCATATAAGCTAGTGGCAACTCCAACTAATCTAAAAAGAAATACAAATTCTCTTTGCAGACTACCCAAAATTCATTTTGCAACATGATAATCTGTAAAATATAACAACAGAAAAAAAAGGCAATTATATTACGCTTCACTGTAGTTCCTACTGCAACATTGGTTGAACCAATCCAGTATAAGCCACGCTCTGAATTGGATGATTTGGCACTCACAGAATCTGAAAGTTCAGATGTCATAGACATACAGGACTGCTCAGCATTGCTCGTCAGTTTCTTCCAAGTTCTGATTGTAACTTGAGGAGAAAAATCACCCCTCTGGGCACGGTACACTCTGTCTTTTTCAACAAGCTCAGAAACATTTTGGTTGCACATGCTAGGCCCTGAATCAATGAGATTATATGCATGTTTCCAAAATAAAGTAGGATGTAAACCTCGCGCCCAACTCTCTTCATCATCTCCAGCTCCAGGAATATAATGCCAACTAAATTCTGAGGTGCTTCTTTGTTGAATTGTTCCATGTGATGCTGAAGCTGAAACCAGAATGATAGGTGTGAAATCCCAGGAATCATAATTAGGTACTTCATTCAACCAGATAACAGTCTTTTGAGAAATCCACAAAGGACGCAGTGGCTTTTGAATTATTGATGCAAGTGAATCTATATCTGCACCACAAGCTTCCAACTGCCAGGTCCATTCCTCAATATGATCCTCTATTGCAGCTCTCTCAGTATTAGAAACCCATAGTGGAAGATGCAAGGAGCAATCCCAATCAGGTGAATTGTGCCTTTCCATGATCTCACTAGATGAGATACTCAAGTCCTGCAACCAAAGAAAGTTACAGGTACAGACATCTACTTAAATCTTTAAGCATTGTAGAGGAAGATAAGTATTAAGAGTGTCAATGCAATAGAAGGGATTCTTACTAGAAAAAGTTCAACGAAATTACACAGTATAGTGCTAAAGTCAAAATTTGATGCAGCATGAAGACAGAGATGGTTTATTAGTCTAAATTTTTCTTGTTCCTTGATGAGGCTGGCAATATTGTTGAATTATGGTTTTCAAGAGAGAGTATGACGAGTAAGAGAGGTTTTAGGACTTTCAAGAACAGTAAAGAGGTGGGAAAAGAAGAGGAAGTCTTTTTGTCTAGCGATATAATGGGGGTCGAGAGGAATTATCAAAGGAAAGAAGAGAGAGAGCTACTTTGCAGAGAGATGAAGTTGGGTTAGAGAGATGATGTAGGTATTGGATAGAGGGGAAAGTTAAGCTCGGTTTCTTTAATTATATGATAGAGAAGTAGGTGGACTACTATATGGAGATGTGTGGAATAATATTAACTGGTTAGATAGGGAATCTAGAATCAGATGGCAAAAGGAGAGACAATTGGGTGAGTTTTTAAGAGTTTGGATAAGGTTTTAAAATATTTAAGCTTAATTTTTTTTTAAGAACCAAATGATACTAAGTTGAAGATTAAAATTTTTGATATCACATTCAAACATTTACAAAAGCATTTTAGCAAATCTTAAATTGCAGGTGGCACATTTGATACCAATCAAAGAAGTTTATAAGCAATGTAAAAAACCAGTATGATCTTATGTTCCATCAAATGTTGAAATATCTTTCTCAACATTATAAGAATTGTCAAAATATTCATCATCGTAATATTTTTTAAATCCAAACAAATTTTATAATTATGATACAGACCATCAAATTTTGTTTTGTAGAGTTTTGATTAATAAATGTGGGAATGACTTTAAAATTTTTAAATCACATTATTTCATCCATACTTCTTCAATGCTCATTTGAGAGTCATTCTCTAACCAACCATTCGTTTTATGCAACTGCAGACAGGATAAATGATCTGCTAAAACTAATAATCAAGCACAAATGTCATGGGAAAAAAAGGCCCACATGCATGAATATGTCAAATAACAATGGATCATGCTTATGCACTCAATCTATTAAGATTGCCTACATGCAACGCACAACTTTATTTGTTGAATAATAAGACATCGCTAGACAAAATTAAATAATTAAAATTCCAACCTCAATTCTGAAATGATTACAGAAAAATAATATCGATGATTATATTAAAGTTTATATTTCATTATGCAAAAACAAAGTAATCTTTTAAGACAGCTAAAATCCTTCAAAAAATTTTGTTTTAGAAAAAAAGATTTCAGTAGCTTTGACAAAATAGTAAGATTCCTAATTAATTAGAGTTAAAGTCCAAGGTTTAGAAATAAGGTTAGAGCTAACATGACAAACTTCATCATGCAAATTTTTATAGAGCTTCCTAAAGTTGAATACGGAATGTATTAATAGATTCACAAACAGACACTGATATCTACTCTACTTATCAAGACAAAGTTATAGCTTAACATATAGCAAAGACGAATCAATGCTTCTGAGACAGTCTCCTTGAAGTTAATGATCTTTGAACTTCAAACATAAAATTGAATCTAAATATGGAGGAAGACAATATCTCTAATGGAGGATCAACAGAGAAAAATAAATTTAATCTTCTCTGAATCTACTCATAAAAAAAGTGCAGAGAAATTAATTATAAAAAAGGAGTGACATAAAATTGTTGAAGTTTTACTTACAGCCAATTAAACAAAATCTTAAAATAGAAACTAACAATCAATGTCATAAAAATTAAATTCATCAAGTCACAAAAAAATTTATAATGATGAACATTCAGACAATTCCAACCATGTGAGGAAAGATGCTTTATTTTCCATATTCCGCCCTTTCATCTTAAACTCCAAAACTAATAAGCAATGTTGAGTACATAAACTTTCATTCAGAATAGCTTTACAATCTTAACAAACAACATGCAACCAAAAAAATTAAAATGAACTTTCTGAACTTAATAACACGGCCAAAAAATGAAAATATAACTATATAATTGCAAAAATAAAATATCTAACACTAAAATGCAATACACATCGCATTAAATGAATTGCAAGGACTAGAATTGAACACAAACATTAGATTGAAACAAAACTTACTGGGGATTTGAAAGCTCGTGAACAAACAAGATAATGTATAATAAAACATCTTCACTATTATTAAGAACTCCCTTGAACACTCAAAACCCTTAAGAACATACTATATGAGTTGAACTAAGAATGAAAATGAACTGAAGTGAACTGTTATTTATATACAGAAGAATGCCTTGTGGGGTCTACCTGAGTAAAATGCAAGTCACATAAATGTAAGAGATACGAACCCATGACACTTGTAATTGAATCCACAATATACGGAGAAGCGGATAGAATGCAAACATTAATAAACTCAAAATACAAAATCACATGCATGCTTTAAGGACAATGCATTCCATGAATGACTGCTACATCAAACCCCTACATATCCCAAATAACCACGTTCACATGAATAGTTTTCAAACAAAATAAAATGGTTCAAGCTGTTGCACATCACGAGTTGCACAAATATCTTAAGTGATGCGCATAATAAGGAACTCATACACATTCGATGAACAAACAGTAGTGAACAAATAGTACGGCCTATTAATATAAATTCCCCAAATGAGACAAAACAATTCATGGTTGTGTCATGGGTTGCACGACCATTTCGACGAGGAGTGCATGACACATCAAATCACCAAAAGCATGTTGTCCGCGCATTCCGCAAGACATGCAAATGTATTGAAAAGCATCAAGCAAATTTTATTAGCGCACCGAATATCATATACACAATGCATCACACAATTGCATCAATAAATGTGCAAGAGTGATATGCAAGTGCATCATGAATTATACAAATGCACTGCTTGTTCTACGACCAACTACAGGCTAAAATAAAATAAACTTGAATTTATGATCATATCGAAAAGCATGCGACTATTTCAAAAAGCCTGTAACTTCTATAAACATTTTTCTAAAACATTTTAAAACAAGCTCATCCACATGGGCTCCAATGAACATGCTAAATATTCAAATTTAATGTCAGATAATGCTGCGTTGATTGAAAATAATATGAATACAAACTCTACTGCTTCCAGAAACATGCATTTGACCCGAAAAGGATGCAATAACTAAAAATCTTACAAACTCCTTTCAAAGTTAAATTCATTAATATATAAAACAAGCAGAAATAAATAACAAAATGCATGAACTGCAAAAAAAATAAACAAAACAAATACAGTTCTCAATCCCAACAACTGCTGCAAAGTTATAATATGTAGTTTCATCAACTCAAAATCCATACTCACAAAACAGGCACCTCTGATTTCTGCGTTGAATTGGAAAACATCTCAAATTTGAAAAACAAACTTCTGAAAAACCAAAAAAAAAAAAAACTTCTAACATACCTGATGACCATCCACCTGAATCTGTCTTGGTATCCTCCTTAAA